>CM035143.1:51496430-51992973 GCA_020205605.1 Panax ginseng | reverse complement strand
TTTCTCTGTGGGTATTTTCCCCTTTGATTTGTTCGTGGACTTCATGCCCATTGGGGGAAGATCGATTGGATTTTCCTTCGACCTTTGTGTGTAGTTGTATGTAAGGTGGATCCTTGGCACCTTCTCCAATAATTCCGCAGGCTGTATGTAAATATGATAGGATGTTATGCTTTCTGAAGCCCAGATTGATTGGCTGGGGAGGCGGCCACTTTCAAAAGATTTTGTTGGTTCCCTTGAAGTTGAATTATTGGCGTTGTGAGCCATAATGTTAATCCCGCCGGTTTCGATTGGATATAGCGCTACCACACTTTTCCATAGTAGGGCACGCATTACTCACTTGCTTGTGTCTGATGTCATTATGCGCTAGTACTTGGAGACACGGCTTATCGATTAGGTTTTTGGATAAGGTGGCGGAGTGCCGGCATTATTACAATCTTTGTAATGCGGGGCCAGAATGATATTGACATACTCCATCAAAGTTGTATGTATACGAGCAAGGGGTTGATTGGAGGTAGAAGGCTGATCATTCGCCCGTTTGATTAACGTATGAAGAATTTCCTCATGCGTAGGTTGGCCCGAGATGGGTGAATTCCCTTTTTGTTGGCGAAATCTCGTAGGGCTTTTGCATTTGCTCTCTTTGTCCTTTATCTTCCAGCATTTCTTTTAAAAGTGGCGAGGAATATTCATGACAATACGGTACGATGGCATTGCTACTTAATTTGGTCTTGCTGACGAGCTTGATCGATCTTTGATAAGTCACAGGTTCGCTGGTTGCTCAATTTGTTTGCATAGGCTTTCATCTTTCGTTCCATTATGAGCCCCGGAACTTAGCATAATCCGTTGTCATCACATAGTCTTTTGAGGGTTTGGGAGGATTCCTGATTCAAGTTGGAATTATCCGTTCTCCAATTTAACCATATTATCTCTTCTTTCTTTGTGTTGAGGAAGAGGTTGTCTTGAGCGTGAAATTTGAGTCTAGTTTAGTGACCATGATCTCTCTGGTTTATCATGTCGGTCCTGGGATCTTGTGTTCCAAAGGCCGACAATCCACGAGTATCATATCCGATTGCTTGGCGTGATAAAGCATTTCTTATGACATTGAAACCTCGTCATTAGAAAATTTGCTGGTGGAAGAAGATGTGAATTTTATTATGTGTTATCGGAGAGTGAGAATGTTCTGGAGGTGTCCCAGGGGTGCAAACACTCGAGGGCATTGTTTCTCCATAACGCACCTGGCATTGGAGGGTTAGTATGGTACGTGTGCTTGAAAGAAGTGTAGTTTCTCATTTGAATAGAGAAGCATGTTTTGATTGCCTTTTTGTGCTACAACAGTATCCCGAACCTTTTTCCTCTTTCTTTTAGCATGGACCCTCAGAAGTTGTTCCCGTAATTTCCAAATTGGATGTGACTCGACAGCGACTTTGAGTGTGACTAGGTCTTGAATTTTCGGACTTACAGTCCATCTAAGCATACTCCCATTATTTGACCATTTGAGGAAAAATGGTTTTTAGAGTCTTAGGTAAAAACTCTCTCTCTCTCATAGAAGAGGGCTTCTTGTATGTCTATGAAAGTGCTTGACCAGGCTACGATTACGTCATTTGGAAGGACCTAGCTTGGGAAGCTTGTACGTCTGGAAGCCTCTAAACGTTATCTTCTGCGAAAGACTTCGTTAGACTATTTCTTGATCTTGGCCAATTTGATCTCTACAGATTAGGAGCCATACGAGGTTTGCAAGCTATATTGAGTGAGAGAAAGCATGTCTTCCTTTCTTCAGAAGCTATGGATCTTTGAATTCTCTCTAATCTTGTGTACCCACGTGGAACTTCTCCAGGTTAGACTCTTTTGGAACAAATTGCATTCCCTGAAGCTTTTAAAATCCTCTGCATAAGTTCCAAGTTCCCAGAGTAACACCTTTAAATATGTGTGAGGATCTCTGACCATCGTCATATTTTTCAAAATCGAAAGTTTTGAGAATTTTACGGATAATGAACACTAGGAAAAATGCAAGGATCGATTATATGGAACACTCTGAGTATTATTCCGATTCCCTGATGAGAAATGAAATTCTCTTCATTTGAAGGACTTTCTTTTGGTATCACCGATTATACGGATCTCCGGGTGGGATGGGCTGACATCATGAGTTTTTGTTAATTCGTATCAAGCTACCCAGTTAGAGTATTATGTTGATTTGGGTTACTCCTTGTGTGGAAGATTGACGTATCTTGGTGTTTACGATACATGTAGGTTGGTTATGATGCTGCGAGTGGAAACGATGACCATCTCATGATTTTTTGTGTCAGAGTGAAAGATTCTGCGAAGCTGGATTGAAAGTTCAAATCCTAGTCGAATGATGACATGATTGATTGTAGGCATGTGTTGCCTTTTTGGACTTTAATGCGAGTGGTAGGTACAAGATTGGTTCTGACGAAAACTTTGCATAGTTTAGTGCTTTAGGGATATGTATTCATAATGTCGTTATGTAGTGTATTGTATACTTTAGGAATTTTATCTGCTTAAAGCGAATTAATAAATTTGTTTGTAACGTATTAATATGTATGTACATACATTCTTCATATTTCTCGATGCATGGAGATAGATATGGAATGAAATTACAAAATAATTGTATTTACTGGTAATTTTAAATGAGGCGTGAAGAGACTTTCCTCATTTTGGGTTTACCGGTCGGTACGACTTTATCTTAGAGATTCTCGCGGACTTTTTTGGCATAAAGGTTCCCGAATCGCCGCATAATCTGCTTGTGGGGAAGTTAGTCCGCTCTTTCCGTTGGGCGAATTTGGGTGAGTGCGCTTTCCACGAGCCTCGGAGAATTAGTCTTACTCATGAGTCCGGTAATCGAATTATGAAGCGGGATAGCCTCCACAGTAGAGGGACCCACACACAACATACATTCACGTACGTCACATCTCTGCATTAGCAGTGATAGCGTAATACGAGCACCTAATATCACCAACGGAATGTAGTCTTGAAGCACTTTAATGTCCTGGCGATTTATAGAGTGCGAGAAGCCAGCTAGGTCACCGATAAGGAAATGCGTTACGTGGACATTCATCGTAAATGTAAATGTCGACATCCACTGGCCGCAGATATGATTTTGAAAAAGATTATAATAGCGGCTTAGAGTCCTCTTATTAAGGTCCCAGTGATGCATACACAGCCATTAGGATTTTTAGATATCCGCTGGTTACTTGTTCTTTGGTGTTCTAGGTTTTGGGTGAGTTTTGTTTGAAAAACAAGTGAAAAAGATCCAAGCATTATATAATAACCGACGATAGGTATTAGAGTGGCAGTTGGTTTTTTAAATGGTTGTACCAACACAAGCCGAGAAAAGGTTTGCTATTGACCCGTTGATGTGACCTTTTGCTAAAATAGGTTGAGTGAAAGCAAGGATTAAATTAAGAATTAGGGACTTGGTTGTCTTGGAGGGAAGGTTATTACGGCTTTTAGGCATCCGATGTTACTGACGGTGGCCTTCTTCGAAAAACTGTTATACGAATATGTGTGTGTGGGTCGATGTGCTATTATTTGGAAGTAGTGTGAGGCCTCGTTGGAACCTATATACGAGGTTTGAATTTATGTAAAAAATTCACAGTTTTTAGCAAAGATATGGAAATGATGTTTTATAAAAGGTTATTCAAGCCAGTGCTGCTCGGGTCAGTAATTCCTCATACAAGCTACTTACGACTGAAAATGTCCATCACGAGACCAAGAATCTAGATCCTATAAAGTGAATCATGATCATGATTCACAAGTATGAAGATCTGCTTGATTTGTATGAAAGCGATGCAAGTATATATATAGTTGTAAATATATATATCTGAGGATAGGATCTCCAACCACAAAGCACCTCCATGGGGATCGAGAAAAGTAAATAAAAATTGTAAAAAACTATCAAAACATCACGGAGAAACCGAGTAGGACGAAATGTAAATAAAGTTCAAAGCGATCCAAGCTTGCTGAAGAAAGAAACTCTAGATAGACGGTGAAAATATATATATATATATATATATATATATATATATATATACAAACGTAGAGTAAAACATTAACGGATAGAAAATCTAGGCTCATCGAACAAGAAAGTCAAATCACAGTTCCTATATATATATATATATATATATATATATCACAACTGATAAACGCCTCCGAATAGGAAGTCTAGGCTCATCGAACAAAGTTCTAATACATGAATTAATATATATATATATATATATATATATATATATATATATATTAATGCAAATAAACCAGCTCCGGTGGAAAATGCAGAGCTCGATCGTATGTACGCCTTCGATAATGTTAGTAAATATATATAAATACCTGTTGAGAATAAAACCACCACGAATGAGAAATCGCAAGGAAAAATGTAACAACATCGACTCTCAACGTATGTATGGTGTAATGCGAGAGAGATGAAAGAAAGAAGACTCTAAAGTGTGAGAAGGCTTCATATTTGTTCGCCCGAAGAAGACTTCAAGTATCTTTAGAGCAGGTAAATATGACTTTTGTAGGTACGAAATTTATATGAGCTCAGGGTGTTTAAAAAGGGAAAGTACCTTTGCTTGGGTGAGTCTCTGAACAAATTGAGCGAAACTTCCTTACAGTTTTTCTTTCAAAATGGGTAGCCAAACCCTCTATTTCATAGGAATTTACCTGGCGGTGTATTTAGGCCGAGGCAGGTGTACCGAGAGGCAACCCGAATGGGCCTGGGTTTTTTGGGTCAGTCGTCTCGGAAATCGTGCACTCGGGCACTATAATGTCCTCCAACTTTCAGGAAGTGCAATTGACGCATCCGCTTGAGGTTATCTGGGACCTATTTGAACCGCCGTTAGCCGAGAGTTGTCACGATGGCATGGGATTAAATGTCTGACGGAAATCATTGAAGATGGGATGATGCCTCCGGTCTTCAAGCTTTAACTTTCATCCGATTACCCATGAATAGTCACTCCTCGGGTTTGGTTAGTCTTGTGGGACATCGTTGCTTAGAGATGTTGAAGACGACGTGGCATGGCATCCGTTGGCTAGATGATGATGTTTCCCCTCACCTTGATTGTTGCTCGCCCAAGGATTAGCTGAAATCATGAGGCGGTTACTTTCGAGACTTCGCTAAGATTGGAGGCTACTTTGCAATTGTTGAAGGTCTTTATTGTAATCTTTGAGGTGTACTGTCTTCCGATATTATCGATCGGATTTGATGCGATAGGTATCTCGTTGTGGCGCTTGAGATTGAAAGGCTGGTTGCATTTGAAACAAAAGCATTTAGAGGTTATCATGAAAGCCGCATTCATTGGAGTTATATCACCAAGGTTGGTGGCTATTCTCATGGTTGGGAGTGAGGCTGGATACCTCGAGGTTATCTCCTAAATTTAATAGGTCTTCTCGGTGTGTGTTCGGTATTAGATCTTCACGCCTCGGGAGTTATCTCAGGGGTTGAATTATTACTCGAGAATGTGATTCGAGGTTGATGTTGAGCTCTCGGTAGTATCCGGTATGGATATGGATTGTCTTCCGGGTTCCTCTTAAAAAAGGCAGATAACTGCCCCTCCGCAATGTTAAAGTGACAATGATACGAGAAAATTTCAGTGTCTACGGTGACTAATTATGTCATGATGACCTATATATAGGAGTATTAGCTGATTGAGTTATTACTGATTTAGCTTTACTCAAGAGCAAGTTTTCTAATTCTACACTTTCGTTGAGCTTATGATTACATTATTACATTGTGCAAGTTTATTCTTACAATTAGCAAGTTCTCGTAATCTAATGTTACATTAGGCAAGTTTATTACTCTCTACTTGATTATTATTGAGCAAGTTTATTGTTTCTAGTTCGATTGCACTTATACAAGGATTTCTTAACTTCTTTCAATAAGTATATTGAGCGTAAATATCGTATCCTTAACTTGTTATTTAGCATGCAAATTTCTAAATTCCGATGGACTAGCCGTTGAACAAGTTTTATTATTCAATTAATACTATTTATTATGCATGCTCCATACTAAATTTTAAATAAGATTTCTAACCTTAGCTTAATATTGTTTACTCAAGGTATGTTATATTATTCAATACTTATCACTATTAGATTATTCCTAAAGCATGACCTTAATTTACAATGTCAATTCGGATTATGATTATTCCATAGCATAACGTTATTAACTTTTTATTCAACTAATAATCCTTAGTTGATGGCCGAATTTAATTCAAATTACCTTGAAATGTATCCAAACCAAACTTACTTTACGTGCGGACTTGTATTCTAAATCTGGAGATGAACAACCTATTATTAAGGGATAATTGCAACTAAGCGTTGAAATGTTTATGCTGCGATATACATTATCTGAAGGTACGATCCCCTAAATACGAGGAGTCCTATATGAGTATTATGTATTTACATTAAAGTTTAGGTTGAAAGATTACTAGTGGCGCCCCCAAAATGGGTATACATCACCTATTACGAGTGCATGAAATACATGAGTATTGTATCTGAATACAATCTTAAATATAATGACATGAAATTTTGTGAGTTTTAATACAAACATTGTCTTCTAAAACAGTTATTCAAACTCAAAATAAGTCCTCAATATATTTTATTAACACACTATTTTAGAGAATAGTGAGGACTACTAATGCTTTCCTCCTGGGTAATCGTCACTCTAGTTCCTAATTAGTCCTGCTTCACGTTCTCTTTTTCTGAAGAGAACAATGAAAGCAAAAGGAATTGAGCTCAACTATCCCGGTAAGAAATATTATGACTAAGATAATGCGAATGAATTATCCTTAGCCTTCAATAGTGTTAAACTAATACTGATATAACAAACATCAAGAAACTGACGGAGCGACAAGCAATCCATTAAAAAAGTCAAGGTAGAGAATAAAATCTACTATCTTACATGATTTAAAGGTGTTTCATCATTTTATATTTGAGACTCGACAATAAATAATCCACATCATCCACCGCACCACGACCGAGGATATTCATTAGTATCACAACCACAAATTATCCATGCACTACGGGCCGGGGATATTCGTATATTCATAAATAGTGCGTGATGCATGAAAAGAACTGTCCATCGATGTACTACGGGCGATGAGGGACTTTTTACAACATCATTTAGCAACATTATGGTCATGATTATACCGAAAAATCCTGGTCAAAATCATACCAGAGTCCATCTATGCACTCGGGCCACAGATGACTTTCAGCAGGAATATAAATATGAGGATGATGCTGAATGACATAATAATTGATAAAACAAGTTCAAGAATTAATTTATCCGAGGAATCGATAACGTCAAATTGTCAACATGATACTTCTTTGTGGAGTAAAATTCAAGAATGCTCGAATAATATTTTTCATGAAAAGATACTAGATGAAGCGCAAAATATCAAGGATATTCCACTAATTTCATGGGTATAGAAGCCCAAAACTTTAACCCGGCAGGTATAATAAAGAATGGAATAACAAAAAAATCACCCGAATAATCGATGATGTTGCGCAGAATGGAGTTATTCCGGCGGAAAAATAAATAAACGGAACGGTCGTGCGTGGCATACGACAAGATATTCCAACGAGAATAATAAATAACAGAACGGTCATTCGTGGCGCTTGGCGCACTATGATATTCCAACGGAATAATAAATAACGGAACCGGTCATGCGTAAACACGGATGAGGATATTCCAGCGGAATAGTAAATAACGGGCCTTAGAATCATGCGTAAGCGCTGAAACATGATGTTCAATGAGGAATAATAAAGAATGGAACAACGAGAAAGATTTCACCATGTATGCGGTACTCAGCGTATATAGATTATTCAACGAATAATAAACAATGGAATAACGAAGTTCTCTTCATGAATACGAAAAGAAATAACACCCACCTTAGAAAGAGCCGAATATAGGTTAAAAAAGAGGTATGAAACTTCTCTTCTTCTTTCTTTCTAAAATTTCTCTCTCTAGAGTTTCGGTGGCCGTAAAAATAATGAAGGAATGAGCTTACATTTATAGGAGAATGGAAAGGCACTATGTAAGGATTTTTCTCACGGTGAAATAATTCATCAACTTACGGACATCATACTATGCGAACATTCATTTTACAAGAATTCAATAAATTCATCTAATAAAACAAAATATAATATAAATATATATATATATATAACCATTATTTGGTTTGAAAAACTTCTTTTCCCATGAAAAAATTTCCAAGATTTCCACCCCCCCCATTTTTTTCTTCCAACGTGGGTCCCGTGTCCCCCTCCCACAAACTTCTCGTAATCACAAGTGGTCCCATTATAAATTCTTTGAATAAGTTTCTCTGGAATTATTTTAAAAATGGGCAAGCGGGGGTCCATATAAAATAAGTAAAAATTCGTAAAAATCACCTTAATAATTTTAACAACATTTATCACCTTTATTATAATTCACAATAATAATCGGCCAGTTACGTTCCGAGAAAGAGGGGCTTTCCAATAAGTGATTTCTCCTATTGGCGCCCCGATTAGGTGACCAAACCTCTCCTTGGCGGAACTTAGCATCGTTAATATTACAGAATAATAATATTAATAACTTTGTCATCTCAATTATTGATTTAATAATATATAAAATATTGACAATAATTGAATCAAATAACGTGAGATACTATACAACAATTCTTTATGTAATAATTAACAAAGCTGAGTGACTTCTCACGTAAGCATCGATAATCAATCTCAGTAAGCTCTTGTCACGACTACCAGCATATTCTTTGTACTTTTAACACCGGGTTGTTTCAGCAGATTAACAATGCAAAACTTCCATGAATTATTTTCATAAGAAGTATTTTTGTCGTTTTCTCAATCAAATGATAATTCCGTTGTGAGGTCCACGATGATTATGCGGATTATACGAATATTCCACTGTTAAAGCGAATATTCCACAAACCCGATCGAATATTATATAACAACTTGCGTACTTTGAAAAATTTATAAATATTATCCATAACTATAACATTATATCAAATTCATTCCATAATATTCCAAAAATGATATTTATAGAAAATTCATTTTATTACTAAAGTTAGGGGTCTTCGGACTCCTTAACATGAAATTTTGCCCTCAAAATTAGAATGCGTAATATGGGTATGTCATCTATAGAAGTAAGGATACCTTGATTTCATTTGATTCTAACTCTCGGGGTCATTTCCTCAACATCGTGGTTCCTCCACAAAACTTTGACTTAGGGTATAATCTTGGAAGCGTGAACATGTTCATCTTATCGAAAAGAGATTTTAACAGAGGACTCATCTTAAATACGTTAAATCTTCCGCTATTTAAATACGGTTCTAACTCAGATAATGTGGTTGGGTCTTCCACATATTCTACGTAACATGGATATGTGAAAAGCGTTATGAACACGAGAGACATACTTGGCGATGGCGAGTCTATAGGCCACGATTCCTACTAAATTGAGAAGATTAAAAATGGGCCGATGAATTGAGGATTGAGCTTTCTCTCTTCCAAATCTAAAGTAACTCCTTTTTGACAAGTGACAGAAAATCCGAACCATTGTCCGGAAATTAAGATTTAAAATTAGTTATTAATAAAATGAATTTTTATTAATACTATTACGTGATATGTGTTTATTAATCATTTTATAACCTAGGATGGTTATAAATCCGGAGGATTACGGCTACGAGCTAGATTTAACGAGTAAGAATTTTCAAGAGCGAAAATAAAAAGTTTTAGAACAAAAAATATTTCAGGAGAAAAGGCGAAATAGGCACTATTCATCAGTTTACGCTCGGAGATTTATTTTGAAATTAAGAAGTTATTGATTCGTGAAATCTTGAGGCGTGATGGAATATTCAATAATATTTAGGTTATGGCAAAAGCGAAGTTTTTACTGCGGACTCAAAACCTAAGGGTTAGGAAAGTGAGTTCAGCGAATGTAATGAAATGCGATATAATAACTAGGGTTATTATGCGTGAGAAATCTGAGTGTGATCTGAGTTATTATCTGAGTATAGAAAGAAGAATAGTCTGACATTATAATCTGAATATTATGCGAGTTAAATATGAAGAGATTACGAGAATCTGAGAAAAGAATCGTAGAATATGATTAGTCTTAATGGACTTTGTGTTCATGGACTTTGTAGAATCAATTGGACTTGGATTATGTCAAGCCCATGATTTGTGAAATCAAGCCCAAGTTAGGCCCAATAAAATTAGGGTTAAAGGCCCGAACCGAGAAAAGAAACCAGCGGATCGAGCCAGATGGGTAAGCGGATGGGTAAGAACCATTGGGGCAACCCATGGGGTGACCCATGGGCATGGAGACAACCACTTGGCCACCAAGTAAGGGTGGTGGCCAAGTTAACTTGGTGGCTAAGTTGAAGAGGAGGTGGGAATAGTAACTTTAGGAAGCTGAAATGACTATTTTGCCCCTAGCTTTGGTTTCTATAAATAGAAAGCTAATTTTTTCATTTTCTAGGATTTTGAAAATCCTATAACTTGAGAGAGAGAGAGAGAGCTCGGTTGGGAGAGGAGAAGGAAGAGAATGAGCATGAATGCTCGGATCAAAAGTGATCGAGAAATAGAAAAGCTATGAATCGTGGCTTTTGTATAACGGAAGAGAAATAAAGAAAAGCGATAATCCAGAACCTAGTTTCTTCTAATATTTTCTTTAAGTTTAATATGTTTAAAACATAACTTAATGAGAATAAGGAGTAAAAGATATTGAGAATGATTTCATATGGTTGAAATCATAAGAAAATGAAGAAATAAAAATAAGAAATTTAGTTTATAAATTTCTTAAGTAAATATAAGATTAAGTAAGGATTTTGAAGCGATCCGAATGAATATTATGAGCAGTAGGTGAATTAAGTAAGGAATGGTGTTCTATAACATCAAATTCCAAGAAAAAGTGAAATCGTAATCCAAAATATCGATTAAAATGAAGAGCGAGCGAAGAACCTTGAAGAACACGAAGAACACGAAAAACGTTGTTGATGGACAAATTTAAAACCATCGTAGTGTAATTGTTGTTGATGGACAAGTTTAAAACCATCGGCGTATAAGTTAGTTTCTTATTGCTTGGTTAGGAAGCGTTAGAAGCGTTCATGAAGAGCGGATTAAAACTTAGCTAAAATGAAGTTATGGCAAAAGTTAAGTAAAAAATGAGCGAAATTTGAATGTTAGTAAATGAACACGAGCGTGTAGGGTTTCATAAGAATGTAAGAAGGCGTGAAAAATGTGAGTCGTTGGACTCAAGAAACGAACAATTAGAGATTCGGATGGCCAGAATTCTGGACGAGCAACAAAAGAAAAGTTAAAAAGCGTTAAAATGAGCGAAGAATGAAGATTAAGCCATTGAATGGCATGTTAGCGGATTGAGAATAAAGTTACTGTTCAAGAGGTAATCGAAATGCGTAAGATAAGGAAGAAAATGGCTTTGGAGCGACCTGCGTTCAGAGTTATAACGAAGAGGTTATGAGATCGTAAATTGCACAGGCGTCTCAAACTTGATGAAAGACTTAGAAAAATTTTCTAGGTTTCATGCTCAGCATATGACTGAGTCGTTCGATACTGGAGGAGGCCGCATGACGTATGAGATCGACCATAATCTTACGGAAGTGGCGCCCGCAATATGAGAGATAACAATGGACTTGGCATGAGGCCGATCTCGGGAAGAGGAGAGAGAAGTAGAAGTGTAGCATGATAGAGGAAAGGAAGAACGCAGCGCATTGTGCCGATGCGAAATAATGCACGAAATAAGATTTTAGTTCTCAATTCTTTGGAGGATGTTCAAGAAAGAAATATGAACATAATGTTCAACTAATGTAACACTTAATCAAGTGTTTTAAACCTTTAATAAAGGTTGAACAAAAAGATTTAAATGAGATTAAAAGATAAAAGAATGTGGATCGAGTTATGGGCGATGTCAAGGAGGCCGTAGTCGCGACAAGCGAACATGAGGATTACTATGATTGTGATTCCTTAGGCGTTGATTGATGAAGGTAATGAATAACATTAGATGTTATGTCATGGTAATGAAGATGAATGTAAAGCGTTTAGGCGTGAGCAAACGTTGTTGCGATGAAACGATCGGTCTTAGCATACAACGCATTGTATAAGCTTCAACATTAAGAAAAGAACAAAGAACATGGGGTTCATGGGATGGTTAATAATTGAAAGTAATTAAAACCTTGAGTAAAGGTTGAATGAGAGATTAAGAAGGCGAAACAGCGTGAGCGTTGAATCGTAAACGATCCTGCGTGAATCGTATTACGCGTTTGATGAATATTACTAAGTATACCACAGGTTGTATGACTTAGGCGTTGACAAAGGTAGTAAGTAAATCTGAATGGTATCAAGAAAGTGTAGCGAGCGGTAAAAAGATTAATGAAAGCCGATTGTGAGTCGGATGAGAATGTTAGAATGAAATGTAAGCGTTGAACACTTTAATCGGCGTGAAGGTTGAGTGTACGTAAATATTAAATGGGGTAGAACCTACACCACATGTATGGTTTGATAAGTAAATAGCGAAGACTATTGATTAAACCTATGAGCGGTGAAGAAACTAAATTGAAGACAATAATGTATAACGTTAAAATAGAGTTAATAAGTATAACTTGGACAGCGTTAGAGTTGAAGAGGCCAGGACGTTGTAAGATATGAATAAGTTCATATGAAATGTTTAACGCTATGGTCTCATAGTATTGACATTGAAATGATCGTTTAAGTATACAAAAGGCTGTATGACTTAGGCGATGATGAATAAATCACGAGGTATGGCATTTAGTTGCGAGAAAAGCCATAAGAATAAGAAATTAACTTAACGAACATTATAATTTAATAATTCCTATAAGTTAAGAAAAGTTAGGTTGTGGTACAATCGTAACCTTTGATGGTTGACATATAGGAGTTTGGGCTAAACAATTCCTTGAGGCGAAGGTATATCTGAGCTTGGCAAGATCTAACTCACTTTGTGATGGCGGTGTAGATGAGAGCGAGAACTTGTTTGTTGGTTGTTTGTGGGAAACCACTCAGTACCATATGGACTACTAGCGGAAGAAGCGATGTGTCTTTGAGTCTTAGAAAGTATCTGAAGAAGATAAGAATGTGAATCATCAAAGATGATGAGCGTGTTGAAATAAGACATCTCCGTATGTCATGAAAGTAAATGGCCAGTAATAAAAGTTAGTCGCGTAAAATTATATTGTAAAACGCGAACCTTAAGTAAAGTTAAGTAAAACCAATGTAAAGTCAAGTATATGACTAATTGGTGTATGTGTTGTTTCCTTATGTGTTATAGGGATTGGAATGAAGCGGATTCGGCGTAATAATTTATAGTAAGTAATGTAAAGGCAAGTTTCTAACTTCATTCATATTTTAAATGAATTCTAGTTTCTTAAACTTCTCGGATGTTGAACTTGAGAAGTTACGTCTATGTCTTGAATGTGCGATATTTGTGCAAGGTGGTAGAATTTATGAGGCCTTGTGCCACAATGTGAACACTTGGTGTTTACGTGAGATGAATTGTTCTATGTTTGAGCTATTCAATAAAAAATGTTACATTTATACATGAAGCCAGATTATTGTTAAATCTATGCTATTGATTCTAGCAGGATAGAATGTGCATGAAAGAGAGTAGAGAATGAAAGTATTTCAAAGTGCATGTAACTAATGTTTTAAGATGATAGGAATCAAGACTATTCCTATTATTCAAAGTATACTTCAGTAACCTTTGTTCGGTTATTGAAGTGCGAAAGAATGTTAAACTCTTGAAGTTGTTTGTTCCATTTGTTATGACTTCTTTGGGCATTTGAATGCTCACACTTGCTTTAAATGAAAAACATTTTTAGCGAACGATGTTAGAAAGAACTTAAGGATCCCGTATAAGATCAAGGTGAAGGTATCGAGATGAAGTGCCATTCGAGAATGTGAATGTGCGAGAAGATCAAGTGAAGACTTGTAATGTAGAAAGATGAAAATTAAACTATAGATTAGTTTAATGAATTATGTATCCTTGGTGGCGGATAAAAGTCACTCTTGTAAGATGTAAAGAATAATATAATTATCATTATTTGTAATGAGAAAGGTTATAAGGTTTTAGAACACAGGATTTGAGAATGTATGTTATTATATTTGGTATATAATGATGTATGTTGGATGAATGATGTACTTTAAGTGACGTCTGGAATCCGGGTGTGAAGATGGAATTCGGATTTGAGGCGTTACATTTCCCATGGAGCAACACGTAACAACACATGATCTCAATATTGAATTCCACGTCCTTTTCGATGAAGATCGGCGTAACTCTTTTATCGATCTTGTGAGATTTTTATCTCGTTATCGAATCATTTGAATCTTTTTCGTGATCATACGACTTTTGACTCACGGTCCCAACAACGTTGCTTCACTTACCTCATCCCGACATCTTTGAAGAACGACACTTTCTTCCATACAACTCCTCAAATGGAGCCCTGTGAATACTTTCTTGATAAGCATTGTTGTGAGGAAAACTCCACCAATGGTAAAAACTTATCAACTTCCCTTGAAGTCGAGGACCACGAGTCTTAATAAATCTTCTAGAGTTTGAATAGTCCTCTCGATTGTCCCGTCCGGTCCGAAATCTAAGGATGATATGCCGAGCTAAATCATAAATGCATGCTCATAGCTTTTACATGCCAAACTAACCCAAAATTATGAAGTGAATCTTGGGTCTCGATCGGAAACTATGGATCTTGGCATACCATGCATCTTACAATCTCGTTTATGTACATATGAGCAAGGCGTTCAAGTGTATAAGTTTCTCGCATCGGTAAGAAAATGGCGGCACTTGGTCGAATCTATCAACAATGACCCAAATCGCATCTATGCCTTGAGAAACCTTAGGAAGTCCCATTAACAAATCCATGGTAATGTGCTCCACTTCCATTCTAGAGTTTCAAGTGGTTGCAATGGACCTTTTGGTACTTGATGCTCGCACTTGACTCGTTGACAAGTTAGACACCTTGAGATAAACAACGTTATCTCTCTCTTCATATTATCCACCAAAATGTATGATGAAGATCACGATACATTTGGGTACTCCCATGATGGATTGCAAATGGTGTGTTGTACCCTCTATCATGATTTTATACTTTCAATCGAGGTCGTTAGGAAAACAAATTCTAGAGTTGACAAGTATTCCTTCTTCATCGATTCTTGCTTACAGCGCACTTTCTTGCACTTTCTTCCTCATACGCATCGATTCGAATGGCATGAAGCAAGGCGACTTTAACTGTTTATCGATTAAAGTTGGTTCTATTAGTATATTCGCCATCATCACATGTGTCCCGGAGTCTTTAACTCTATCTCCATCCTTTTGCAAGTCACACAAAATGGGCCTTTCGCGTTGACAATATCGCTTTTCGTGCACATATGATCTTACTTTCGATGCATCATCGGCTACCACGTTAAGCTTTTCGAGGGATGGTATTGGATGGTATGATCATAATCTTTCAATGATTCAAGCCAACGTCGTTGCTTAGCGTGTTGAGTTCCTTTTGGGTGAAGAAATATTTGAGGCTTTTATGATCCGTAAAGATCTCCACTTTCTCCCCATACAAGTAATGCCTCAAATTTTAAGTGTGAAGACAATAGTACGCCAACTCTAGATCATGATAGGATAATTCCTCTCATATTCTTTGAGTTATCGAGAGGCATAGGCTATGACTTTCCATGTTGCATGAGAACACATCCCTAACCCTTTTCTCGATGCATCAACATGTAGATGACAAATCCCTTGAGCAGATGGTATTGTCGAACAAGTCTTGAAATGAGTCTCTCTTAAGTTCTTGAAAAATCTTCTCACATTCTATGCTCCAACCAAATTTTATATCTTTACAGGTGGGTTGAGTTAATGGAGTAGCGATTAGAAAAACCCTTCCGAATCTCAGATAATAACTAGTTAATCAAGAAAGCTACGTCTTTATCAGCGGCGATTTAGGTTGCTCCCGACTTTGAATAGCTTCAATTTTTGTCGGGTCAACATATATTCCATGACTTGATACTACGTTGCCCAAAGAATGCTACTTCCTCAAGCCGAACTCATATTTCTTCAACTTGACATAAAGCTTGTTTTCACGAAGCTTTTGGAGTATCGACCTCAGTGTTGCTCATCATGATCTTCACGGCTTTTGGAATATATAAGGATGTCATCAATAATGATGACCACAAAGTGATCGAATATTCATGAATACTCGGTTCATCATATCCATGAAGGCAACCGGGAGCATTAGTCAATCCAAAAGACATGACTAAAAATTCATTAGTGCCGTATGTCGAGTTAAAGGCGGGTCTTTGGAATATCCTCGGTTTTAACCTTCAATTTGATGATATTGAGCGAAGATCGATCTTTGAAAAAATTATGCTCCTTGCAATGGTCAAACAAGTCATCAATGCGAGGTAGCGGATAACTATTCTTAATGGTGACATGGTTCAATTCCACCGTAGTCAATACAAATCGCATACTCCCATCTTTCTTCTTCACCGAATAGAGCAGGGAGCACCCCAAGGAGGCGTTACTAGACTAATGAAACCAATGTCTAACAATTCCTACAATTGGGTCTTTAACTCTGAAGTTGAATAGGAGTCATTCGATATGGGGCTTTGGAAATGGGTTTTATGGGGTCCCGAATCGATACAAAAGTTTAATTTCACGCTCTGGGTGGGTAGGCGAAGTTCTTGAGGGGAATATGTCGAGAAATTTATTAACAATAGAAATATCATTAAAATCTCATGTATTTTTGTTTTAAATTTGTGACATGAGCTAAGAAAGCTTCACATCCAGTTTTCAATAAGCAGAATAGCTTTATGGCTTGAGATGACAATGATTGATTTTAATGGTTTGGTTTCTTGAATTAGCATAATAGGTTGGTTAGGAATATGAAAGCTAACAACCTTACAAAATTTTGCATAATGATGGTAGTTAACGATCAATCCCTAGAATCACATCAAATGCAAGTATTTTCAATGAAATAAAGATCGACGGGTAATGTGAAGTGGTACCCGATTTAGACCAAACAAGACTTATAAACAATGGATGTAATGAAGGTTTCTCTAATGGAGTTTCCACAGATAAGTCAAAGTCTAATTTCTCGGAGTCAAATTTAATTGTTGGTATGAGTAGGAGAAATAAAAGAATGGGTAGAGCCGGTATCAAATAAAGGTATAGACTTCTGCTAGAGTTTATGATAAGATTACCGTGATGACCTCGTTTAGGGTTCCTTGCTTTACAAGGTCACAACAAAAGCTCTCCCTTGAACTACTAGGTTTGACTTATGCAGGGACGGTATTTTTGTGTCATAGTTCAATTTGGAATTGTCTTTGGTGCATGAAAAAATCGGAATTGGGTGACCTTCTCTTCCATAATTATAACACGCTTTGGATGACATCGCATGCAGTTTTGAATTTGATATGTCCCTCCTCGCATTTGAAGTAAATGATAGGTGGTCGTTCTCCTTCTTTTAACCACGGTCTTTGATCTTGGCGATCTTTCCATCATTGTTGAATCTCCTCTTCTTGAAATGTCCATTCTTATTGTCTTGGCCATGATTACCACCGAAGTGGTTACCATTTACAGCATATTGACTCCCTCCACGTTTGTTGTCACCACTTGATGACTGCTACCACTTGGTATTATTATTTTGTAAATTTGCTTTTTCTTGGTTGAGTTGACTCGTTATAACGCTCCAATAAGCGAGGCCTATTTACAACATCGAATACAAACCACGGTTTATGAGAAATTAGATATTAGCGTATCTACGGTTTTAAACCTCTTAGAAACATCCGTCATTTTTTCCTCATTATCAACCAAGTGAGGCATAAATCGGGACAACTTCGGCAAACTTAGCGTCGTCTTTGCGACGACGGTCGTATTATTCTGCTCCAACTTGATGAACTCTACCTCTTTCATTGTGGCGAATACTTTCTAGAAAGTACTTGTCGTTGAATAGATCTTGGAACTTCTCCCAAGACATCTTGATCTGGCGTATTGAGTACACTTTCTGGATTTCCACCGTAATTTGCCTCTCCTCTAAACATAAAGGTGGCAAGGGAACCTTTTGCTCTCGGAGCATCCCAAGACATCAAATATCTTGGTGATCTGCTTTATCCGTCTCGCTTGTAAGTGGTTTTGGCTCTCAATAAACTACGGTGGTCCCAACTCCTTGAGCTGTTTAGCGATGACTATCAGCGAGAGTTTCGGTGTTTACCTACATTTTGGACATGAGCCGCTCTGCTTTGATGTTGCATGAATTCATAAAGCCTTTGAACATTCCATCATTTATCATTTGAGTCAAGTGTTGTTGTTTGCATGAGGATCATCGCCTTCGATGCACATTGTCACGATTATTGATATGTGGAGACTCAGCGGTCTCCTGTGCTCCATTGCTATTCTCAACATTCTTGGAAGTCATTTTGAGATCTGCCACAAAACAAGGATTAGCTTTATCATATCACATATTATCCATACTCGGGGCCAGGCCAATTAGATACCAAATAAACTTAGGTAGGTCATACTTGTGAAAAGAATTCCCCGTCTCTCCCTCCTAGTTCTTGTCTCACATCTCGGCCATAGATCATATCCTAAGCTTTGATAACAAGCGTGGCGCCCCCAAAATAGGTATACATCACCTATTACGAGTCACCAAATCATGAGTGCGAATACAAATACAATCTTAAATATACAACATGAGCTATGAGTTTTAATACAAACATTGTCTTCTAGGCGATATTCAAACTCAAAATAAGTCCTCAATACATTTATTAACACCTTTTTTTAGAGAATAGTGAGGACTACTAATACTATCCTGCGGGATAGTCACTCAGTTCCCAGAAGCTAGTCCACTGCTACATTCTCTTTTCTTGAAGAGAACAATGAAACCAAAAGGTGAGCTCAACTAACCCGGTAAAATATTATGACTAAGATAAGGTAGAATGAATTATCATTAGCCTTGATAGTCTTAAACTAATACAATATAACAAACATCAAGTTTAGCTGCCGAGAGAACAAAGCGATCCATTAAAAGAGTCAAGTATAGAATAAAATCTACTATCTTCTATGATTTAAAAGGTTTTCATCATTTTATCATTGAGACTCGACAATAAATAATCCACATCATCCACACTTTCTGACGAGGATATTCATTTAGTATCCACAACCATAAATTATCCATACTCTGGGGCGAGGATATTAGGTGTATTCATCAATGGTCAATGATCATGCCAACAAGCATCCATCAATGCACTCACGGGCGATGAGGACTTTTACCACATCATTTATAACATTACGGTCATGATTATACTTTGAAAAATCCTCCAGTCAAAAATCATACCAAGTCCATCATACACCTCTGAGCCCGCAGAGATGACTTTGAGCGAATATAAACATGAGGATGATGACAATGACGTAATAATTCAATAAAACAAGTACAAAATTAATTTATCTAGAATCAATAACGTCAAATTGTCGACATAATACTTCTTGTGAAGTAAAATTCAAGAATGCTAGGAAGAATATTTCCATGAAAAGATCTTAGATGAGCGTAAATATCGAGGATATTCCACTAATTTCATGGAGTATAAAAGCCAAAACTTTAACCTTGAGTATAATAAAGATGGAATAACAAAAGAAAACACCGAGCATGCGATAAGGCCAGCGCGAGCATGTTATTCCAATTAGAATAATAAATAACGGAACGAGTCGTACGTAAATGCCATGAGACCAGGATATTCAGCGAATAATAAATAACGAGAACCGGTCATAATAAGCGCATGCGGGCGGGATATTCAACGAGAATAATAAATAGCGGAACCCGTGTGCACATAAGCGCACAAACAAAATATTCTATGAGAATAATAAATAACGGAACCAAATGCGTGCGTGGCATGCAGACGCGATGTTCCAACAGAATAATAAAGAATAGAACAATGGAAGAATTTTACCATGTATGTAATACTCGGCGTATCTGAGGTTATTCCAGCAGAATAATAAACAATGGAATAACAGAAGTTCTCTTCATGAATACGAAAGAAATAACACCCCTTACCTTAGAAGAAACTGGATATAGGGAAAAAAAGGTAGTAAACTTCTCTTCTTCTTTCTTTCTAAAATTTTCTCTCTACAGAGTTTGATTGAATTAGTAAGAAATAATGAAGAATGAGCTTACATTTATAGGAGAATGGAAAGGCACCGTGTGAGGATTTTCTCACGGATGAAATAATTCATCAACTTACACGGACATCATACATGACATTCATTTTACAAAATTGATAAATTCAACTAATAAAACAAAATATAATATATATATATATATATATATATATATATAAACCACATATTGGTTTGAAAACTTCTTCTCCGTGAAAATTTTTCAAGATTCCCCCCCATTTTTTTTTTCTTCAACGTGGGTCCCGTGTCCCCTCCCACCAACATCTCATAATCACAAGTGGTCCCATTATAAATATCTTTGAATAACTTTCTCACAGAGTTATTTTAAAAATGGGAAAATGGTGGTCCATAAAATAAGCAAAACATCATAAAAATCACCTTAATAATTTTAACAACATTTATCACCTTTATTATAATTCACAATATTAATCGACCAGTCGTTCCCGAGAAAAAGGGCTTTCAATATGGATTTCTCTATCGGTGGCATGATTAGGTGACCAAACCTCTCCTTGTGAGAACTTACGGAGACATAGTTAATATTGAAAATAATAATATTAATAACTTTATCATCTCAATTATTGATTTAATAATATATAAAATATTGACAATAATTGAATCAAATAGCGTGAGATCTTATCGTAATTCTTGTATCGATAATTGAACAAAAGCTGAGTGACTTCTCACGTAAGCATCAATAATCAATACCGTGTGTCTACTTATGCAACCACGCGTATTCATCGTGCTTTAACAGGGTGTTTCAACGATTAACGGTAAAACTTCCGTTATTTTCATAAAAATATTTTTATCGTTTTTAATCAAATGATAATTTACGTTAATGGGGTCCACCAATGATTGTCTTTGTTGTCTGAATATTCCTATTAAAACAAATATTTCCCGACCAATCGAATATTATATAACAACTTACGTGCTGAAAAAATTTATAACTATTACCCACAACTATAACATTATATCAAATTTATTCCATAATATTCAAAATGATATTTATAGAAAATTCATTTTATTACTAAAAGGTGGGTCTTACATTACTTATAACTATGGACATAGTTATTGGTCTTATGACCCTCGAGATATGTATTTAAGAATTTTGATTATCATTAATAGAACATATTATTGGATTCTATTGAGCTTTATTATTTACATAAATGTTGTAAAGTTTTATTCATTATTATTTCAAGTGAGCCTTGTTTGCTTACTCTTGCTTATATAACTAGTTAAAGTTGAGAAAGGTCGATGTACCTAGCACGAGAAAAGGAAAGAAAGATGAACAAGTATTAAAGACTTGTAATCATGTTAACATTTTATCAATAGAGACTTTATTTGAATTATTGTAATGAAGTTATTTAAATTTTCGGCATATGAATGTTTTGTATTTAAAGGTTAGATAACATGAGAGATTTTATTAATGTAATCCTTTAATGGGAAGGTTTATTATTTAATTTTATTATGATTGGGTAGTTAGATATGAATGTTTTTTTATTAAGTGAACACCAAATCTTGAGGGAATGAAGTACAATTTGGGGTGTCACAAAATATATCTAATCAAGATAGTAATGAAGGTGATCAACCTTTCATGCACGATGAATACGCTGCGAGTAATGAGCAGTGCGATTAAACAATTACATAGACATGGTAATCCATGATAATAATTAACCATAAGCATATTTGAATAAAACAACTCGAGGTCGAGTTAGAGAAAAACTTACTGAGCAGATTGATTCTGAATTAAACAATTTATTTTGCTTTTCCCGAAAACCTATTATAAGTAATATTGATCTACAAATTAGAATAATGTCATCACAATATTTAAAATAACCTAAACACACTTATTACATAATCCTATTAGTCTATAAAACACGTAAAACCTAACCTCAAGTCAAACTATTTTGAGTCTGAGAGTTAAATTAAATTTACAATTCGACATCCGACGGCTGGTGCGGATAGTTATTGAGTTTAAGTTCAATTAAACTCTGTCTAAACACTTTAACGATTATCTTAGATAATTAATTAATCAATCAAAATAATTTTCCAAGTCTTATAATATTTTTTACATAATTATTATCATTTATCATGATTTTCAATCATTAATATCATATTTATATGAATTAAATACCACATTATTCCCTTATCATTAATATTTATTGAAAATCATACCATAATATTATAATATATTTATAATATCACAAAGTATTTTAGTACTTTAAAATCATATTTATATGATTTTTAAATAGATTAAATCCATTATCCAGATAATTCTTTATTAATATTTTCATTACAAAATATCAAAAGTTATATTTTATAACTTCAAATATTTTTATAACACTTAAATCATTTTATATGATTTTAAATTAATAATTATTTTCCATAATTTATTTAATAAATTTATTAAATAAATTAATTACCATTAATATTAATTAATTAATGAAATTCATCACATAATATTAAAAGTCATCAAAAATAACTTAAAATATTTTCTTATCTTATAATATAATTTTAAATGATTTTTCAAGTATTAAAATCATTTTAAATTATTTATTTAATATTATAATTAAATAAATTAAATACCATTAATATTCCAAAAATATTAAATATTAATGAAATATATTCAAAATAATTAAAATCCCATTTTAGGCTTTAAAATAATTTTTTAGGAATTTATTATGTATTTTTAATAATTAAAAACTATTTTTTCTATTTATTTAATAAAAATATTAATTTTTCGGAAATTAAATGTACATTAAAAGGGCCTTATAAGCGGCAGGCAAATCGATATAGGTGTTCTTGAGTGTTCTTGGCCAAACCCGAAACTTCATGAGTCGATTAACGAGTTAGCTAGTTTGGCCGGTTCTAAATTCATGATCATATGATTTACGGGTTATCTTTTGTTTTTAATGTTGCGATCTTGATGTAGTACTACAACCCTAAACAAAGTTCATGGCCAACACACAACAAATCGAGAGATCTAAGCTCTAGAAAATCTTGTCGGTAAGTGTTCTTCATTTTACAGGTTTTCGAGAAATGAAGAAACGATTGTTAGCCTTACTTTGAAGCTTTAAATCTATGCATTTCGAGCTTACTTAATGTGTTTTATTGGTTCAATCATGTAATATTGATGTCAAGGTACATGTATACAACCTTAAATTAGTCTAACATCAACACAAACTCAAGATCTGAGTCGGTCAAAGTGTTGTCAGAAAACATGTTCTTGAAGATTCTGGGTTTTCCAGAATCTTCATCCGAGCAGTCGGTCAACCCTACTTTGACTACCTATATCTTTGATCCTGTGCAAGATCTGTTTGTTCTAAAGGCTTTAGTGTGTAGTTCACATGACGAAGCTACAAGTTCCAAACAACAACATGGCCCAAACACTTACTGATTACGGATCTAACGTGTAAGACCCCAACTTTTATGAATAAAGAATAATTTTTTGAAATATATTTTGAATATTATGGTGTGGATTTAATATAATGTTATAGTTGTGGGTAATATTTATAATTTTTGCAAAGTAAGCAGAGTGGTTATATAATATTCAATTGGTGGGGAATATTCATTATTAACAGGAATATTAAATGCGACAGCCTTTTATCGTTAATTGGACCCCACAGCGGAAGTATTATACGTAGTTAGAAAAGCGACGAAATTATCTTTTATAAAAATAACGGTGAAAGTGTTCTTCAGTTAAAGCCGTTGAACTACCCGGTGAGTAAAGAAATACGATGTCTGGCGTGGTTGCAAAATAGCACACCCGGTATTGATTATTGATGCTTACGTGAGAAGTCAACTTCCGGTTATACTCAATTATTCTTTCACGATAATTCTTTGCATCATATCTCTCATATAATTGATTCAATTATTGTCACGATAACATCTGCATAATATTTATTATTATTAAATCAATAATTGAGACGACAAAGTTATTCATATTATTATTTGCAATATTGATAATGTCTAAAAGTTACATCGAGGAGACACTTCTACAAAATAGTAAATAAACAACGCGAAAAAGCGTGATTTGATCGGAAAAGCTGTGGTTAAGAGTGTTTATCTATTTGACACTTCCTACACAACGTTTTTAAAACATTGTAGTTAAACACAATACACAACGTTTTTAAGAAAAAAACATTGTAGATTTATTTTTAAAAATTAGCAAATGCATAAAAGCGTTGTAGAGGTATGATTCCTAGCGTTTTTAGATAAAACGTTATTTAGTATATCGAGACAACGTTTGACATTTTACACAACGTTTTAAAAATGTTGTAGATTAAAAAAAAAAAAAAAAAAGTTGTGGTTCACCTATATTACGAATGCACCTGCAATATGCTAATATCATGATATATAGCTAAAATTACAAAGAATATTAATACCATACAAAACGTTTACATCCCAATAATTCTTTGTAATGCCAATTACAAAGAATATTAATACCATACAATACGTTTACATCTCAATAATGCCAAACTATCCATACATCTCAAATTCACTTTTGAGATAATCAATAGTAATCCTGTTAATTTATAGCTGAAAAGGGGAAATACAATTGAACTTTGTCAACAACAAAAAAGGAAGCATTACAGTTTCATGCCCTAAGAGTCCACACACCTTTAGAGAAATATTATCTTCAAATGCACTATAACTTTTCTTCAGACCTTCTTGCTAACAAAGCACCAGAAATTACTTCCTGCCATCGAGCAGTTGCACTAAATTATGGAATTAGTGCAAATTCAGCAATAACATCATCAACAATACTTTACAGTACCCAAAAGATTTACAGTATCTGAAGTTGTCAGCATGGACAGCACCCATTAAAGCACTGCAGATGAAGCCGACCTTAGAGATACCACCAAAACACTAACATTAATGCCAGATTCAAGACTCTTCAAAAAGATTACCTTCACAAGTACCAAATAATTTCTTTTTTGCTTTCCTTCCAGCTTGTATGTATCATATAATGTATCATATAAAAGTGAAACAATGTATCATGACACAAATAACTGAACAGTTAAAACAACGGTGCATTTGCAGCAAAAGCGTAAGAATAAATCATCTCAGAATTAGACTGTTTCCCATTCAACAAATGCTCAACTTTGGTCATGTATATAAATCATGTGGAGCAATCATACAAGCTTCAAAAGAGTTAAAAGAGTAGGGTGCCTGACCTAATCCCAGTTAGACTAAGAGAATCTAATCAGTTTATAGTCGTGAATTACAATGCCAAAAAATTCATAACAAAATATTTCAGACTAGTCATTTTCAAGCCTATCAACTGATTCACACTGCTAAATAAGGTGCCTTTAGCAGTCGCACACACAGACACGCCGACACAGGTGTCCACTGCATATATCACACTGATTATCACAAAAGTGATCTACAAACAAAGCACTGTTGAAAGTAGAGTTGTATATATCTGCTTTGAATAATATTTGACACCATGTAGGTTGTTTAAGCTTTATTAACAACTAAGAAATTCCAGATTTCAGAAGCACTGTAGAAAGAACTAAAGTAAAAGCAAAAATATTGTGAGATTTTTATGTACACATGCCGACTAACCAATGAAACTATAAAACTTGTGAAGGCAATAACTAGAACTAGCTCACCTTTATTACCAGAACTAGCTCCCCGGGGAAAAGTACCGTAAACAACGAAGTAAACTCTCTGCAGCTGAAGCTTCTTGGATTGCCTCAATGGCAGCTGTTTTAGCAAGCATCTCTGTGCTTCAAAACTTCCTGAAATATAAATGAGATACTTTCACTTTTATAATGAGAGCCTTGAGAGAAATGTATGTCCTTGTCATTTATTCAACACATAAAATGTATCAAAGTGAAATAGGTAGACTCAAATGCGACAATAAACTTAATTAGACAGCACTGCTCAGTCAACTGAGAAGTATTTCTGGATGAAAAGAAAATAACCGCAAGATACACCTGTGGAAATAAATATACAAGTTGAAGGTTGAATGGGCGGGCTATTGTTGTGCCAAGATAAAGATTTTGGTGGGGAGAGGCATTTAGGAAAGAGAGGAAACTAGATAAATGATTAGACACCTTGGTTTTCTTATATGATGCTTGAATTGCATGTGCAATTGTGTGCTCCTCATGACGCTCTACATAATGGAGATTCTGAAAGCATTTCTCGCGTGCCTGTCACAGAATCAATCAGTAAACATAGATAAAATAGCACGCAACTGAAACAAATGTAGATATAATAATATGCACACACAGCCTTTTAGAAGTGGAATCCTAAAATTTGATCAACATCACCGAGGACTTCAATGGGAATCCTCCTCCTCTTGAGATATTAAGGGAAATTATATTTATAGACTGATTTGCACGCAGATGCCTCTCAACTCTTTTGTGACCAACTACTAATTTGACAATGATGCAACAAAAGGACAAAATATATATACAGTGATATCCAATTATTTATTTTACAAACATGCATGGTTATTAACACAATGAAAACCACCAAATGGATAGACAGCTCTATTAAGATGGTTTAGAAAGGGGAAATGAGATACTACTGTAGATTCGCAAATCAGCAGCGTATTTCTAGAAAAGATTATCATGTTTGAAAATCACCAAAAAAGAAATAAAAAAAAAAGAGCGTGCTGAAGTAATACACTGTTCTGCTTCTTCGTACTTCAATCTAGTTAGCTCAAATACGCAGAAACATTATGGTTCCATTTGTTGAATTACACACTTAAACTATGCCATAAGAAATAAAATACATAGATTGCAAATGACACTAGCACCTTCCTGAATTATAGTGTGCGTGTGTATATAAAATACCGGAAACTGCCATGCTGTCATTCACACTACTAGAAACAAGGGAAATGATTTTCCAAAAAAATGGCAATAGTACAAGTTTTCACCAAGTTGTACAGAAAATTAAAAACTTGATGAAGAAAAAGAATTTGAGAATATAAAGATGTATCCGCTTAGAGAGAAATTAAGAATCGTGGTAAATTAGAATATACATAAAATATCTAAGATGTTATATAGAGGATCAACAGAGTCCAAAATTTGAAGAGAAGATTACCCTGCATACTGGATTCTTATCATCTGAACATAAACTAGGCCAGCAGAGCCAATACTGGATTCCTCTTTAGGCGGCAACCTTTCGCTTGTTGATTTTCTTGGAACCTGCCAATATGAATTCATTAGATAAAAGGCCATAATAATTTGCTAGAAAGACAAATGTGGCAACCAACAACAAATGAGGCAACCAACTAACAATCACAACATTCCCTTTTAAAAAGAAATAGAGAAAGTCTACAGTTGGAAGAATTAGGAAATGCAGCTAAACATTACTGTAGGCAAATTTCAAATAACACTCCCTGAATCAAGAAGACCATTCTAAATTCAATTATTAAGAAAGCTCAATTCTACCAATACATCTGATGATGTTGTTCTCAATCTTTATGATCCCACAAAACAACTAGCTCAAAAGAAAGCATAGCTGAAATTATGGAAAAAATCAATTCTATACCTGTCCAAATTCAGCATGATAACATTTTTTGAAAGAATAATTGATAATTTCAGTTTGGCAAAAGCTGTTGTCACTAAATTAAAAGATGTGTGAATAACAACAGAGGCTACGATATATAAAGAAAAACTCACAGAAGTACTTCATGCTTCAGGCTTCAAATCATGCTTAGTGACCCTCAATCTTGGACTTTCCCAAACTGTGAAGTGTGGAGTATAATTATTCAAGTGTTTCAATATTTTCTTTTCTTTGTAGAAGTAATTATATATCCTTTGTTTAATAGATGTAGTTTTTGTTTCAAAGAACAATTCAAACACATTTACCTTCTATATCCCGGTTTATCTTCTTGAATCCATATATCAGAAATAAGGCCACTAGTACTGCTAGTACTACAGGAAACAGTATGATTCGCATTCACCTACTTACTTTTGATCTTCTGCTTTCCTCTGCATAGCCAAAATTTTTAAGAAAAATACAAGATTCTGGTCAAATTAAAATTTGAGGCAGTATCTCAATAGAACTCTGCAGTAAGAAGAACTAAAAAAGCCAAGCTCTGTTACCAAAATAAATATAACTTGGTGGAAGTATAATTTAGAAAAACCAAAATTTTTGGCTCTAGCAGTACCTGCCCGATATAATTGTCAATAGCAGTAGCCTTACGCCCAATTTAGTACCTTCCACAGAAACTTTACATTGACCAGCTCCACACGCAACAACAACCACGCATGAACCATTAAGTTGCAAAATTAATGACTGAGAACCTACAGCTCTATCACCATCTGTCAATCCAATGAATGACTCCATCAATCTGTAAAAAAACGAATCAGTTTTAAGGACAAGGACAATTTCTTGGAAATTTTACCCTATGGCTATATCTCTGTAAAAAACGAATCAGAAGGACAAAGATAAGAGATAATAAATACACAACTTCTTGAAAACTTTATCCTACTAGCTATATCTCTGTAAAAAATGAATTAGTTTTTAAGGACTAGGACTAGCACAAGAGATAATAAATACACAATTTCTTGGAAACGAAAATGAGTTTATACCATCTATTAATAACCAAATCCAAACTAATTAAATAGAAAGCATATTGCGAGGGCTACAACTAACTACAAACCGATCAATAATACCTCTGAAACACTGATACACCTCTTTGAGGCGCTTGAAAACCTAGCAACAGCCTTTGGCAACTCAAATGAAAGTGCGTCTATAACTTCCTACAGAGGAACAGCAAACAACCCAAAAACCACAAGCTTAGCCACAAATTACAGAATCGGAATTACAGAAGTTCAAAAAATAGAATGAATCATACCTGGTCCAGTGAAGGAGAGGATAAATATGTATGAATTTCTGAAAGGATTTCAAACGCAGTGTTCTCAAATTCTTCATTTTCCGGATCCGCTACAACCGAATCGGAAATACTATTGAAAAACACGGATGTAGACTCTTCCGATTGGGAAAAAAATATAAACCTTAGATTCATACCTGATTGTCGTTTGCTAACAGCGATGGTGGTGCTCAGTTGTTTAAGGAGCAGAGCAGAGCAGCGGAGAGAAACGAAATCGGGAGAGCTAGGAAGCCAAGAGAGAGAGATTGACGAGGGAGAGCTAGGAAGCACAAGAGAGAGAGAGTCAGAGAGCGATGGTGTTCTACTTCAATCTTATGTTTATGTCAAATTTAAGTTTTCACTTCTCCGCCCTTTATTTGAAGCTCCGTGTTTTTTAAAACAGATAAAGTTTTTTTTTAAAAATGTTATCTATTTAAAATTAAAAAATCTTTTTTTTAATAGATAACGTTTTTACATGTATATCTATAATGTTTTGTTTAAAAACGTTGTGAAAAAAAATACCACACCGTTTTTATAAAAAACGTTGTCTTTTAAGCGTTGTCTATTTACTATTTTATAGTAGTAAGAGGTTTGGTCACCTAATTGCTTGCATACGATAAATAGAAAGTTCCTCTTTTCACGAGGAGCGACACTTGATTGTTAAATATTGTGAGTTATAATATTAATAATGAATAAATTCGTGTTGATTAAAGATGAAATTGATAGTTCCATTGTGTTGAGATTATTAGTGTTAGTGAAAATCGATATTTATTTCGATAATAATTGATGTCTGGAGGTTATATTGACCAATCGGGTAATTAATCGGATAAATGAGGAATTAATTGCTATTATTTCACATTCTTATAACTATTTGTTCACATGTGTGTACTATTGATTCACATTCATGTATTATTAGAGGAGGTGGTGCAAGATTGATAATACTTATATGACTAAATTAAAAATGGAGGTATAGATGAAGGTACTATACTGTAATAAATTTTTTCACATGATTATACTATTAAGTCACAAGAATGAACTATTAATTCACATTATTTACTATTAGGGGAGGTGGTGAAAGTTTTATAATACTTGCAGGACTAAATTAAAAATGAAGAAAAAGAGGAAGATATTATACTATAATATTTCGAGCTCCAAAACGTGCAATTATCGAAACTATATTTTTCTATAAATAGAAGCTCATTCTTCTTTCACTCTCACCAATTCACTAAGTCTCACAAGAGCAATTATTATAGAGAGAAATTATAGAGAGAAAGAAGAAGAGAAGTCTGCTACCTCACTATTTCAGTATTCAGTTTCTTCTAAAGGTAAGGGGTATTATTTCTTTCGTATTCATGAAGAGAGTTAATTTCTTTCAATACTCGTAAGGGTTGTTATTCCATTTTTATTATTACATTAGAATAACTTTGTTTGTCTTGATTCTATCGCATGCTTGGTGAATTTTTTGTTATTCCATTATTTATTATTACATTGGAATATCCTATCTGTATGCGGATTACGTATTTAGTTCCATTCTTTATTATTACATTAGAATATCACATGCATCTTGATTTACGCATGACTGGTTCCATTCTTTATTATTACATTTGGAATAACATATGCGTGCAATTACGCACTGCTGGGAATTCTTCTATTATTTCATTCTTTATTATTCTCATTGGAATAACTTTTGTGTACATGTGGATTACCACATGCATGGTGAATGATCCTTCGTATTCATTCCCTATTAAATCATGGAAATGATCTGTCTACGTGTATTACCGCATGGCGGGCAAAAATCTATTTGCGATTTAATATATTCTATTATACTCAGTTGATTAAAGTTTTGGCTTCTATACTCCATGAAATTAGTGGAATATCCTTGATATTTGCGTTTCATCTAGTATCTTTTCATGAAAATATTATTCTGAGCATTCTTGAATTGTACTCCACAAAACACTATCATGTTGACAATTTGGACATTATTGATTTACGGATAAATTAAATTATAAATATTTAAAATTTATCCTTGAACTTGTTTTATTGAATTCTTATATCATTGTCATCATCCTCATGTTTATAATATGTTGAGCGTCATCCGCCTTTGTAGTGCATAGATGGACTTGGTATGATTATGACCGGGATTATTCGGTATAATCATGAGTAATGTTACAAATGATGTGGTAAAAGACTTCATTGGTCGTAGTGCATTGATGGACGAGTTGTTGGCATGATCATGACTATTGATGAATACACGAATATCCTTGGCATGTGATGCATGAATAATTTATGATCGTGATACTAATGAATATCATTGGTAGTAGTCGATGGAGGATGATGTGGTTTATTTATTAAGTCGAGTCTCGTGATAAAAGCGATGAAAAACCTTATAAATCATAAAAGATAGTAGATTTTATTCTCTACTTGACTCTTAATGGATTGCTTGTTCATTGCGGTTAAACTTGATATTTGTTATATTTTATCGGTTTAACATCTTTGTTGAAGACTAACGATAAATTATTCGCATTATCTTAGTCATAATATTTCTTCTTTGGGCTAGTTGAGCTCACCATTTCTTTCCTTTATTCTCTTGAGAAAATGAGAATATAGGCGGGACGAGTCGGAGAATCGGATTAGACGGTCCAGATGGTTGTTTTAGTAGTCCTCACTATTCTATAAAATAGTGTGACAATAAATGTAATGAGGACTCCATTAAGTGTGGATATTGTCTAGATGACACTATTCTTATTAAAACTCTTAGATTATGTTTTGTTGTATTTTACACGACTGTTGTATAATTAAGTTGTATTTGAATTTTGTACCATGTATTTGGCGACTCAAGATGGGTGATGTATATCTATTTTGTGGGCGTCACAGTTGGTATCAAAGCTTAGGGATATGATCCCTGGCTAAGATGTGAGACTAGAACTAGGAGGGAGAGGCAGAAATTCCTTCGCTAAGTATGACTTACCTAAGTTTATTTGGTATTTAATTGGTAGGTCGAGTATAGGGATAATATGTTGCATGTTAATTAACCTTTGTTTTGTGGTAGTATTTGAAAATGACATCCGAGAATGTTGAGAATAGTAATGGAGAACATGAGACCGTTGAGTCTCCACAGATCAATAATCAGGATTATGTGCATCAGGAAGGCGACAATCCTCATGCAAACAACAACACTGACCAAATGATGAACGATAGAATGTTCAGAGGCTTTATACAATTCATGCAACATCAGGCGAGAGCGGCTCCTGTCCAAAATGTAGGTGGAAACACTGGAAACTCTCGGACGGTCACCGCTAAATAGTTCAAGGAGCTGGGACCACCGGAGTTTATTGGAGAGCCAAAACCACTTAAGGCGGAAGCGTGGATAAAGCAGATCACCAAGATATTTGATGTCTTGGGATGCTCCGAGGAGAAAAAGGTTCCCTTTTCCACCTTTATGTTGCGAGGAGAGGCAGATTACTGGTGGGAATCGGTAAAGCGTACTCAACTTGCCGCACTTAAGATGTATTGGGAGAAGTTCCAAGAGCTATTCAACGACAAGTACTTTCCCGAAAGTATTCGTCACATAAAAGAGGTAGAGTTCATCAAGTTGGATCGAGCAATAATACGCCGTGTCACGCGAAGACGAAGCTAAGTTTGCACGAGTTGTCGGTTTTGCGTCTCACTTAGTTGATAATGAGGAGAGAATGACACGAATGTTTCTAAGAGCTTTGAAACCCAGATACGTCAAAACCTTATCTCTCATAAACGTATTTGCGATAACGAGTCAACCCACCAAAGAGAAAGCAACCGCAAAATGATAATACCAGTTATAGCGATCATCAGCGGTGACAATAAACATGGAGGAATCAACATGCGAAATGGTAACCACTTGGTGGTAATCATGGCGAAGACAATAAGAGTGGACATTTCAAGAAGAGATTCAACAATGATGGATAGACGTCAAAGACCAACACCCGTTGTTAAGGAAGGAGAAACGACCACCTATCAAATGCTTCAAATGCGGAGGAGGACACATCGGTCAAACTGCAGCGATCACGGTCAAAAGTGTTATAATTACGGAAGAGAGGTCACCTAGCCCGATTTTGTCATGCACCAAGACAAGTCCAAATGAGATGGAGGCACCAAAGGTCGTCCCGTAAAAAAGTCAAAATCGATGAGTTCAAGGAGAGCATTTGTCGTGACCTCCCATAAAGCAAGGAACCCGACGAGGTCATTACGAGTGGCTTATCATAAACTCTGGTGAAGTATATACCTTATTTGATACTGGTTCTACCCATTCTTTTATTTCTCCTACTTGCGCTCAACGTTTAAATTTGACTCCGGAGAAATTAGACTTTGACTTATCTGTTGAAACTTCGTTGGGTGAAACCTTCATTACATCCACTATTTATAAGTCTTTTTTGATTCAAATCGGTAACCGCACGTTACTTGTCGATCTTATCTCCTTAAAAATACTTGCATTTGACGTGATTCTAGGGATTGATTGGTTAACTACTCATCATGCTAAAATTGATTATTTTTATAAGGTTGTTAACTTTTATATTCCTAATCAACCTATTATGCGAATTCAACAACCAAACCATTAAAATTAATCACGGTCATCTCGAAGCCATAAAGCTATTCGTTTATTGAAAACGGATGTCAAGCTTTCTTAGTTCATGTCATGATTTAAACAAAAATACGCCGATTTGAATGATATTTCTATTGTTAATAAATTTCTGACGTATTCTCAGAAGAACTTCTTGGCCTACCCCCGAGGCGTGAAATTGAGTTTGGTATCGACCTTGAACCCAGATAAAAACCATTTCCAAAGCCCCATATCGAATAAACTTCTATTGAACTTCGTGGAGTTAAAAATCCAACTACGAGAATTGTTAGACATCGGTTTCATTAAATCCCAAGTCGTCTCCTTGGGGTGCTCTCTTTCTATTCGTGAAGAAGAAAGATGGAAGTATGTGACTTTGTATTGATTATCGGAGTTGAATCATGTCACCATCAAAATAAATTGCCGTTGCCTCGCATTGATGACTTTATTAGACCCGATTGCAAGGAGCCAAATTCTTTTCAAAGATTGATCTTCGTTCCGGATATCATCAGTTTAAGATTAAAACTGATGGCATTCCAAAGACTGCTTTCAGAACTCGGTACGGGCATTATGTGTGATAACCCGAGATTTCTAATAATCCAAAATTTGCGAATAATTTTTTTTTTAATTAATATTGATTATTAATTTTGTGACAAGTTTTTGTGATACGAGTCTCAAGAAGGTTAATTTGTGTATTGACTAATAAAAGTAGAGTAGAGTTGTGCTTAACAAGATTAGAAACCTTAATCCTAATTTCTAAAAAGGGATTCGATAGAAAATATAATTAAAATAATTATTTTGATAAGTACGTGTTTGTACTGTATAGAAATTTTGATCAATGATTGATCGGATAAGGTTTGTAATTAATAAATCCTAATAAGGGATTAGAAACCCTAATCTCGATTTAGAAAATCAATTATGCGATTAAAAACCCTAATTATCACGGAAACCCTAATTTTATATTCTGGATTTCTAAACCCTAATTAGAAACCCTAATCCTAAGTGGCATGTATAAAGCGTTTATTAAACTTAAAATATGATTAGAAAACCTTAATTATATTTTATTTATTTTAATTTCTATTTTACAAACCTAATTCTAATTTGGAAATTTTACTTTTCTATTAGAAACCCTAATTAAGTGGGTTGTAAACCCTTATGACCAATTACGACCCTAATTGCTTATTAGCAATTTTAATTAGGAATTATTAATCCTAATTAGCAATATTTAAGTTATGATTAAGAAATTTTAATATAATTAGAAAATTCTAATTATAATTTAGAAATATTAATTTTTGATTTTTAGAACCTAAATTGGAAATTTTAAAAATCAAATTGTTAAACCCTAAAGGGTTCAAACCTAAACCCAAACCCTAAACCCTAAGGGTTTGTGCATTTGTCAAGATTTCCATTAAATATAAAATATAAATGTCCAAAATGCCCTTTTTGGATTTTATTTAGATAACTTGTATTATTGCTAGCAACTTTAGTTGTTCACCAACTAAATTGACTTTGAGACACACCAATCTCAGATCTCCCAAATAAATATATAGCGATCCAAGCAACAAATCATAATATATATATATATATATATATATATATATATATATATATATATAGGTTATGAGAGAAAAAGGTCACAATTTTTCACCAAAGCTCTCCACAACTCATTCTCTCTCAAACCCTCCGAATTGGCTAAGTAGACCAGTCACATTAACACCTCCTAGAAACCCAAGATCAGATTGGAGAGTATAGATCAAGGATTGGAAAGCTAGAAGGTATAAACCTAAATTGATTTTTGATCTTTGTTATTAAGAAAATTTTTGTATTTAAGTGTTTATGTGTGTAATGAAAAGGTGTTTTTAGTTGATCTATGATGATCCATGATGGATCCATAGCATCAAAATGCTTTAAAAGTAAAGATTTTCAAAACTAAGAACAGAAATTGTGGTCTGACAAGCTAATGTCAGGCGCCACAGATTCTGGTCTGTTTAAGATTTTTCTTGTTTTAAGTTTTGGATCTATAGCCCGGTATGAGGTCTTTCATCTTCAAGTGGTGTTATAGCCATTGGATGTCTAGATTTGTTTTTATTAATGGTCAAATAGGGTTGAACAGCTTGATCGGCTAAAATCTGGGTAACCCAGAAATATAAAACCGAGTCGACAAAAGTTCTAAGGCATAGATATGTGGTTGTTTAAGTTGTTTGTGGATGTTTTTTGTATACATGTTGTAGCTCAGTAATATGTGTATCAGAGACCCATTCCTTAATATCTCACAAATCAATCAACATGTCGATCATAGAAAGTGGTCAAAGTAAGCCCCTAGCACTGATTTGCATTTATGGGAATTTCCAGAAATGGTTTAAGTAATTGTTCTAACAATGTTTGACCAAGATCTATCTGGCAAATGTGTTCTTGATAATCTGGTTTGTTGATCTATAAATGTTCCTTGATATATGGACTACAACTTTGAACCACTAAATCACTTAAGTGATGATCAGAACGAAGTTAAAAATGAACCCCAAAGTGGTACGTCGCGACTATCTGGGTTACCCAGAAAACCCAGATTAAGTCTGACAGTAACTTGGAAGGGGCTGATCTTTCTAGATTGTTAGGTTATGACTCTGTTAATGGTTGATAATGGTAGTGCTACATGAGTACTAAACGATTGAAGAATACTTTAGCCCAAAACATTTTAACAGTGAGAATCAAGGGCAGTCAAACGAGCCACCTTGATCACTGTCTGACAGTGTTCTTGAGCACCAAGAACACCTAAGGCGACAGACAAGTGTCGCTATAGGCTTTAACGACGGTTTTATTATTTTCTAATTTCTGAATATTTCGAAAATTATTTAAAAATAGAAATAAATTATAAAATTACTAAAATGATTTTAAAAATTATTTTAAATTCTAAAAATAACTTTTAATTATTTGGGACATTTTTCTTTAATAATTATAATTATTTGAATAAAAGATATTTAATTTATTTAATTATTATATTAAATAAATTAGAGAAAATGATTTAATATTATAAAAATCATTTTAAATAAGAATAATGTATTTAAAAATATTTTGAGTTATAAAATGTAACTTTTAATATTTTTGGAGAATTTTCATTAATAAATTAATATTAATGATATTAGATTTATTTAATTATTAAATTAAATAAATAAGATAAAATGATTTTATTGATTTAAAAATCATTTTAAATAAGAATAAAGTGTTAGAAAATATTTTGAATTATAAAATATAATTTTCAATATTTTTGGAGAATTCTCATTAATAAATTAATATTAATGATATTAGATTTATTTAATTATAATATTAAATAAATGAATTAAAATGATTTTATTGATTTAAAAATTATTTAAAATGAGAAAATATTTTAAGTTATAATTAATAACTTTTAATATTTTGATAATAATTTTGTTAATATTTAAATATTAATGGTGATGGTTTAAAAATAATTTTAATTACTTTAAAAATCATTTAAGTAGAATATTAATGATTTAAAAATATTTTAAGTTATTAACAATAACTTTAATATTTTGACAAGTATATTATTAATATTTTTATATTATTAAATATTAATAATGACAAGATTATTAGATAATTAAATCATTTAAAAATGATTTAAGTGTTTGAAAAATTATTATAAATTATAATAATTGTTTAAATATTATTAAAAGCTTCCGAAAAATATTATTAATGATAATTGACCTATCTAAATTAATATTGAAGCTTTGAAACCGAATTTAATTGACAATCAATGTGTTAATTGTTGGATGAAGTGACCAGAACACCGAGAATGGACCGAAGTCCAACCAGACTGAAATAGTTAGACTAGATAAGTGTTTATATAGGTTATAAACACTAATGTGATTATGTGATAATGTGCCTAGTAGAAGTTTGACTGTAGAATATAGTGTTACGTGTTATAAATGATTATGCTAATTGTGAGATCGACATTGTTGAATATAGGTCTTACAAACGCAGTTAATTATATTGTGTAGGTGTAATCAACGCGGAAGGCAAGTTTCCTAACTCAACCTTGAGTTATATTCATTCAATTATTATAATGGTTATTTATTGCTAATTATACCATGTCCAGGGAATTTATTGTTGATTATTTGCAGTTAGTGCATGATTAATAATTCAAATTGAATTACTGATTCGGAGAATATACAATTGTAGAATAACTGTTGTTGGATATTTATATTCGTAGAAGATAGAATTAATGATCTGAATAATTCACATTTATTGTCAAATTATGTTGAGAAATGTCTTAGCTAATTATTCGCTGAGCAACATTTGTTAGAACTTGATAAATTCGAGAAGAGAATTCAATTGTTATTGATAGATCAATGCCAATTATTTCGGCTAGATCGATAAGTAAATAGAATTTGAAATCATAGTATTTTGTTGTTAAATCAAAATCTTGATTCTGAGACTTAGAAGAATAACATTTTATATAAAGGGAACAAAATTTTTAAGTCATAATTCGACCATTGCGCGCGACTTAAGTATTATGCATAATATAGGGTACAAGGAGTTGGCTAGCTCTAAGTACTTACAGAGGGGTATGATTTAATCTTTATGGTTATCTGATACTCCTGCGTATGTATCAAAGTAAATCTTTGATAGATACACGAGAAAGTAGAAGTTCTAGATCCAATGGATCACTCAGCATAAATCTGGAAAACATTCCACTTTGTTATTGTGTAGAATTGATTCTTGTTTATTCAATAGAATATCGTAGAAACTTTGAAAGCGTTATAATCTTTCATTATCAGATTATTGCGTTACCTAGAATACGATAAGACTTGTTATTGATTAACGATTTGTTCAGCTATTTCAAAGTTCACCGAACTTTGGTTTCATTATATCAAAATAGATAGTCTGTTCTTATTGATTCGTATACATTTATTATTTATTTTAACTTGCGGGCAAACTTGTTGCTCACCTTATATAAATAAAACATTTCAAATTAGGAACGAAGAGGCGGTAGAATTGGTCAAGAAGAATAAAGGCAAAGGCAAGATGCTGGAGTAGTTATGAAGAACTTATTATTATGTTGTATTTGTAAACCCTTTTTGTTTATCTAAGGGGTATGTTTATAATTTTAAGGTTACCAAACCTGGGACTTATGTATTAATAACTTATGTTAATGAGTTATGTATTCCTGTGAGAGCCCCGAATCCGGGCCCCAAATCACCGTGGATCCGGTTCACTCATTCTACTACTATTGCGGAAGATATAAACATAAATTGTTTATACATTAAACATTATATACTATCCCAAGGTCGAGTAACCATAACTTATACACATTTCATAACTTATCTAACACATGACCTCATTATCATATAAGACTATTACAAAACTAATCGCGCACATTAACTTTAAGCTGGAACTGTCTTTAACTTTCCTTGTATCCGATGCATTCACCTTAATCTGCAATGTTTTATCATGATATATGCAAGGGTGAGCATGAAAGTTGCCCGACAAGTTTAAATACAATTTAAGGATATATCATGATTGAAAGAGTATGAATAAGAAGTCGGCTATAATTCATGATGTAGTTGTGAATTAGCATGAACAAAAACTTTTGGTGAACAAGTATTACATATGAACAATATATATCCTAACCAACCTGATGCTTGAAGGTGATCGACCTTTCATACGACTTATACATGCAATATATCAGAGTACAATTCAACATGACAATCAACAATGATTAACCATATGCATACACTGAATAAAACACTCTTAGTAGAGTTAAGTAGAACTTACTGCTTTTAGCTTCATTACTGATATAATAAATATAACTTAGCTTATCAGAAGACCTAATACAGATAATCTAGATCTCCAATATTAGAATAATATCATCACGGATAAAATAACCTAAACACATTATCACATAATCCTATCGATCTATATGACACATAAGACTTAGTCTCAAGTCAATCTATTTCAGTTCGATTTGAAATCGACACCATTCTAACACCCCGACGGTCTAGTCGGTCAATACTCGAGTTTAAGTTTAATTAAACTCTGCTTAAACACTTAACAATTATCACAGATAAATTTCTAATCAGTCAGAATAATTTCCATAGGCTCATAAAATTTTTTCGAGTAATTATTATCATTTATCATGATTTTCCAATCATTAAACTCGTATCTAAATGAATTAAATACCACATAATTCCTTAGTCATTAATATTTATTTATTGCTAAACATTAATGAATTACATGCCATAATATTATATCAAATTTATAATATCTCGATACATTATTATTTCCTTTAAATGTTTTTAAAGTAATTAAAAATTAATCAATAAGCGATATTAATATAAGTACCACATTATTCCTTGATCATTAATATTTATTAAATACCAAATATTAATGAAAATCATAACATAATATTATAATATAATTATAACATTACAAAGTATTTTAATACCTTAAAATCACATTTCTATGATTTTAAACAATAAAATCCATTATCCGATAATTGCTATAATTATTAAAATATTAATATTTTCATGCCAAAATATCAAAAGTTATATTTTATAACTCAAAATATTTTTATAACACTTAAATCATTTTTATATGATTTTTAAAGCATTAAATCTATTTTCCTAATTTATCTAACATATTCATTAAATAAACTAATTATCATTATTAATAAATATTAATGAAATTCATCACAAAATATCAAAAGTCATCAAGAATAACTTAAGATATCTTCTTATACCATAAAATAATTTTCATGAATTAAAACTATTTTTAAATAATTTATCTAATATTATAATTAAATAAATAAATACCATTTATATTCCAAAATATTAAATATTTTTGAAATATACTCAAATAATTAAAAACTATTTTTAGCTTTTAAAATAATTTTTCGAATTTATTATGTATTTTAATAATTAAAACCCATTTTATCTATTTTAAATAATTTCCTAGGAAAATAGAAAATAAAAGCATCACTAAAGGGCCCTATAGCGGCAGGCAAATTCATTATATAGGTGTTCTTGACATGTCGAAACAGTCGTGGTCGGTGTTCTAAGTGGCTTGGTTTGACCTCGATTAATTTGCATTACATTAATTGTATGAGTAATATAAAAGCATGGTTATATAGATTACATATCGAGAACAATCTTAAAGCAACAAAATGGTCTAAAACATAAACACAAGTAAGATCTGTGGCACGAAAAACAACATCAGGGACATACATGCAAATTCAGGTTCTTTTCAGATTTGAAACAGACTTTAGGTGCTTACTTTGATTCATTGTAACTTTTACTCTGGTCATTATTTTTGTGATCTAAAAGTTCCAACATGTATTACACATGACAGGGTCCAATATCTTATCACTAGATCCACCTAACAACATAACATGAACAAGATCCGGTGGTCAAACATGTCTTTGTGGACACCGTTTCTTCACGAAATCTGAAAATTTCGAAAATTTGTCAAAATAGGCCAGTCAACGCGTGTTTGACCTTAATTTTCTACTATCTATTACGGATCTAGGTGATGTAAAGGTTTTAGTATGTACAAAACATGTCAACCTACAAGGATCAATCAATAACATGGCCAAACAAGCAAACAAAAGCAAGATTCATGGCCTTGAAAAACTTGTCAGATCGATCTGGAAATCTGGGCTTGCCTAGAAACCAAAAAACGTGATCGGTCAACGCATTTTGACTACTCATAACTTTTGATCTAGACCTGCTATGACTCTGATTCAAGTTGGAGAATAAAGACCTCAGGGCATAGAACAAATCTATAACTCTAAACACATATATCATCAAACACACACAGTTTTATGACGTCTGACATATGGCTGTCAGACAGCTTTTCAACCTTTTTCCAGAAATTTTAAAACTTCATTTTCGTATACTTTGATGTTATGGATCCATGTTATTATAACCCAGATCATCAAATGACACCCTAATACACAACTTTAACCAATCAATTACAACAAATAACATAAGATCAAAGGATTTCTAGGATTTAGGGTTTTTACCACTTTTTGCTTTGATTTTTTTGATTTTGATCCTTTGTTCTTTGATCTAGAAACTGTTGATGCATGATCTTGGCTTTGATATACACTCCCTCTCACTCTATAATTTGGATCTTAGAGAGAAGAAATGGCTAGGCAAAAAAATGAAGAAATAAAGTAAACACTTCTCTCTCTCCAATCTTTATATTGTACCACAATGCAATGTATCTAGCTAAGGTGGCTGATTTGTATGGTTTTTAGTCAAATGCTAGGTCTAGGATTAGGTTTAGGGTTGGTCACCAACTACAAGTAGGGTTAGATCTACACTCCACCCCATTAAAATATTAAGAAGGATAGTTTGATCTTTTTACACATAAGGTACAAGGCAACTTGGTAATTTTCCACAACTACTAGGTTTTAACCCTTAGGGTTTAGGGTTTGAAACCTTAGGATTTTAAAAATAACTTTCTAGGATTTCCAATTTAAGTTTTCAAAATAGAAAATTAATATTTCTAAATTATAATTAGGATTTGATAATTATGTTACAATTTCCTAATCATAAATTTAAGCTTGCCAATTAGGATTATTATACCCTAAATAAATTTGCTAATTTAACAATTAGGATCATAATTGGTCATTAGAGTTTATAATCCACTAATTAGGATTTACATAGAAAATAATCTTTCAATTTGGAAATTAGGGCTTTCCAATTAATTAATTAGGGATATTCCTAATTACACTTACAATTAATAACACAGAAACTATACTTATCTTCAAGCTTCCCATTTAGGGTTTTAATATCCCGATTAGGGTTTCAAATGAAATAATTAGGGTTCAAATTTTGGAAATTAGGGTTTGCTAAATAATTAAGCTTTACCTATTAAACTTATAATCTAAATCACTTGAGCATTATAATTCTCGTTATATTCTCTCGATTAGGGTTTCAAATATTCAAAAATCTAAAATTAGGATTTTTCGATATGGTATTAGGGTTTTCTAATACTCAAATAGGTTTCGATAATTCATTAGGGTTTTCCTAATTAATTTATAATTAATAACGTTAAACCTTATATATAGCATTGCATTCCCAATCTAGGGTTTTAATATCCAGAATTAGGGTTTGGGACTCACTTGAATGAAACTAGGGTTTCGAACCGATTTCTAGGTTTTCTTATCGAGGCGTTAGGGTTTTCTAGCCCAACGTTGATGTTCTTAATATACACTTAGGGTTTGACACGGATATAATTTTACCCGATCAACCCTTGACCCTTAACCACATTACGTACACATATACATAACAAATTTCACGAACTTAATCACATAAATCCTTAATCCTGAATAATTCACCTAAATCTTTCACAGAATTTTGAAATCCTCATAATTCAATCCTAATAACATCAAACGCATACACTTATTTTCTGTCTAGGTCTAATATTTGACCTTAAATCAATCATTTAAGATTTTGTAAAATTGTCTAAATTCTCGGGTTGTCACATTCACCCCTCCTTATAAGAATTTCTTCCCCGAAATTCACCTTACACCTTACACCGTTCACACATATCACATACTACCCAATTAACCACTCACAATAGTAAAAGGTTTCAAATTGTGCTGAGGGGTCATATAGACCATGAACACATAGATTTAGCGGTATTTATACATGCAAAGCTATCGTATTACTTGGTCATTTACAATCACAAAGAAGGTAAACTACCATTACTAGTACTTTAGGTGATTAACCTATCGTACTCTTACGTCGTCATGTATAATTATTAATCATGTCTAGCGAATATTTACGCTACTTGATTGGATTATTTATCCAAATAACATAGTTCACCTCGGTCTTATCATAGGATTCTCGCCAAAACAATTTGTTCGGAAAATTCTTTCAATGAACACATAGAGTTTTCATAACATTAGTCTAAATTTGAATCAAATAGCATAGACTCATGTATCGATAATTCAATTCAATCGAATTATTTAGGTGTAGCCAAACCACGTTGGCAAATTAAAAATTTTGAAAACATTTTTCGAGAATGACGTCGTGATGCTGCATCTTGTATTAATAAATCGTTTGAGGATCTTGAGTCATTGTATGACTTTGTCATAACACATCATACAATAGTAATGAACAACGACTTGAGGTCAAATTCACACTAAGTATTCCCTGTATTTACAACTCCATCACATTTATATCATCTCTGCACTTGAAGTTACATGTTACATGAGTGATAATTAAAACAAATTTTGATATTTCAAATCATTTGCGTCTAATAAAATAAGTAGCATAGTATACTTTAAACCAACCGCTTTCAAAAATGGTTACTGAGTCTACATTTTTTTAAAAGGCACATAGTGCGTATTTAGCTTGATGTCAAAGATTTGAAGTTTAGCATAGCTAGGAGTTTAGGAAAACCTAATGCCTCCACTAACAATCATTTGCTTAAACCTTCTATCTGTTCCTATAATCCATAACACTCCATTCACACAAAACTATACCCAGTTCATAAAATCACACTTATGAGTTCATTAATTGCCACAATCATATGAGTTTAAGAACTTACCCTAGTCAGACCTTTGACGTCCATTCGCTGAGGGGTTCATAAACATTTCATATAACTATAAGTCAAGAATGTCACATAAGTAGGAGTTTTAAAAACTCGTACTTAATCTTATATCCTCTACTTATGACCTATCTATCTGTTATACACATGAGAAAGGAATCACCCTCTTAACCTGCATTTAACAAATAGCGCGACACGAACATTTCAATGATTATCAATGCCAGAAACTAAGTAGTTTTTACACCAAGTACAATTCTTCGCCCATAACAAGGAATCATACAACTCGTTCTACTAACGTGAGTCCTCAATTGAAATTCCCACCTAATCTTTCCCCCTTTACCATACAATTTCATTTAATTATGATTCATAATCCATAACTCTTTCATGAGTTTTCATAGTACCATTTCATAGTACAAGCGATACACGACATTTTGTTTGTAGACTTTTCAATCATCGATTGATTCTTTACATTTCATCATAACCTTATCAGATCACGGGGTGATCTCATCGTATATATTACGATTCAATTTTATGACTTGATCGTTTTGTTTCGATCTCTATCCTGCGCACTTTCATCTTTTAGACTTGATCTATCCACTTTCTATACTTGGTACACATCGAGTCTCTAACAGTTTTAATATGGTACGCTGAGTGGTTTCCCACAAACAACCAACAAACTAGGTTTCCAGTTGCTAGTTCGTATATACCTCCGCTCTATGAAGGAATCGTTTAGCCTAGATACCATACATCAACTATTAAAGAGTACAATTGTACCATACTTACATATAACCTTTTGATTCTTAACTTCTTTATCAGAGTTAGGGAACTCCGTATCTTTATAACTCGCCAAGATTAGTCTTTGAATCTTACAGACACACTAACTCTATGTGAGTTAGATCTTATCCTATCACTTTATGCGGTTATTAGTCTAAGGTAACTCTACCCTAGGTTTATAACCATGACTTTGATACCAACTGTGAGAGAGCCCTAATCCGGACCCCAAATCACCGCGGATCGGGTTCACTCATTCTACTACTATTGCGGAAGATATAAACATAAATTGTTTATACATTAAACATTATACACTATCCCAAGGTCGAGTAACCATAACTTATACACAATTTATAACTTATCTAACACATGACCTCATTATCATACAAGACTATTACAAAACTATTCACGCATTAACTTTTTAAATTTGGGCTGTCTTTAACTTTCCTTGTATCCGACGCATTCACCTTAATCTGCAATGTTTTATCATGATATAGCAAGGTGTGAGCATGAAAGTTGCCCAGCAAGTTTAAATACAATTTAAGGATATATCATGATTGAAAGAGTATGAATAAGAAGCTGGCTATAATTCGCAAGTAGTTGTGAATTAGCATGAACAAAACCTTTTGACTGAACAAGTATTACATATGAACAATATATATCCGGACCAACTGGTATGAAGGTGATCGACCTTTTCATACACGACTTATACATACAATATATATCTGAGTACAATTCAACATGACAATCAACAATGATTAACCATATGCATATATCTGAATAAAACACTCTTAGTAGAGTTAAGTGGAACTTGCCAGTTTAGCGTTAATTCTGGATCTGAAATATAACTTAGCTTATCAGAAGACCTAATACGAGATAATACTAGATCTCCAAATATTAGAATAATATCATCACGATATAAAAAATAACCTAAACACATTATCACATAATCCTATCAGTCTATACAACACATAAGACTTAGTCTCAAGTCAATCTATTTCAGTTCGAGTTGAAATCGACACCATTCTAACATCCCGACGGTCTAGTCGGTCAATACTCGAGTTTAAGTTTAATTAAACTCTGCTTAAACACTTAACAATTATCACGTATAAATTTCTAATCGATCGAATAATTTCCATAGGCTCATAAAATTTTTTTGAGTAATTATTATCATTTATCATGATTTTCCAATCATTAAACTCGTATCTAAATGAATTAAATACCACATAATTCCTTAGTCATTAATATTTATTTATTGCTAAACATTAATGAATTAAATGCCATAATATTATATCATATTTATAATATCTCAATACATTATTATTTCCTTTAAATATTTTTAAAGTAATTAAAACATTAATCAATAAATGATATTAATATAAGTACCACATTATTCCTTGATCATTAATATTTATTAAATACCAAATATTAATAAAAATCATAACATAATATTATAATATAATTATAACATCACAAAGTATTTTAATACCTTAAAATCACATTTCTATGATTTTTAAACAATCAAATCCATTATCAGATAATTGCTATAATTATTAAAATATTAATATTTTCATGCCAAAATATCAAAAGTTATATTTTATAACTCAAAATATTTTTATAACACTTAAATCATTTTATATGATTTTTAAAGCATTAAATCTATTTTTCCCTAATTTATCTAACATATTCATTAAATAAACTAATTATCATTAATAATAAATATTAATGAAATTCATCACAAAATATCAAAAGTCATCAAGAATAACTTAAGATATCTTCTTATACCATAAAATAATTTTCATGATTTTTTCATGAATTAAAACTATTTTAAATAATTTATCTAATATTATAATTAAATAAATAAATACCATTTATATTCCAAAAATATTAAATATTTTCAAATATACTCCAAATAATTAAAAACTATTTTTAGAGCTTTAAAATAATTTTTTGAGAATTTATTATGTATTTTTAATAATTAAAACCCATTTTATCTATTTTAAATAATTTCCTAAAATAGAAAATAAAAGCATCACTAAAAGGCCCTATAAATGGACGCGAACCGTCACAGCTATAGGTGTTCTTCACATGTCGAGACAGCTTATGGTCGTGTTCTTAGTGGCTTTGGTTTGACCTCAATTAATTTGCATTACATTAATGAGTATGAGTAATATAAAAGCATGGTTATATAGATTACATGTCAGACAACAATCTTAAAGCAACAAAATGGTCTAAAACATAAACACAAGTAAGATCTGTGGCACGAAAAACAACATGTCGGACATACATACAAATTCAGGTTCTTTTCGGTTTGAAAACAGACTTAGGTGCTTACTTTGATTCATTGTAACTTTTACTCTGGTCATTATTTTTGTGATCTAAAAGTTCCAACATGTATTACACATGACAGGGTCCAATATCTTATCACTAGATCCACCTAACAACATAACATGAACAAGATCTGGCTGGTCAAACATGCTGTCAGACACTGTTCTTCACAAAATCTGAAAATTTCCAGAATTTGTCAAAATAGACGGTCAACGCATGTTTGACCTTAATTTTCTACTATCCTGTTACAGATCTAGGTGATGTAAAGGTTTTAGTATGTACAAAACATGTCAACCTACAAGGATCAATCAATAACATGGCCAAACAAGCAAACAAAAGCAAGATTCATGGCCTTGAAAAACTTGTCAGATCGATCCGAAATCAGGCTTGCTTCAAACCAAAAAACGTGATCGGTCGGCCGCATTTTACTACTCATAACTTTTGATCTAGACCTGCTATGACTCTGATTCAAGTTGGAGAATAAAGACCTCAGGGCATAGAACAAATCTATAACTCTAAACACATATATCATCAAACACACACACAGTTTTATATGACGTCGACATATGGTCATCGAATGACTTTTTTCAACCTTTTTCCAGAAATTTTAAAACTTCATTTTCGTATACTTTGATGTTATGGATCCATGTTATTACAACCCAGATCATCAAATGACACCCTAATACACAACTTTAACCAATCAATTACAACAAATAACATAAGATCAAAGGATTTCTAGGATTTAGGGTTTTTACCACTTTTTGCTTTGATTTTTGATTTTGATCCTTTGTTCTTGATCTAGGCTTTTGGCGATGCATGATCTTGGCTTTGATATACACTCCTCTCACTCTATAATTTGGATCTTAGAGAGAAGGAATGGCTAGGCAAAAATGAAGAAATAAAGTAAACACTTCTCTCTCTCCAATCTTTATATTGTACCACAATGCAATGTATCTAGCTAAGGTGGTAGATTTGTATGGTTTTAGTCACATGCTAGGTCTAGGATTAGGTTTAGGGTTGGTCACCAACTACAAGTAGGGTTAGATCTACACTCCACCCCATTAAAATATTAAGAAGGATAGTTTGATCTTTTTACACATAAGGTACAAGGCAATTTGGTAATTTCCCACAACTACTAGGTTTTAACCCTTAGGGTTTAGGGTTTGAACCCTTAGGATTTTAAAAATAACTTTCTAGGATTTCCAATTTAAGTTTTCAAAATAGAAAATTAATATCTAAATTATAATTAGGATTTGATAATTATGTTACAATTTCCTAATCATAAATTTAAGCTTGCCAATTAGGATTATTATACCCTAAATAAATTTGCTAATTTAACAATTAGGATCATAATTGGTCATTAGAGTTTATAATCCACTAATTAGGATTTACATAGAAAATAATCTTTCAATTTGGAAATTAGGGCTTTCCAATTAATTAATTAGGGATATTCCTAATTACACTTACAATTAATAACACAAAAATTCTATACTTATCTTCAAGCTTCCCATTTAGGGTTTTAATATCCCGATTAGGGTTTCAAACAGAATAATTAGGGTTCAAATTTTGTAAATTAGGGTTTGCTAAATAATTAAGCTTTACCCTATTAAACTTATAATCTAAATCACTTGAGCATTATAATTCTCGTTATATTCTCGGATTAGGGTTTCAAATATTCAAAATCAAAATTAGGATTTTTCGGATATGGTATTAGGGTTTTCTAATACTCAAATAAGGTTTCGATAATTCATTAGGGTTTTCCTAATTAATTTATAATTAATAACGTTAAACCTTATATATAGCATTGCATTCCCAATCTAGGGTTTTAATATCCGAATTAGGGTTTCGGACTCACGGGCCCGAAACTAGGGTTTTCGGAACCGATTTCTAGGTTTTCTTATCGACGTTAGGGTTTTCTAACTGAGCGTTGATGTTCTTAATATATACTTAGGGTTTGACACGGATATAATTTTACACGATCAACCTTGACCCTTAACCACATTACATACACACATACATAACAAATTTCACGAACTTAATCACATAAATCCTTAATCTGAATAATTCACCTAAATCCTTCACGAAATTTTGAAATCCTCAAAATTCAATCCTAATAACATTAAACGATACACTTATTTTACATGCAGGTCTAATATTTGACCTTAAATCAATTATTTAAGATTTTGTAAAATTGTCTAAATTCTCGGGTTATCACATTCACCCCTCTTTATAAGAATTTCTTCCCCGAAATTCACCTTACACCTTACAATCGCACCTTACACCATTCACACATATCACATACTACCCAATTCACCACTCACAAGAGTAAAGGTTTCAAATTGTCTTTGAGGGGTCATATAGACCATGAATACATAGATTTAACGGTATTTATACTGCAAAAATCATACATTACTTGTCTCATTTACAATCACAAAGAAGGTAAACTACCATTACTAGTACTTTAGGTGATTAGCCTATCGTACTCTTACGTCATGCATAACGTATTAATCATGTCTAGCGAATATTTACGCTACTTGATTGGATTATTTATCCAAATAACATAGTTCACCTCAGTCTTATCATAGGATTCCGTACCAAAACAATTTGTTCGGGAAAATTCTTTCAATGAACACTTAGAGTTTTCATAACATTAGTCTAGCTGAATCAAATAGCATAGACTCATGTCGATAATTCAATTCAATCGAATTATTTAGGTGTAGCCAAACCCCGTTGGCAAACTCGGGGGTCAGGTAACTCGGATTTTGGGGTGTCACATTATGAATTCTTAGTCATGTCTTTATTAATGACATCCTCATATACTCCAAAACCCGTGAAGACCATGAGCAACACTTGAGGTTGATACTCCAAAAGTTTCGTGAAAACAAGCTATATGCCAAGTTGAAGAAATGCGAGTTCTGGCTTGAGGAAGTTGCATTCCTTGGGCACGTGATATCAAATCATGGGATATTTGTTGACCCGACAAAGATTGAAGCAATTCAAAGTCGAGAAACCTAAATCGATGATCAAATTACGTAGCTTTCTCGGTTTAGCTGGTTATTATCGGAGATTCGTAGAAGGGTTTTCTCGAATCGCTACTCCATTAACTCAGCTGACTCGAAAAGATACAAAATTTGGTTGGAGCAAGGAATGTGAGAAGAGTTTTCAAGAACTCAAGAGGAGACTCATTTCAAAGACTTTCGTTAAACAATACCATCCGCTCAAGAGGATTTGTCATCTACAGTGATGCTTCAGGCAAAGGGTTAGGATGTGTTCTCATGCAACATGGAAAAGTCATAGCCTATGCCTCACGACAACTCAAAGAATATAGGAGAAATTATCCTACTCATGATCTAGAGTTGGCAGCTATCGTTTTTGCGCTTAAGACTCGGAGGCATTACCTATATAGAGAGAAGGTGGAGATCTATACGGATCATAAAAGCCTCAAATATTTCTTCACTCAAAAGGAACACAACATGCAGCAACGAAGATGGCTTGAGCTATTGAAAGATTACGATCATACCATTCAATACCATCCTGAAAAAGTGAACGTAGTAGTTGATGCATTGAGTAGAAGATCATATACGGGTACGAGTGCATTATTGTCAACGTAAAGGCCCATTTATATGACTTACAAAGGATGGAGATAGAGTTAAAGACTCCAAGGACCCATGTGATGATGGCGAATATATGAGTAGAACCGACTTTAATCGATAAAGTTAAAACTGCTCAAGCTACAGACCTAGAGCTGATACATATGAGGAAGAAAGTATAAGAAGGTGCTATGCCGGAAGTAAGAATCGATGAAGAAGGAATACTTCGAGTCAACTCCAGACTTTGTGCTCCTAATAACCCTGATTTAAAGTATAAAATCATGATGGAGCGCTGAACACACCATTGCAATCCATCTCAGGGAGTACCAAAATGTATCGTGATCTTGACATACATTTTGGTGGAGCAATATGAAGAGAGAGATAGCGGAGTTTATCTCAAGGTGTTTAACTTGTCAACGAGTCAAGTGAGACATCAAGTACCAAAAGGTCCATTGCAACCACTTGAAATTACGAGAATGGAAGTGGGAGCACATTACCATGGATTTCGTTACTGGTCTTCCCAAGGTTTCTTAAGGCATAGATGCAATTTGGGTCATTATTGATAGATTGACCAAGTCCGCTCATTTCCTACCTATCTGAGAAACTTATACACTTGAGCGTCTTTTGCTTCGTATGTACATAAACGAGATTGTAAGACTGCATGGTATGTTAGTATCCATAGTTTCTGATCGAGACCCAAGATTCACTTCAAGATTTTGGGTTAGTTTGCAAAAAGCTATGGGCACGAATTTATGATTTAGCTCGGCATATCATCCTCAGATGGACGGGCAGTCAGAGAGGACTATTCAAACTCTTGAAGATCTATTAAGACTCTGTGTCCTTGACTTCAAGGGAAGTTGGGACAAGTTCTTATCATTGGTGGAGTTTTCCTACAACAACAGTTATCAAACAAGTATTGGCATGGCTCCATTTGAGGCGTTGTATGGAAGAAAGTGTCATTCTCGGTTATCTTTGGGATGAGGTGGGTGAAGCAACGTTGTTGGGACCGGAGTTGGTACGTATGACTACGAAAAAGATTCGAACGATCTGATAACGTATAAAAACCTCACAAGATTGACAAAAGAGTTATGCTGATCTTCATCGAAATGACGTGGAATTCGATATTGGAGATCATGTGTTGTTACGTGTCGCTCCATGGAACAGAGTTACAAGATTTGGAAAGAGAGGAAAGCTCAACCCTCGATTCATTGGCCCATTTTTAATCCTCGATCGAGTAGGAACTGTGGCATATACACTTGCCTTACCGCCAAGTATGTCTCGTGTTCATAACGTTTTTCACATATCTATGTTACGTAAATATGTGAAAGACCCAAACCACATTATTTAATTAGAACCAAATGAGATAGAGGAAGATTTAACGTATGAAGAGTTACCTATTAAAATCTTGGATAAGAAGGATCATATTCTATGCTCCAAGGTTATACCTCAAGTCAAAGTTTTGTGGAGAAACCACGATGTGGAAGAAATGACCTGGGAGTTAGAATCTGAGATGAAGTCAAGATATCATCACCTCTTCGATATACCAGGTACGTACCCTAATTTCGAGGACGAAATTTCATAAGAAGGGGATGTTGTAAGACCCCAACTTTTATGAATAGAGAATAATTTTCTCGAAATATAATTTTGAATATTATGGTGTCGATTTAATATAATGTTATAGTTATGGGCAATATTTAAAAATTTTGCAAAGTAAGCAAATGGTTATATAATATTTGATTGGTCGGGGAATATTCGTTTTAACAGGAATATTCAGATGCGGCGACACAATCATTAGTGGACCCCATGAACGGAAGTATCGTCGTAGTTAGAAAAGCGTGATGAAATTATCTTTTATAAAAATAACGGTAAAAGTGTTACCGTTAAACCGTTGAACTACCCTTAGTAAAAGTACAAGATACTGGCAGTAGTTGCATAGTAGCACATGGTATTGATTATTGATGCTTACGTGAGAAGTTACTCATTTATACTCAATTATTGCTACAAGAATTGCATGCATATCTCTCTCATATTATTGATTCAATTATTGTCACAGTATCATCTGCATAATATTTATTATTATTAAATCAATAATTGAAACGACAAAGTTATTTATATTATTATTTGCAATATTGACAATGTCTAGAAGTTCTGTCAAGGAGAGGTTTGGTCACCTAATTGCGCGCCAATAAGGAGAAATTCTTATCGGAAAGCCCCCTCTTTCCTGAGAACGACCTGGTTGTTAAATATTGTGAGTTATAATATTAATAATGAATAAGTTCGTGTTGATTAAAGATGAAATTGATAGTTCCATTGTGTTGGGATTATTAGTGTTAGTGGAAATCGACATTTATTTCGATAATAATTGATGTCTGGAGGCTATATTGACCAATCGGGTAATTAATCGGATAAATGAGCAATTAATTGCTATTATTTCACATGCTTATAACTATTTGTTCACATGTGTGTACTATTGATTCACATTCATGTACTATTAGGGGAGGTGGTGCAAGATTGATAATACTTGCATGACTAAATTAAAAATGGAGGAATAGATGAAGGTACTTATCTTGTAATTAGTTTTTCACATGATTATACTATTAAGTCACATGAATGAACTATTAATTAACATTATTTACTATTAGGGGAGGTGGTGCAAGTTTGATAATACTTGCAGGACTAAATTAAAAATGAAGAAAAAGAGGAAGGTATTATACTGTAATATTTCGAGCCCCAAAACGTGCAATTATCGAAACTATATTTTACTATAAATAGAAGCTCATTCTTCTTTCATTCTCACCAATTCACTAAGTCTCACAAGAGCAATTATTATAGAGAGAAATTATAGAGAGAAAGAAGAAGTGAAGTCTGCTACCTCACTATTTCAGTATCCAGTTTCTTCTAAAGGTTAGGGGTATTATTTCTTTCGTATTCATGAATATAGTTATTTTCTTTCAATACTCTTATAATGGATTGCTTGTTCCGCTGCAGTTAAACTTGATATTTGTTATATTTTATCAGTTTAACACTGTTGAAGGCTAACGATAAATTATTCTGCATTATCTTAGTCATAATATTTCTTACTGGGCTAGTTGAGCTCACCCTTTCTTTCACTGTTCTCTTCAGGAAATTAGAATATAGCTAGGACGAGTCGGGAAATGGATTGACGGTCCAGATGGTTATTTTAGTAGTACTCACTATTCTATAAAATAGTGTGACAATAAATGTAATGAGGACTCCATTGAGTGTGGATATTGTCTAGATGACACTATTCTTATTAAAACTCTTAGATTATGTTTTTTCGTATTTTACACGACTGTTGTATAATTAAGTTGTATTTGAATTTTGTACCATGTATTTGGTGACTCAATATGGGTGATGTATACCTATTTTGGGGGCGTCACATAGAGCCTGAAAAATCATTGTCAGTGATTTCTGGGTTTCAGGGTTACCCAGAAACAAGATTTCGTGCTTGGTCAACGCACTTTGACTGCTTATATCTTTCAATCTACACATAATCTGACCCTATTTCTAGTTCTAAATCATAGTCCACATGACATAGAACAAATCTATAACATAAAACAACACAAAGCAAAAACAGAGAAGAATATAGGGCCCTTTGACATTCGGCTGTCAGACAACATTTTAGGGTTCAAAGTCAGTTTTTAAAAACTTGATTTTCGTGTCTCTAGATGTTTTGGATCTAAGATGTATTAGCCCAAATCACTAAATAACATCCTTAGACACAACTTATAACAAAAAATTATAACATATAACATAAGATCACGTGATTTTCAAAATTTAGGGTTTATACCTCTTTCTAACTTTGATCCTAAATCTGATCTTGATGATCTGATCTTGTTAAGCTAAGAGGTGATCTAGGCTTAACATGTCACTCTCTCTCACTCTATATTTCGAAATCTTAGAGAGAGAAGGGTCTTGGCAATAATGAGATGTAAAGTAAGTAATTTCTTACTTTAAATCTAATATGTTTTGATTCATTGTATTTTGCTGGCAATGTTGGCTGATATATTTGATATATAGCACATGTGATGATATTTAGTTGGTAGATAACTCATATTTGGCAAGATTTGCAAGTAACCTACAATAATGCACAAAGGGTAATTTAGACATTTTGCATACATTTTTAAGGGTTTAATAGTAACTTGCTACAACCCTTAGGGTTTAACCCTTAGGGTTTTACCTTTAGGGTTTAACCCTAAGGTTTTAAAAATAATTTTTTTTCTAATTAGGTTTTAAAATTAGAAAATTAGGATTTCTAAATTATAATCAGGGTTTCTTAATTATATTAAAGATTTCCTAATCACATTAGAGCTTGTTAATTAGGATCAAGGTTTTCTAATTAACATTAAAATTATTAAATTAACAATTAGGTTTTCAAATTTTAAAATTAGGGTTTTTTAACCAATTCGTTAGGCTTTACCCTAATTAATCTTATAATCAATACACTTAAGTCTCTGAGATTACAAGTTAGGGTTTTCGTAATCCGAATTAGGGTTTCGAATTCCCGAAACTAAAATTAGGGTTTCTAGAGCCGGTATTAGGGTTTCTTATCAGACGTAAAAATTTTCTAATTGAACATCGATATTCTTTATATATGATTAGGGTTTGTCATAGATATAATTTATGTAGTCAACCCTTGACCCTTAACCACAAACTGTACCCATAAATCCACATACACAGAACATATACACTTATACCCTTAATACTGAATAATTCACCACAAAAATTTTAAATCCATAAAATTTCTTCCAGAAAATACCAAATCCATATACTTATTTTCTGTCTAGGTTTATTATTTAACCTTAATTCAATATTTTAAGATTTTATTAAATTGTCCAAATTCTCGGGTTGTCACATATACCTTAGTATAGTCCATCAACTTACCACACTTTGTGTGTTTAGGAACTTTCCACAACCATATGTGTTTAAGAACTTATCTTTGCAATATGTAATCCAAAAACAAATAAAGGACTATCCATATGCTTAGGGCTCAGAAACATAACATATAACTATGAGTCACAAACTTTTCATAAGTATGAGTTTCAAGAACTCGCAACTATCTTATCATTCTCTACCTAGCAAGTATATACATGAGAAAAGATTCACCTTCTCATCATATACATATTGATAGCGCGACATACTATTCCAATGATTATCATTGTAATAAGCTAAACAATTGTTACACCAAAGTACAAACCTCTGCCCATAACAAAGGTTCATACAACTCAGCTATCACATGAGTCCTCAATTGAAATCTTAGAACTTCTTACTTTCTCTTTACTTAATACGAATTTTCTTTAATTCGTATACTATCTTTCATAACTCAATCTGAGTTCTTCTTCCCATATTAATTCGTAGTACCATTTATTTGTAGCATTAGCTATAAATCACCCATCGTTTAAAAGAACACCTGTTATTATGATTTACTATGATCACGTGGTGATCTTCTTCCTTAATCGTTTAACTCTACGATTTTCTTATCCTTATCTCTACGATTATAGTCTTAGGTACTCATACCTAAGATTTATAACCTATCAGCTCTAATACCATAATGTAACGCTCCAAAATCTGGTCTATTTTCACATTTAGATTCCGTACGTCACGATTTCATCTCCTTCCAAACATACATCATTATATAGCTAAATATAACAACATGCATTCTCAAATCCCAGGTTCTAATACCTTATAACCTTATTCATTACAAATAATGATAATTACATTATTCTTTATATCTTACAAGAGGGACTTTCATCCGCCAACAAGGATACATATCAGTTCATTAAACTATTCTATAATTCAATTAAACTATTGTGACGCACCCAAAATAGGTATACATCACCCATCTTGAGTCGCCAAATATATGGTACAAAATTCAAATACAACTTAATTATACAACAGTCGTGTAAAATACGACTAAACATATGATGTGAGTTTTAATACAAATATTGTCATCTAGACAATATCCACACTCAATGGGGTCCTCATTACATTTATTATCACACTATTTCACAGAATAATGAGGACTACTAATGTACCATCTAGGACCATCACTCTGTTTCCCCCGACTAGTCCCTGCTACGTTCTCATTTCCTGAAGAGAACAATAAAAGCAAAAGGGTGAGCTCAACTAGTCCAGTAAGAAATATTATGACTAAGATAATGCAGAATAAATTATCGTTAGCCTTGAACAGTGTTAAACTGATACAATATAACAAACATCAAGTTTAACTATAGCGGAACAAGCAATCCATTAGAAGAGTCAAGTAGAGAATAAAATCTACTATCTTCTATGATTTAAAAGGTTTTCATTACTTTTATCACGAGACTCGACAATAAATAATCCACATCATCAAATCATCCACGCACTACTGAGGCGAGGATATTCTTTAGTATCACGACCACGAATTATCCATGCACTATGGGCCAAAGATAATCATGTTTTCATCAACGGTTCTGATCATGCCATAAAATAATTCATCTTTGCACCATTGGCCGAAAAGAATCCATAGCCATAATCATACCAAACACAGTCCATTAATGCACTACGGGCCAACGAGGACTTTTTCCACATCATTTGTAACATTACGGTCATGATTATATACGAATAATCCTCGGTCATAATCATACCAAGTTCATCTATGCACTTTCTGAGCCATAGATGACTTTCAACATAATATAAACATGAGGATGATGACAATGACATAATAATTCAATAAAACAAGTTCAAGAATTAATTTATCTAGGAACCAATAACGTCCAAATTGTCAACATGATACTTCTTTTTGGAGTAAAATTCAAGAATGCTCAGAAGAATAATTCCATGAAAAGATACTGGATGAAGCGCAAATATCAAGGATATTCCACTAATTTCATAGAGTATAGAAGTCAAAACTTTAACCAACCGAGTATAATAAAGAATGGAATAACAAAAGAAATCACCGTGCATGCGATAGACCAGCGAGAGCGAGGTTATTCCAACAGAATAATAAATAACGGAACCAGGTCATGCGTAAAGCACAGACATGATATTCCAACAGAATAATAAATAATGGAACCAGGTCATGCGTAAATGCACATACAGGATATTTTAACAGAATAATAAATAATGGAACCAAGTCATGCGTAAACACACAGACAGGATATTCCAACAGAATAATAAACAACGGAACCAGGTAATGCGTAAATGCACAAATAGGATGTTCTAACAGAATAATAGAATAATTTCACCATGTATGCAGTACTTTGCATATACAGGTTATTCCAACATAATAATAAAGAATGGAATAACAGAAGTTCTCTTCATGAATATGAAAGAATAATACCCCTTACGGGTACAACAAATAATATCCCTTACGAGTACAATAAATAATATCCCCTACCTTTGAAAGAAGAGTATTTCGACTGGTAGGGCGAGGATATACTCGAAGAAAACTTGCACTACGCTCAAAGCTTTCTTAAACTATAAAGAAATATGCTCAAGATTATAGAAGAAGAACTCTCTCTATAGTTTCTCTTTCTAGAGTTTTAGTGAATTCGTAAGAAATAATGAAGGAATGAGCTTCTATTTATAGAAGAATGGACTGCATAGTAACTAATTCATGAACGGTCCAGATTGATTTACTTTTAATCGGACGGTCCATATTTAAAGCAAAATATTTTAAATAAAATATAATATATTCTATTTATAATCTAATAAAACGAATAACTTTATAAAAATATTCTGTTTTATATAAAAAAATTAAACTATGAAAAACACTATCGGTACACTATGCAACACTATGCATAATATAATATAATATATTCTAATTATTGTCTAATAAAACAAATAACTTTATAAAAGTATTACATTTTTATATAAAAAGATTTTACTATGCAAAACACTATGCATAATAGAATATTATATATTCTATTTATAGTCTAATAAAACGAATAACTTTATAAAAGTATTCATTTTTATATAAAAAGATTTTCTATTTTATTACATTAATAATACTAATAAAACAAAATTGAGTGACTTATCACGTAAACATCAATAATCAATCTTTAGTGTAACTACTATGCAACCACGTATTCATCGTACTTTACTAATGTAAGTAGTTCAACAGTTTTAACGGTAAAAACTTCCACCGTTATTTTCATAAAAAATATTTTTGCTTTTTCTCAATCCGACAATAATTTTGTTGTGGGGTCCACCAATGATTGTACCGTCGTATGAATATTCCACGACAAAAAGAATATTCCCCGACCAATCAAATATTATATAACAACTTGCATACTTTGCAAAATTTATAAATACTATCCATAACTATAATATTATATAAAATCCACACCATAATATTCAAAAAAATATTTCGAGAAAATTAAATCTTTATTCATAAAATCTGGGGTCTCACAACTATTCTACATTACAAGTCTTCGCTTGATCTTCACGCTCATTCATATACTGAATGACACTTCGTCTGGATACCGATCAGCTTGATCTTTACGGGATCCTTAAGTTCTTTCTAACATCGTTTGCTAAAAATGTTTTTGTTTAAAGCAAGTGTTAGCATTCAATTGCCCAACAAGTCATAGCGGTTGAACAAATAACTTCAAGAATCTAAACATTCATTTAAGACTTCAATAACCGAACAAAGGTTATGAAGCAGCTTGAATAATATGAATAAACTTTGAGTCCTATCATCTTAAAACATCAATCACTTTCACTTTGAAATACTTTTATTCTTCTACCTTTTTTATACACATCCTGTCTGGCTAGAATCATTTGTACAGACTTAACAATAACGGTTCATGTATAAACAGAACATACTCATATTGAACAATCTAATCACAGAACAGTTCATCTCATAGAAACACCGAAGTGTTAAAATTGTGGCACAAGGCCTCATACGTTCTACCACCTTGTATAAATATCGCACATTTGCACATAGACAAGACTTCTCAAGTTCAACATCTGAGAAGTTTAAGAAACTAGAATTCATGTAAAATATGAATGAAGTTAGGAAACTTGTCTTACGCACAGCTACAGCTTACACTGAACTGCTCATTCCAATTCCTATATAATACATAATAAAATAACATATACACCAATTAGTCATATACTTGACTTACGCATTGGTTTAAACTTAACTTTACTTCTTAGGGTTCACGTTCTTGCAACCTAAGTTTACGCGACCTACTTTCTTTACCGGTTTACGGCTTCATGACATACGGAGATGTCTTACTCATACGATCATCATCTTTGATGATTTATATTCTTATCTTCTTCTTATAACCTTTCTAGGACTCAGCACACATCGCATCTCTGCTAGTAGTTCATATGGTACTCTAAGTGGTTTCCTACAAACAACCAACAAACAAGTTACAGTCTCTTCTACATTGTCTTTCACAGTGAGTTAGATCGGTTGCCAGTTTCGTATATACCTCCGCTCTCTAAAGGAATTGTTTAGCCTAGCTCCCATATGTCAACTATCAAAGATTACAATTGTACCACAACCTAACTTTGTCTTAACCTATCCGAAAAATTAAACTATAATGTTTGTTAAGTTAACTTCTTATTCCTTATGGCTTTCTCCCAACTAAATGCCAAACCTCAGGATTCCTTCTTTATCGTCAAAGTTATACAGTCTTTTGTATACTCAGAACAATCATTCAATGTCAATACTATGCGGTCATAGCATTAAACATTTTATAATAACTTATTCATATCTTACAACGTCCGGTTCATTCAACTCAAAACGTTATCCAAGTTATAATTACTAACTCGGCTTATTAACATTATACGTCATTGTCTTTAATTCAATTTCTTCATTCTTCATTACCTTATGGTCAAACCATACATGGAGTGTAGGTTCTACCCGCTTAATATTCGCGTACACTTAACCCTACGTCGACTAAAGTGTTTAACTCTTACATTCGTTCTTTATCCGACCCATATCGGATTTTCTTTAATCTTGTTACTGTTCTCTATGGATTTCTCGATAATTCATATCTTACTTACTACCTTCATTAACGTCTAAGTCATACAACCAATGTATACTTAGAACGTTCATCCTACACGAATACAATTCATGAGAATCATTTACGCATTCTGCGTTCACGTTGCTCGTGTCTTAATCTCTCATTCAACCTTTACTCAAGGTTTTAATCGCTTTCATCGTTATCTATCCCATGAACCCCATGTTCATTATTCTTTCTCAATGTCGAAGCCATATGGTTCATTGTATGCTAAGATCGATCATTCATCGCAACTGCGTTACGTTTACAGCGTCTATACGCTTTACACTTAATTTTCATTACGACATCATAACATTGAAATGTTAGACATCATCCTCGTCACTCAACGTCTAAGGAGTCACAATCATAGCAATCCCACACGTTCGTTTTATCGCGATTACGGTTCCCGGATATTGATTACATAATCTAGCATTTACATTCTTCGTCTTTTAATCCCGTTAAATCTTTTTGTTCAACATTTACTAAAGGTTTAAATCACTTGTTTAAGTGTTACAATACGTGAACTACATGTTCATTATCTATCCGTACACGTCCCCCAGGATTTGAGTAGTTAAACTCTCCTCATTGGGCATTGCCTTACACCGGCGTTGCGGCGCCGGGTGCTTCCTTCTTCCTCGCGCTGCGGTGCCACTCAGCAGTAGCTGATGGGCAAGGTTGGCACTGTGGCGCCGCCTCCCAAAGCTCAGCTGGCGCTGTGGCGCCAAGCATGAAATTTCTAGACTTTTTCTAAGTCTTGCACTTGTTTGAGATGCTTACTTTATGATCTCATACCTTCTTCGTTATAACTCAGAACGAAGTCGTTCCAAAGTCATTCTCTTCTTTATCTTACGTACTTCAACTGTAAGACCCCAACTTTTACGAATAAAAATGAATTTTCTATAAATATCATTTTTGAATATTATGGAGTGAATTTAATATAATGTTATAGTTGTGGGTAATATTTATAAATTTTGCAAAGTACGCCAGTTGTTATATTATATTCGATTGGTCAGGGAATATTCATTTTAACATGGAATATTCGTACGACGGCACAATCATTGGTGGAACCCACAACAGAATTATTGTCGGATTGAGAAAACGATAAAATTATCTTTTTATAAAAATAAAGGCGAAAGTTTTACCATTAACTGTTGAAACATCCGGTGTTAAAAGTACAATAATACGCGTGGTTGCATAGTAGCACACAATATTGATTATCGATGCTTACGTGAGAAGTCACTCAGTTTTGTTCAATTATTGCTACAGTAATTGCTACATAGTATCTCACGTTATTTGATTCAATTATTGTTGATATTTTATATATTAGTAAATCAATAATTGAGATGACAAAGTTATTAATATTATTATTTGCAATATTGACGATGTCTAGAATTTCTGTCAAGGAGAGGTTTGGTCACCTAATTGCGCGCTAATAGGGAGAAATCCTTATTGGAAAGCCCCCTTTTTCTGGGAACGACCTGATTGTTAAATATTGCGAATTATAATAATAATGATAAATGTTGTTAAAAATATTGAAGAAATTTTTATAAAGTATTTGTTGTAAATTGGCTTATTATTTGGACCCCCCATTTACCCATTTTTCAAAATAATCGGTAGAAAGTTATTTAATATAATAAAAGTGGGGCCACATGTGGGGCCCACTAGAAGAAAAATGAATTGTGGCGAGGTGAAATTAAAGTGTCACGGGTGGGAGAAACATTGTATATATATATATATATATATATATATATATATATATATGATAATGAAATAATTGGGGGGATATATAAGATCACTGAGTATAACTATTTTATATATATATATATATATATTATTTGATGCACGGAATTTGGCAGGATGAATCATGGGGGTGATGTCTCATGAGGTTATATATATATATATTATTTTATTTAAAAGTTTCATTTTATTAGAATATTTTATTGCATAGTATCCTTTCCATTCTCCTATAAATAGGATGCTTAGTTAGAATTGAAAATCACACCAGAATTAGAGAATTCTTCTTCTATAATCTTGAGCGTATTTCTTTCGAGCTTTAGAAAGCTTTGAGCGTAGAAAATAGTGAAAGTTTTCTTCAAGAATATCTCCGCGATACCAGTTGGAATACTCTTCTTTTCAAGGTAAGGGATGTTATTTTTGTTCAATATTCACTTGACATAATATTTTCTTCCATACTCTATAGTATGTAAGTAATAATATTTCGTTTTAGATTTCGAATTCTATACTCGTTTTGTTAAAGTTTTGGCTTCTAAACTCCATGAAATTAGTAGAATATCCTTGATATTTAAAGCTTCATCCAAAGATGTTTTTCATGGAAATATTATTCGAGCATTCTTGATATGTTTTAACTTTTTCATGCCAGAGTACTATTCACGGGGTTACTATTCCCAAAAGTACTATTCATGGGATACTATTCACTTTAGTACTATTCACCTGGTGGTACTATTCGATGGTGCTCCATTCATACTACAATCCATACAATCATTCCATTGAGATAACAACAAAATGAGTGTAATTACTATCTTTGTATTACATTTGTAATAAATCCTTTCCCAGTTCATAAAGTCAAATACATTCTTTTGTTCTTCATAAGTATATTACATAAAAATACACTAATCTATTACAGACGATTAATTGTCCATCTTAGCCTTAATTACCTTTATTACTCTCTTAGAACTCTCGGTTACATTAAAATACACTAATCTTTTACGTGACAAAATTGTATGGTTCAAGCAAGAATGAGCATAACTAGCTTCAAATGAAGTCTTAACTTAAAGAATCATATAAATATCACATTAACAATTACATGCTTTACTTCCATAACTGAACAATTAACTACGAAGCACTATGAAACATTTGACTAGTACTTCTCATGTCATAACAACAATTCCAAAGTACATATAATAGCTTCGGAATTCTGAACCGGTCAATAGACCATGAACATACTCTTTTCGTTTTCATACTTGAAAAGGACATCCGGCACTAAGGCCATCCATCCGTCTTTACTTACGAGCACTTCTAGGTGATCAGCCTATTGTACTCTATGTTGATCAACACTCTTTCGTTAAACGTATTTACGTTTAACATTTGGCAACCTCGCGTGCCCATCGAATAATCGATGAAAAATACTTTTGTTTGTACATAGACAAACTTACCTTCTCATCCGTACCAAATACTTGGCATAGGATAGCGTTAACAGTTCTATATCGAAAGACTTGTAAACAAATCAATCAACTCTTCAGTATTAGTCTAGCCGAGTTAAAACAGGCATTGACTCTTTCTTTAAAACCATTCATGCATCTTATAACATGCATCACAGAAAACTTGGCTAACACGAAGGTTAGACAAGCGTTAAGAAAGACTTTCCTTCAAACGTCTTTGAATATACAATTCAATAATTCTCAGTCTTACAGGATCTACATTATATATTCACATAGCACACTGTAATTAGTATCAAATAACTAACTTTATTCTCCCTAACCAACTTCTTTCTCTTCTATGTCTTACTTGAATTAACTTCGTTATTAAAGTTGATTCGACTTTCTATACTTTGTTATGGCTCATTAACGTTCTTACGTCATTAATCGACCTTCGATCATTATTGGTGAAGTACCACCGTTGAACGTCATTTACGATTTACTTATTAAGTTCTCGCGTTCTTCGTTTAATTTCTATTAAACCTTACTAAATCTTCTTATATTATCACCTTATAAGTGATTTAAGGTCAGCTTAATTATGTACATTAAGTACCTTCAATGTCTTACTTTAGGTCTACATTCAAACGAAACAAAAACCTATCTTGGTCAACATTTTTACACTTATCGGCACTTGCATGGATGCGACATCCCTCAATATCTAACTTCGTGCTGTCGCATGAAAGTTAGCAGTTAGTACTTTATCGGAGATCTGGAATGCTGCGGCCACCATTATACTGCTTGGGTTGGTACGCTGTACGCTTCGCAGCACCAGTTAATTAAAAACAATTTTTATTTTTCTTACGAAACTCCCGGCTTCTTAATTTGTTCGTTTAACATCCGAATTGACCCATTCGAAAGCCTACAACTCACAAATCACATCCTTTACGTGTTCATATAAGAATTTCACATTTTCGAATACGTTAACTAGGAATTCACCTTTGAGTTCATTTTTGAGCGTTCGTTTAACGTTTTCGACCGTTCAATACTCGTTTTCTTCGTTATAAGTCAGAATTCGACGATTCTTGCACCAACGACTCTTAATTACCTTATCTCATGTGTTGACATTGGAAACCAACATTTTCAAGTCACACGACAACTTTTGAATCCTAATCCAAGATTTTTACATTTTTGACGTTTAACATCTATTTTCGCAAAATTCGCCATAACTTCATTACTCGGGTTCTATAAGCCAAATCAAATGGGACACTCCATTGATTCACCATATACCTCCTAACCAAACAATATGAACATTCCTTAACTATACGGTTTTCAAATCGTTCATTCAACTAAGTTCACGTTCAAGACTTTCTACGGTTTTAAATCACGTAAACACTTACGATTTCTATTTGGTCATGACCTATAAATGATTTGGTCATTAATAGACATCCATATATCTCCTCAATAAACATGCTCCACCAATCTATGATTCTTCTACGAGAATGAAATCGAAAAAGATGAAGATTACAGTCTATGAGAATTTACCTTTGAAGTAATTCACGTTCTTGATAAACGTCTAAAGATTTGTTTGGAAGTAGAATGATTAAGTGTTTCTAGCTCTTTCTCTCTCTCAATATAGGTTGAAAAATGTTTACAAAACATCAAAAGTCCAATTCTAGCTTTGTATTTATAGAAATCCAAATAAAGGGAAAATTGTCCATTTCCCCCACCTCCTTACTATTGCACCTCCTTTGAAACTTAGCCACCAAGTAATCACTTTACTTGGTGGCCAAGTGGCCGTCTCACCTCCCCTTTTCTTTATCCCATGGGTTGCCCCATGGGTTTTACCCATCCCATTACCCACCGGTTCGACCCGCGGTTTAACTTTTTGGATTGGGCTTGACATAACTTAACATTGGGCCTTGACTTGGGCTTGCTTATATAATTCATTGGGCTTGCTATTGGTTTAAGTCCAATTGGATTATACCAAAATTCTTTACTCATACTCCATTAATACTTCTCGTATTCTACGCGTAATAACTCCGTATTCTCTTCGTCTAATACTCATACGATATTCGTATTATACGTCATACTATTCTTCATACCATACTCGTATTCATACTAATATAATACTCGTATCTCATATGTATAATCATCGAAATGACTATACGCATTGCATTTCCCTTTCGAAAATCTCTTTCACAAACCCTTAGGTTTTAAGTCCGCAAAAACTTCGTTTGCCATAATGGAAATATTATTGGATATTCCATAATATCTTCATATTCTATCATTACGCGTTTCTCGAAATTTCAAACCCTAGCTCCGAACGAAATTGGATGAATATTGTTTTTACGGAAAACTTCTCGGAAAACATTCATTTCCGTCTTGATAATTCAAAACAATTAATCCTAGCACAAAGCCAGAATACTACTCACATCCACACATTCTAGGTCATAAAACGACCTTCAAACATCTTACTTACATAATAAATCAATTAAATTCATTTAATTCACATAATCAAATAAAAATTTAATTCATTCAAAATCCAAAATTCTCGGGCGTTACATTCTTCCCTCCTTATAAGGATTCTGTCCCCAGAATCTCGCTATTCTTACATAAACAAATGAGGAAACTTTTCCTTCATTTTACTTTCGAGCTCCCACGTTGCTTCTTCAGCATCGTGGTTACTCCAAATTACCTTTACTGAAGGTATTACCTTATTTCTCAAGACTTGTTCCTTCCTATCAATAATCTGAATCGGAAGTTCTTCATACGTTAAGTCTTTTTTTACATTAATAGATTCATATTCTATTACATGTTTGTAGTCCAATTTATAAGGACGTAACACTGACACGTGAAACACATTGTGTATCCTTTCCATCTCGGGAGGTAAAGCTACTTCATAAGCTACCTCTCCTACCCTTCTTAAAATCTCAAAAGGTCCTACAAACCTTGGACTTAACTTCCCTTTCTTCCCAAAATGTATCTTCCCTTTCCAAGGCGATATTTTTAGAAAGACATATGTACCTACTTCAAGCTCCCTCTTCTCTCGATGAGGATCTGCATATTTCCTTTGTCTATCTTGAGCTGCTACCAATTGAATTCGTATTAGCTCAACCATATCTGCCGTTTGTTGTACCATTTCAGGTCCCAATATTCGACGTTCACCTACTTCATCCCAACAAAGTGGTGTTTTGCACTTTCTTCCATACAACGCTTCATAAGGCGGCATGCCTATACTAGCGTGAAAACTATTGCTGTACACGAATTCTAGCAAAGGTAGATGTTCGTCCCAACTTCCTTTGAATTCCATAACGCAAGATCTTAACATATCTTCTAGCGTTTGAATTTTCCATTCACTTTGTCCATCCTTCTATGGATGATACGCCGTACTCAATCTCAAATGCGTTCCCATTTGCTCTTGTAAACTCCTCCAAAAGTTTGACGTGAATCGTGGATAACGATCAGACACAATCGAAATAGGTACTCCATGTCTAGAAATGATTTCTTTGACATAAAGCTTAGCTAACTGCTCTAAGTTATACCTAACTCCTATTGGTAGAAAGTGAGCCGATTTAGTTAACCGATCCACTATTACCCAAATAACATCGTATCCTTTTCTCGTCATTGGAAGTCCCACCACAAAGTCCATGGTGATATGCTCCCATTTCCACTCCGAATGTCCAGTGGATGCAACAACCCACTTCGGTCTTTGGTGTTCAGCCTTAACTTTCTGACAAGTCAAGCACTTACTAACATATTCTGCAATCTCCCTCTTCATGTTCGGCCACCAAAAATTCTGACGAAGGTTTTGATACATCTTAGTACTACCAGGATGTATCGAGTAACTCAAACGATGAGCCTCACACATAATTTCTTCTTTCAACTCGGAATTATTTGGAACCCAAAGTCTTTCCTCAAAACGAAGTAAACCTTCTTTATCAAGGTTATACTTAGTCTTCCCGTCATCCTTCATTATCTTTTTCATTTGCTCGCATTCTTCCGTATTTATCTGTACTTCCTTAACCTGTTCCACTATCGTTGGTCGAGTCTCTATTGAGAATAACATCTCTACCATTTCCCTTGGCATCTTAACTTCTAACTCCATCCTTGCCATCTCTATTATTAACTCATTCTGAGTCGTTAACATTGGTAGCTTTTCTCTACCCTTCTGACTTAACGCGTCGGCTATTACATTCGCCTTCCCCGGATGATATAAGATATCATAATCATAATCTTTTATCAATTCTAACCACCTTCTCTGCCTCATATTCAACTCCTTCTGTGTGAAGATATATTTTAGACTTTTATGGTCCGTGTATATCTCACATTTCTCCCCATATAAATAATGTCTCCATATTTTTAAGGCAAACACTACAGTTGCCAATTCTAGGTCATGAGTAGGATAAACCTTCTCATAATCTTTTAACTGACGTGACGCGTACACAATGACTTTGCCATGCTGCATAAGCACGCAACCCAGTCCTCTATGCGAAGCATCGCTATAAATTACAAAATTCCCTGTATCATCTGGTAAGGATAATACAGGTGCCTCACTCAACCTCCTTTTTAGTTCTTGAAAACTATTTTCATACTTTGATGTCCACTCATACTTCACCGACTTTCTTGTCAGATTCGTTAACGGAGTAGCTAATTTAGAAAAGTCCTGAATGAACCTCCTATAGTATCCCATTAACCCCAAAAAACTCTGAACCTCAGTTGGCGTTTTTGGTTGCTCCCACTCATTCACCGCTTCCACCTTCACTGGATCTATAGATGTGCCATCTTTGTCTATAACATGTCCTAGAAACTACACTCATTCAAGCCAAAATTCACACTTAGTGAATTTTGCATACAACTTCTCCCTCCGTAGTGTTTCCAACACTATTCATAAATGTTCAACATGCTCTTCTGGCGTCTTAGAATAGACTAGAATATCATCAATGAACACTACAACGAACTTGTCCAAATACTATTTGAACACTTTGTTCATCATATCCATGAATGCGGCTGGCGCATTCGTCAACCCAAACGACATCACCAGAAACTCGTAATGCCCATAACGAGTTCTGAACGCTGTCTTAGGTACATCCTCCTTCCTCACTTTCAGTTGATGATACCCCATTCGCAAATCTATTTTAGAAAAATACTTTTCCCCTTTCAACTGATCAAATAGATCATCAATCATGGGCAATGGGTATTTATTCTTAATCGTTAACTTGTTCAACTCTCGATAGTCGATACAAAGTCGTAACGATCTGTCCTTCTTCTTTACAAACAATACCGGTGCTCCCCACGCAGACACACTCAGTTGAATGTACTTTCTATCTAACAGTTCCTGTAACTGAATCATTAACTCCTTCATCTCAACTAGTGCCATCCTATATGGTGCCTTTGAAACTGGTGTCGTACCCGGCAACAAATCAATCATGAATTCTACATCCCTATCTGGAGGAATACCGGGTAACTCCTTCAGAAACACATCCGCAAACTCTTGAACTACTGCTATCTGTTCCAATGATGTTCCCACTCTTTGGGTATCCACAACATGGCACAGGTAACCCTTACACCCCTTCTTCAACATCTTTCTAGCTTGTGTCATGGTTAGACAATAAGAATGTCCCAGTGATTTATTTCCATAAAACACCACCTCAAGTTTCTTAGAAAGCCTTAGGTTTACACTCTTTCTATGACAGTCTATTATCGCTCTATGGTTAATTAACCAATCCATACCAAGAATCACATTGAATTCTCTTAACCTTATCGGTAAAATATCTACCGATAACATGTTACCCCTGATATCTACGAAACAATTCCTATAAATGTGTTCAATGGGAATTATCTCCTCATTTGCTACCTTAACGTCTAAAGGTATTTCTAACTTTTTAGGATTTAATCCCAGTTTCTTAGAAAATCCACATGCTATAAAAGAACAAGTAGCACCCGAGTCAAATAACACATAAACATTTATTTCGTTGACTGGAATGATACCTGCTACTACATCCGTTGATGCAACCGCATCTTGGACGATCATATAAAACGTTCGGGCTGAGGGTCTACCCAAGGATGGTGTTGGTCCAGTAATGGCCAAATTGCCACTACCAGAACCTTTACTACCCTCCGCCCCTTTCTTCGGGCAATTTCTTGCCATGTGGTCCACCGACCCACAAATAAAACAGCCCTGGATTTTCTTAGGATTAGGACAATTGGGAGATATTTTCCCCTCCTGTCCACAGTTATAACAACCCATTTTCCCCTTTAGACAGACTCCCAAATGAGTCTTGCCGCAGGTCTTGCATTCCTCCATCCTACGTTTAGGATCCCCTTGTTTCACCCCAGTATTCCCAGGGTTAAAATTCTTCCTCTTAGGCATATTGCCACTACCACTGGCAACCTCTGCCTTATTTCCTCCCTCTCCCTTACTCTTATTCTTTCTATCCTTGTGGTATTGGGTCAACGCCTCACTACCACCTTCTGCTATTATTGCCTTTTCCAGAATGGTCCCATAGGAAGCACTCTGAAAATCCGATATCTTACTATAGAGCCAGGGTTATAGACCCTGCTCAAACCTACGAGCCTTCCTCTCCTTCGTGTCCACTTGGTGTGGAGCAAACCTTGCCAATTCATTGAATTTGGCCGCGTATTGGGGAACAATCATGTCCCCCTGTTTAAGTTCTAGGAACTTAATCTCCATCCTTCCTTGCATGCTAGTAGGGAAATAGTTCTCAAAGAATACCTTCTTGAACTGCTCCCGATTCCTGTTCCCGAATAACAACACTGCTTCCAGCCCCACCACGTGAGAGCCTCCACTAGTAGTTGGCTTCCCCCTTCATCATATAGGTCACAAAAGAAGTCTTTTGCGCCTCAGCTACGTTCGTAATAACGAACGCCTTCTCTGTTTCCTTGACCCATGTCTGGGCCTCCATTGAGTCCGTCGTTCCCTTGAACTCAGGTGGACCTACATTCTTAAATTCTTTAAAGGTAGTTATTCAAGCTACCCTAGGTCCTGCGGGTGCTCTACCCCCAGCTTGGTTAAATGCAATCATTAATAAATTAACGAACTCTTGCATAGGGTTATTAGGAACCACCTCGTTATCATTATACGATTCCGCCTCTTGGTTACGTTGTCTTCTTCTTGGCGGCATTTCTGATTAAATAAATAAAGTTCCGTTATTACTTATTTGCTTACTTCGTTATTAGTCGTCAAACAACTGAACAATAACTCATACACAACAAAGCACATTAAAATAAAAATTTTCTTATATTAAGATGCTTCTTTATAGTTCAAAACTATTTACAAGTTACTTTCCATAACCAAAAACTATTACATATCTATCCTGCGATTGACTTTCACAAAAATTGGGATTTACAAAAAGACTACCCTTTAATTATACAAAAGAGGGTTTTACGTCACTACACAAAAGTATGTACCATACTAACTCCTAATACTGCCTAACAGCATTTTCCTGCTTCTCATTCGCTAGAATCGACACAATATCTCGACTTATAGTATGTCGAGTCTGTCCCGACTCAATAGAATAACAAGCTATCTTAAGCTTGAAATCCTCATCTTGTGCATCATTTTATATATGACATTAAATGCTATCTCTTACGGTCTTTTTCAGCCAGTTTCTTACGAAGTTCTATGACGTTGTTCTTATAGTCCCTAGCCTTGTCAGTCATGAGCACTTTCTCATCATGTTCTATCTCATAGTCTGACTCTCTGAGACTCTTTGGCTCCATAGAGATCGTTGATCTCTTCTTTTCGGTGTCTTTGCACCATATTGTGCGATTGCACGCATCTGGTCCAAGCACTGAGAGGTACATTGCCCTCATAGTCTCTGTAGGTGTTGACTCTAAGGTAGGCATCACCGTATTAACCGATGTTACCTCCATGTTATCCTCCACATCAATCATCATATTCAAATATGATGTTATTCCCATGGTCTCCTCAGAATAATCCTCCTCTGAAGAATACTCCTCGGGCTCTCACTCTTCTAGAATCACTATAGGTATGTCTGCTATAGGCACAGGTACTGGCTCAACTCGGTTCACGGACTCCTCGCTGACCACATATATATCCCTATACATTAAGCTATCGACCGACATCTACAATAACACATAACAAATTGATTAGTACTTAATACATAATAATATAAGCACAAATCACATTTAATTCATTTAGGGTTACTTTCCATCTTTTAAATCGTTCGGTACTGAGTTTCCTCAATAACTTATTAACTCATTTGACTTGAGTTAACTTTCTTCGGACTCTTCATTTCCTAGCGAGGTTATTAGCCTAAGGTTCTTCCCCCCTTAAGTTTTATAACCTATTGCTTTGATACCAACCTGTGACGCCCCCAAATCTGGGTATCTCCCAACCCGACAGATGGTGCTCCACGATACTAAAATCCATACAATCATTCCTTTGAGATAACAACAAAATGATTGTAATTACTATCTTTGTATTATATTAGTAATAAATCCTTTCCCAGGTTCATAAACCGAATACATTCTTTGTTCTTCATAAGTATATTACATAAAAATACACTAATCTATTATAGGACGATTAATTGTCCATCTTAGCCTTGCCTCTATCTCTCTTAGAACTCTCAGTTCTTTCGGCTTTAGCTGTAAACATATGGTTCAAGCAAGAATGAGCATAACTAGCTCAACAAGTCTTAACAAAGAATCGTATGGTTATCACATTAACAATTACATGCTTTACTTCCATAAATGAATAATTAACTACGAAGCACTATGAAACATTTGACTAGTACTTCTCATATCATAACAACAATTCCAAAGTACATATGATAGTTTCGAAATTCTGAACCGGTCAATAGACCATGAACATACTCTTTTAGTTTTCATACTTGAAAAGGACATCCGGTGCTAAGGCCATCCATCCGTCTTTACTTATGAGCACTTCTAGGTGATCAGCCTATTCTACTCTATGTAGATCAACACTCTTTCGTTAAACATATTTACATCTAACATTTGGCAACCTCGCATGCCCATCGAATAATCGATGAAAAATACGTTCGTTTGTACATAGACAAACTTATCTTCTCATCCGTACCAAATACTTGGCATAGGATAACGTTAACAGTTCTATATCAGTTGGCCAAACAGTTTTGTTTTTCTTACGAAACTCCCGGCTTCCTAATTTTTTCGTTTTACATCCGAATTGACCCATTCAAAAGCCTACAACTCACAAATCACATCCTTTACGTGTTCATATAAGAATTTCACATTTTCGAATTCGTTAACTCAGAATTCACCTTTGAGTTCATTTTTGAGCGTTCGTTTAACGTTTTCGACCGTTCAATACTCGTTTTCTTCGTTATAAGTCAGAAGTCAATGATTCTTGCGCCAACGACTCTTAATTACCTTATCTCACGTGTTAACATTGGAAACCAACATTTTCAAGTCACACGACAACTTTTGACTCCTAATCCGAGATTTTTACGTTTTCGACGTTTAACGTCTATTTTCATAAAATTCGTCATAACTTCGTTACTCGGGTTCTATAAGCCAAATCAAATGGAGCACTCCATTGATTCACCATATACCTCCTAACCAAACAATAAGCACATTCCTTAACTATACGATTTTCAAATCGTTCATTTAACTAAGTTCACGTTCAAGACTTTCTACGATTTTAAATCACGTAAACACTTACGATTTCTATTTGGTCATGACCTATCAATGATTTGGTCATTAATAACATCCTTATATCTCCTCAATAAACATGCTCCACCAATCTACGATTCTTCTATGAGAAAGAAATCGAAAAAGATGAAGATTACGGTTTATGAGAATTTACCTTTGAAGTAATTCACGTTCTTGATAAACGTCTAAAGATTTGCTTGGAAGTAGAATGATTAAGTGTTTCTAGCTCTTTCTCTCTCTCTCTCAATATAGGTTGAACAATGTTTACGAAACATCAAAAGTCCAATTCTAGCTTTGTATTTATAGAAATCCAAATAAGGGGCAAAATTGTCCATTTCCCCCCTCCTTACTATTGCACCTCCTTTGCAACTTAGCCACCACGTAATCACTTTACTTGGTGGCCAAGTGGTCGACCCACCTCCCCTTTTTGTCATCCCATGGGTTGCCCCATGGGTTTTACCCATCTCATGACCCACCAATTCGACCCGCGGTTTAACTTTTTGGATTGGGCTTGACATAACTTAACGTTGGGCCTTGACTTGGGCTTGCTTATCTAATTCATTGGGCTTGCTATTGGTTTAAGTCCAATTTGATTATACCAAAATTCTTTACTCATACTCCATTAATACTTCTCGTATTTTATGCGTATAACTCAAATATTCTCTTCGTCTAATACTCATATGATATTCGTATTATACATCGTACTATTCTTTATACCATACTCATATTCATACTAGTATAATACTCGTACCTCATATGTATAATCATCGAAATGACTATACGCATTGCATTTCCGTTTCGAAAACCTCTTTCACAAACCCTTAGGTTTTAAGTCCGCAGGCGAAAACTTCGTTTGCCATAACGGAAATATTATTGGATATTCCATAATATCTTCATATTCTATCATTACACGTTTCTCGAAATTTCAAACCCTAGCTACGAACGAAATCAGATGAATAGTGTTTTTACGGAAAACTTCTCGAAAAACCTTCATTTTCGTCTTGATAATTCACAACAATTAATCCTAGCACAAAGCCAGAATATTAACCACATCCGTATATTTTAGATCATAAAACGACCTTCGAATATCTTACTCATATAATAAATAACCTAAATTTATTTAATTTATATAATCAAATAAAAATTTAATTCATTCAAAATCCGAAATTCTCGAGCGTTACATTATGTACCCTAATTTCGTTGGCGAAATTTCATAGGAAGGGGAGGTTGTAAACCCCAACTTTTACGAATAAAAATGAATTTTCTATAAATATCATTTTTGAATATTATGGAGTGAATTTAATATAATGTTATAGTTGTGGGTAATATTTATAAATTTTGCAAAGTACGCAAGTTGTTATATTATATTCGATTGGTCATGGAATATTCATTTTAATAGGGAATATTCGTACGACGGCACAATCATTGGTGGACCCCACAACGAAATTATTGTCGGATTGAGAAAATGACAAAAATATCTTTTTATAAAAATAACGACGAAAGTTTTACCATTAACTGTTGAAACACCCGGTGTTAAAAGTACAGTAATACGCGTGGTTGCATAGTAGCACACGATATTGATTATCGATGCTTACGTGAGAAGTCACTCAGTTTTGTTCAGTAATTGCTATAGTAATTGTTGCATAGTATCTCACGTTATTTGATTCAATTATTGTCGATATTTTATATATTAGTAAATCAATAATTGAGACAACAAAGTTATTAATATTATTATTTGCAATATTGATGATGTCTAGAAGTTCTGTCAAGTAGATGTTTGGTCACCTAATTGCGCGCCAATAGAGAGAAATCTTTATTGGAAAACCCCCTCTAAATTCCTCGGAACGACCTAGTTGTTAAATATTGCGAATTATAATAATGATGATAAATGTTGTTAAAAATATTGAAGGAATTTTTATAAAGTATTTGTTGTAAATTGGCTTATTATTTGGACCCCCCCATTTACCCATTTTTTAAAATAATTGATAGAAAGTTATTTAATATAATAAAAATGGGGCCCACTAGAAGAAAAATGAATTGTGGGGAGGTGAAATTAAAGTGTCACGAATGGGAGAAACATTGTATATATATATATATATATATATATATATATATATATATATGATAATGAAATAATTGGGGGGAATATATATAGATCACGGGAGTATAACTATTATATATATATATATATATATATATATATATTATTTGATTCACGGAATTTGGCAGGATGAATCACGGCTGATGTCCCGTGAGATTATATATATAATATATAATATATATTATATTTTATTTAAAAGTTTTGTTTTATTATAATATTTTATTGCATAATATCCTTTCCATTCTCCTATAAATAGGATGCTTAGTTAGAATTAAAAATCACACCAGAATAAGAGAATTCTTCTTCTATAATCTTGAGCATTTTTCTTTCGAGTTTTAGAAAGCTTTGAGCGTAGAAAATAGTTAAAGTTTTCTTCAAGAATATCCCCGCGATACCAGTTGGAATATTCTTCTTTTCAAGGTAAGGGATGTTATTTTTGTTCAATATTCGCTTGAAATAATATTTTCTTCCATACTCTATAGTATGTAAGTAATATTATTTTGTTTCAGATTTCGAATTCTGTACCCGTTTTGTTAAAGTTTTGGCTTCTAAACTCCATGAAATTAGTAGAATATCCTTGATATTTGCGCTTCGTCCAGTATCTTTTTCATAGACATATTATTCTGAGCATTCTTGATAAGTTTTAACTTTTTCATGCCGGAATACTATTCACGGGGTTACTATTCCTGAAGTACTATTCATGGAGTACTATTCACTCGAGTAGTATTCACCCGGGGTACTATTCATGATAAAAATTGATTCGTTTTCGGTCCAAATTATTTTTGGTACAATATTATTCTTGAATTTTACTCTACAAAGTAGTATCATGTTGACAATTTGGACGTTATTGATTTCTGGATAAATTAAATTATAAATCTTTAAAAATTTATCCTTGAACTTGTTTTATTGAATTCTTATATCATTGTCATCATCCTCATGTTTATATTATGTTGAAAGTCATCTGTGGCCTGTAGTGCATATATGGACTTGGTATGATTATAACCAGGGATTATTTGGTATAATCATGACCGTAATATTACAAATGATGTGGTAAAAGTCCTCATTAGCCCATAGTGCATTGATGGACAGTTGTTGGCATGATCATGACCATTGATGAATACACGAATATCCTTGGCCCGTAGTGCATGGATAATTTGTGGTCGTGATACAAAAGAATATCCTTGGCCATAGTGCAGGGGTGATTCGATGATGTGGATTATTTATTAAGCCGAGTCTCAGCGATAAAAGTGATGAAAAACCTTTTTAAATCATAGAAGATATTAGATTTTATACTCTACTTGACTCTTCTAATGGATTGTTTGTTCCGCTGCAGTTAAACTTGATGTTTAGTATATTTGATCAGTTTAACACTATTGAAGGCTAACGATAAATTATTATGCATTATCTTAGTCATAATATTTCTTACTGGGCTAGTTGAGCTCACCCTTTTACTTTCATTGTTCTCTTCAGGAAATGAGAACGTAGCCGGGACTAGTCGGGGAACGGAGTGATGGTCTAGATGTTTGCATTAGTAGTCCTCACTATTCTATGAAATAGTGTGATAATAAATGTTTTGAGGACTCCATGTGAGTTTGAATACTGTCTAGAAGACACTATTCGTATTAAAACTCTCAGTTTATGTTTTGTCATATTTTACACGACAGTTGTATTATTAAGTTGTATTTGAATTTTGTACCATTTATTTGGCGACTCAAGATGGGTGATGTATACCTATTTTGGGGGCGTCACATCAACTTCCCTTGAACATGAATTTATTCTGAATATGTTATCATGCCATTATATTGGCTTTAATTTCATTACTCGTTCATTTTACGTTATTAACGTTCTTCATCTGTAATTCGGTTATCCGAACTCGGAACTCGTTCGTTCTTTAGTCCACGACTCATGTTTTCTACGTTCTCTTACATTCTTATGAAACCCTACACTTTCAGGTTCATTTACATACTTTATATTTCTTGTTCGTCTTTTATGAAATTTTTGCCATAACTTCGTTATAACTAAGTTTAATCTGTTCTTCATGAACGTTTCTATCGTTCCTAACCAAACAATAAGCAACTAACTTATACGCGATGGTTTTAAACTTGTCCATCAACAACAACTTATACTACGATAGTTTTAAATTTGTCCATCAACAATGTTCTTCGTGTTCTTCGCGTTCTTCATTTTTAATCCATACTTTTATTATGATTTCACTTTTTCTTGGAATTTGATGTTATAAAACACCATTCCTTACTAATATCACCAAATCATTTATATGATTCATTCGGATTGTTCTAATTCATTATGAATATTATAATTCCTTAAGAAATTTATAAACTAAACTTCAAATTCTTATTTCTTCGTTTTCTTATGATTTCAACCATATGAAATCATTCTTAACATCGTTCACTTTTTATTCTCATTAAGCTATGTTTTAATATAGAAAACTTAAAGAAAATTACTTAGACGTTAGGTTTTCAGATTACCTCTCTTCTTTAATCTTCCACCGTTGGACAAAGCGTGCACTCGGACTAGCTTTTCCTCTTCATCTTCCTCTTCCTCTTCCTCTTTGTTGGTTGATTTCGCAATTAATAATCACGTGCAAGTATACACGGTCAACAAGTAATAAAGTGATAAGAAAAGTATCGTTCCCACAAAGAATTCTAATTAATAAATCCCAACTACTAGCACTATATCAATCCAATTTTATTTAAACAATGATAAATTATGATTTTCTGAAATATGGAACTAAATCAAACAATTAAATATATTATTCTAAAATAAAAAAATAAATAAACTCAGCTTTGACTGATTGATTTCCGATAAATAAGGATTAAGACTTCAATATCCCCAATTATGAACTATAAATCAATTATCCAATTATCCCAATTATTATGTCTACTGAATTGTTAACAGGAATTCTCAAATGTCAAAAGTCTTTTTCCAAGTAATCATCTGACTTCTATTTAATCTAGATTAATCTTGCTATATTCCTATGCAAAACATGTGAATTAAACTCTTTTAATTCCAATTCCTTATGTGTTACATGCGGTGAAAAGATATTTCCATTCAATTCACAAACCTAATTATTCACTAATCAAATAAATAAGTCACACGTTATCAAACCCAGTTCTAACCGAAGAATTCCTCTTTCAATTCCTTCTAGAGTAACAAGGTAATTATTGGCCAAATAATTAATCAATAGATGCAAGGCATGATAAACAATTCACTTCAACATAAATAATTGGAATAAACTGAATAACTAATTTATAGCCATAAAAGGTTCAATTGAAATCTTAATTAAAGAATTAGTTCATAACGAAAATAAAAACCAATAATCGTTTGTAAAACATCCTTAAAGAATTACAAATTGAAAAAAAGGAGAAGAAGAAGAAAACTCTGTTGCCAATGCTTAGTCTTCAAGTAATCCTTGTAGTAGCCTCCAATGAATGAATGATTGAATAGATGGATGAATAGATTTAATTTCAGCACTTGGTCTCTTTTTATAGCTTTCACAATCCCAATCCAATTAGGCTTCACATAAGCTCCCAATAATCAAGTCAGCCGAAAGTCAACGCGCGCGACTTGGTCAACGAGCAGCTCGACCCAGCGCCCCGGCGTTGGGCTTCTGAAAATTACGAGTATGCCATTTTGTAGCTTAAAATTCCCAATCGCTCCTATAACTCCCAAACCTGCAAAACAAAACATAAACATAGTAAGAATGCCAATAAAATACTTGAGAATACATAGATTTATGCTTAAGTATATCCGATTTATGGGTATATTACCCAATCATCAAATACCCCCAAACTTAAATCGTTGCATGTCCTCAAGCAATAAACACAAAACAACACAACAATTAACTACCATGCAAATGCAACCTATCTATATGCTCTTAATTCCAGCAATTCAATAGCTCACATATATCGAAAGACCTCAAAAAAATCACAAAAACATGCTAATACATCATGTTAAAGTAGATCAATAATACCCCAACAATCAATAAATATGAATCTGTTATGACTGATATTGTGAGTGTGTGTTCAACAACCCTACTAACCCATGAAAGGCAAAAATATGAAAAATAATAAATTTCTTAGTAAGCTTCATATAGTGTAAACTTAAGAACTCATCAAATATACTTGTTTTAACTGAAATCAAACAATTACCCGAATTCAAGAGTCAAAATGGAATACTTATGCTTTTCTTTTTTCTTTTTTTTTTCATAATGGGGGCTTTTGCACTTTTCCCGCTGTATTTGTTTTTTTTTTAAATATACATAACTGACTGTGCAATGTCTCATCCCATTAGGCTAACAGTGCTACCTCTTAGCGAGCTTTCGACCAACGACTCCCAGACCATGAAAGACCTTAGGACACTAGGTGTAAAGACAATCCCCTCGGGCGTACTTACTCAAGTAACAAAGGCCCCGAAACAAGACTAGTCACCCTGTATACCTTTTTTTTAGCTTATATATTCCAAATATTTTTCCCCCAAACTCGAGTTTCAGTCTTCACTAGCTATTCAAATTGTCCCTTCATTTCACTAGCAATCATCCTTTAGAATTCTATTATCTAACCATTTAAACTATCATAGCCAACATGGTCGTTGTTCAAAGTGCTTTCTTATAATATCGGTGTCAAACAGATAAAGATTTAATTTATGTCAAGAAAATCATATCACTGTCTCAACAATCCTTACTAGACTTGTTCATGCAATTCTAAATTCATCATGGGCCCCCGAATAAACGCACTAACACACGCTGGAATTATCATGCAATCCTAAATGCAATGTTTAACTAACAATAACAATCCAAATTCATAAACTAATAACAAACTACAACTTCAAAAATAAAACTTAACTACCCCCAAACTAATCCATAGTTTTTCCAATAACAAACACTTCATAATGATCGTGTTCTGGAACGTTGGCATAGAATTCTTTCACGACCACAATCACTGCTGGGTCAGGTTGTTCAGTTAGGGAGAACCAGTTTCTTTCAGCAATCATCATTGCTATTTCTCCATCCTTGGTTTGATCGGGACGTAGACCACGTTCGGGAACTAGGGAGCGGGTAGCCATCTTATTGTAGCATTCTTGTGCCTCGGTGGAGACAAATCGGCGGCTATCAATTCTCGATGGGTTCGAGGCGGAACCGAAATAGTCTCCACGTTGTCGCTTGGAAGACATGTTGAAAAAATCTGCACAAATACGAATTCACAATTAGTTGCAGTCAACAAAAATTTAGTTGGGATACACGTATGCATTAACTACCCCCAAACATCAAAATATATGTAAGTGTTAAGTACATAGTTGAGGGTGTGACATGACACATACTAACATGAAATCGCACAATTGTACCGATTAGAGGCATGTAGTATTCAAATTCTACAATTGTTAAGGAACACCTATAATTTGGTCAAAAGATGTGTCAAGTAAAGCAATATGACCCCGTGTGTGGCTCAATACGGTTTAACACTCTCCCACAATAGTGATTAGTATGTGTGACAATCGGCCTATACTATTGCGGCGATAAGATGGCACGTACATTCAATGTGTGGATAGGGTGATACATGCAAATTTAACCATTAGCATTGGGTCAGGCCATTTATTGAGCACCTTATGGGCAACTCATAACTTGCTTTGAAACACACTAATTTCTTTTATCAAATCACCTTCTTGGTAAGCAATTACCACATATGCATGATAGTCGAACCAACAGTGGTGCATAATCAAACGTGATTCACTTTTTTTTATGGGACAATGAGATACTCGAAATAACAAGGATGAAAATCGGATGAAGGTTTAAAGAATATGAACCAAGATGTACATTGATTTACCCATCTCACAATTGACAAGAGTTGAATCCACCATCTATGAAGTAAAATTTAGAAACATACCTTGTTGGAGATGAGGATTGCTGTGCAAAAATTCTCAATGTGATATGTCGAGATGCTCTCAATAGTGGGATATTATAGGAAAGGTTAAGAGCAGTTACCAGATTAGGAGTGGAATCGTGGGGGGATTTGAAGAGGTGAGGAGAGAAAAACCGTGTGTTAGAACTTAAGTATGAGTGTCCCTCATATCCTCAGCGCCGGGGCTCTGCGATTTTACCTACTAACTGTGACCCCCCCAAATTCGGGTACTTGAAACCGGAATTCAGTGCTTCACAATACCATCTCTATAACCGGAATAATACTAATAATAATGCCAATAATATAAATATTTAAACTTAACTTACATAATATCAAAGTTTAACTCCCAAGTATGTAACCTTAAATCATTCCTTACAACACATGATCATAAATATATAACATTGTCTTAATAATATTAAACTATCACACAGATAACATTGTCATCATTCAGCAACCTTTCCTTTTCCCTTGTTTCTAGCAGAGCCTTCGGAGGGTTCACACTTAGCTAAAAATATTTAAATTAAGCAAAGATGAGCATTTGAGTGCCCAACAAGTAATAGCAATTATATATATATATAAGCTAAAAGAATTTAAATTCTTTTTTTATACTACCCTTCTACAACGGATCAATAGTTGCGAAGAAATTCTGAACCAATAATAATAACAATTCTCTTTCAAATCTTTGAAACTACGTACCGACTATAAATAAGTTTTTAGGGGTCATACTATGAACATTGTTTTCATTTTCAAAAGGTTAAACAGAACTTCATCTCAGAAACCGTCATAACTTACGTATACCTGGAGGGTGATCACTGTTGTACCTGTATTGATCAATACTACATTGCTAGAACGATATCATCGTTCATCCTTTGTTCGTAAGTAAGCGCATAAAAATTTTCCCATGTTCGGATGTTCATACTTGTCGGGTTCCAAACAAAAGGTTTTATCTTATCCAACAATAATCTATAATTCAACATATATGTATATATCAAAGGTGTATCAACATGTGTTTAACTATAATGATTATCCAAGTGGGGACACTTGTATAATCATTTATAGAAATTAATGAATGTAATAAATATCCGAATTACCATATACTAACATGTTGATAATCAATGGGCGATATAATATAGGTTTAACAATCATACAAGAATAATATAATTTTGAATCATTCTTACTCATGTCCATTGCATAAAGGAAATGCAAAGGTAGGATACTTGCCTGATGCGCTGCTTACAATACGTAACTTAGTTTTATCTTTTATGTAACCACCTATCATTAATCAGATCATTCGTTCGATTAGAACAATATACTATAACACATAGTACTGCATTTCACAGTCAGCACATAACCTACTCACGTTGTTACACATACACAACAGTTATTACATCGCAAACAAACAGTAATGCGGTCAAAATATCTTAGTCTAGAACAATTTTCGAACTATGCTTGATTATGCAAACAAACTCTATCGAGTAATTAACGAGTTTAAGACTCTATTCTATTACTCAATATCTCAGAAACATCACTATATGACTTGATAAAAATTTTAAAATTTTATTATACATTAACATGAATTTCAAACACCTAATCATCATTAAATATCAAATGTTCTATTATCATTAATAATTAATTCATATTAAAACAATAATGAAATCATTGCCAAAATATCAAAGTTATTTACAATAACTTAAAATATTTTAAAGTATTAATATTACCCTTTAAATGATTTTTAAAGCATTTTAAATCATTTTTAAATAATTACCATTAATATTCAAATATTAATGAACCATTCATCCAAATATTAAAAGTCATTCATTATAACTTAAAATATTTTTAATTCACTTATACCCCTTTTTAAATGATTTTTAAATTAAAAAACCATTTTTAAACTATTTATTTAATATAATTATTAAATAAATTCAATATCATTAATATTAACTTATTATCATTAATATTAAATTATTAATGAAATTATCCTTTAAATATTAAAAGTTATATTTTATAACTTAAAATATTTTTAAACACCTTAAAATGATTTTTTAAAATATTAAAATGATTTTTAATTTATTTATTTAATTTCTTTAATAATTAACTTAATTATCATTAATATTAAATATTAATGAAAATTATCACATAATTCCAAAAGTTTTAAAATAACTTAAAATATTTTCTTATATCATAATATAATTTTTTAATGATTTTTCATGTATTTAAATTATTTTTAAATAATTTATTTAATATTATAAATAAATAAATTAAATACATCTAATATTCCAAAAATATAAAATATTTCTAAATATATTCAAAATAATAAAAATATATTTTTCTTGACCTTAAAATAATTTTTAATAATTTATTTGGTATTTTTAATAATTTAAATCTAATTTTCTCGTAATTATTAAATAGAAATAATTAATATAGAAATTAAACTGTCGCCTAAGGTGCCTATAGCGACGTTAATCGTCGCTATAGGTGTGTTCTTCACCAACCCAGAAAAACGCAAGTCAGTGAACAAGCATGCATGTTTGACCAAGTGTTAAACAGTGTGTGTATTGTTTTTGGACAATCTATGAATTGGATCTTGTAGTACTAGTGCACGTCTACAATACCCAACATCAAACATGGCAATAAAGCATCAAACAAACAAGATCTAAGCTCTCAAAGAAGTCATCGACCGGTCTTCATCGCTCAGGTGAAGAATACATTTCGACCCGCCACTTTGAAGCTTCTACTACAACCCTTAGTGCATTTTTTAGAGATCTAAGACTTACGGTCCTAGACCACATGTAATACTACCGATCTATCACATAAAAGCACCATAACAACAAATGATCAAGCTAATACAAGCTGGTCAACGCTTGTCAGAAATGAACTTTATATTTTTCTGGAAAAATTCCAGAAATCAAAAATCATGAGCGACCGAGTTACTTTGACCAAATATTACGCTCATCCTGTTGATTTTTAACATGATCTAAAGCCATAAACATAAAGCACACATGTCAGGCTACACATTGATTACAAAAACTCCATCAAAACAATTCAAATATGTCAGATCTGGGTGGTTCAATAAGCTGTCAGACGCTGAAAAATTTCTGGGTTTACCCAGATTTTTGACTGGTCATGGTCGGTCAACGACCTTTGACCATGAATAACTTCCAATCCTTAATAGATATGGACCTGATTCTTTTTGGTAATTAAAGACAACATTGCAGGCTACATGTTACAAGCTTCAAACATCAAAAATGATAAACTACAAAAGATCTGTGGCCCCTGACATTTGTTGTCAGACCACAGAAAATGAAATTTCCAGATTTTGTAGATCTTCAAATCCGAGCTTTTAAATGTTATGGATTCAACATTTATCAACCCAGATCATCACTAGACACTATAACCAACATATTCTAACACTCAAACATAACATTAACATAAGATCATGGACAGAAATCGTGCTAGGGTTTTATACCTTTAAACTTTGATTTCTTGATCCTAGCTTCTGATTTATTTATGGAAATGGTGGGGATTGGTGTAGGGACTGATAAGCTAATAATTTCGTTGGTTTGCTGAGAGAAAAGTCTAGGTTGAGTGTTGATACAAAATGGGCTAGCAAATCCTCATTCCTCTCTCTTTAATCAATTTATAGAAGTTGAAATGCATGAGGGATTTAGCTATTATTCTCTATGCATGTGTTGTCCATTGAATAAATTTCCTTATCTTGATTTTTAAGCATGCTTAGTAGATTTCCCACCAATAGAATGTTGACAACAAGGTACTTTTTGCAATAAAATAAATAAAGTAAAGCTACTAACTATATAAGGAAACTTGATTAACAAAATTTGTTACTTTAAAAGGTAAATTATGGCCAGCCATGATTAAACACTCTAATTCTTTATTTAGTTATTATTTTAATGCATAATCTTGGCAAATTAAAGGTCTAAAATACCCTTGGTTAAAGTGGGCTAAGAGTTGGGCTTGAATTAATTTCTTTTGGCTTCCTCCAATTGTTTTGGGCCATTAGCAAACCTAGCCCAATAATTATTACTCTATGTTACCCAAGCTAGGGTTTAAATAAATATAAATAGGGTACTAAATTTATAGTTAGGTTTTTCTTATTTGATTAGGGTTTTAATCATACATGGACATTAGGGTTATAATATAATAATTATACTATCCATACTAACTTAGAAATTAGGGTTTATAGTTTTGGCAATTAGGGTTACCAAATCATAATTAGGGTTTATACCTAATAATTAAGGTTTCAAGAATTTAACACGTATCATGCTACCTAGGGTTAATCATAACACAATTATATAATAGACATGAACTCACCACCAAGTTTCAAATTAGGGTTTCCCACAGTAATTAGGGTTTGACATAATACACCATATAAAAAAAATTATCTGCAAAAATTTCTAATTTATTTGTATAGAAAATATTGAGTTATTACACTAACAGCGCCGGGGCGCTAGCAGCCAGAACCTAATGAATGAGCTCAGCGCCGGGGCGCTGAATGGTAGAAGGTCCGGATTGAGCTCAGCGCCGGGGCGCTGAGTTTACCTTGAACTTGGGCGCCGGGGCGCTGGAAGGCAGTAGCATGTTTGACCCTCTAGCGCTGGGGCTCTGTTGAATAGCCTTGAACCAGAGCCGGGGCGCTCCCACCTGTCTTTGTATCCTGCATACATGGAAAATTTTAAGAATTAGTCTAGCAAAATCTTATTCTAACAATACTAAAAGATTAAAATAAAAATAAGATAATTTTAAATCGAAGAAAAAGAAAGAAAAATAAAATAAAATAAAATAAAATAAAATAAAATAAAATAAAAAATTATAGAACTTAATGGGTTGCCTCCCAAGAAGTGCTTGGTTTACAGTCGTCGAATCAAACTTTTTCTATGTTGCTCGCTTGTCCACCGGTTCGAGAGGTATCGACCGTAGCTTGACATTCGATTGGTCCACTCCAATAATGTTTCAGACGTTGACCGTTGACCTTGAATGTACGCTTTGAGTTCGGTTCCTCGACCTCAATGTTTCCGTGTGGAGCGACAGATATAATCACGAATGTCCCGGACGACCGGGATTTCAATTTCCCAGGAAATAAACGCAAGCGTGAGTTGAACAGTAATACTTGTTGGCCCGGTTCAAATGTTCTATCGATAATTTTTTTATCATGCCAAGCTTTGACTTTCTACTTGTAGAGCTTAACGTTTTCGTAGGCATTGAACCGAATTTCGTCCATCTCGTTCAACTGCAGTAACCTTTTCTCACCCGCTACTTGTTGGCCCAGTGTGCACTGTGTTCTAGCTCGACCGGGAGGTGACACACCTTTCCAAATACCATTCTGTAAGGTGATATGCCGATCGGATTTTTGTACGCTGTTCGATAGGCCCATAGAGCATCGTCAAGACGCAATGACCAATCTTTTCGTGACGGATTGACCACTTTTTCCAGAATTCGCTTAATCTCCCTATTCGAAACCTCCACTTGACCATTGGTTTGGGGATGATATGCGGCAGCAATTTTATGATGAACCCCATACTTTACAAGCAATTTAGTGAACTGCTTATTACAAAAGTGAGTCCCCTCATCACTTATTATCGCTCTCGGCGTCCCAAATCGGGTGAAGATATTTTTCTTTAAGAATCGGAGAACAACGTTGGCATCATTTGTGGGTAAAGCTGCGGCTTCTACCCATTTGGAAACATAATCGACCGCTAACAAGATGTACTGATTATTAAAGGAAGATGGAAACGGTCCCATAAAATCGATTCCCCACACGTCGAATAGTTCAACCTCCAGAATTGTGTTGAGTGGCATTTCATTGCGCTTGGAGATGTTACCTCACGCGTTGTACCGATCACACTTTAGCACATAGAGGTAAGCATCTTTAAATAAAGGCGAGAAAAATCCTCGATTGTAGCACTTTTCTCATTGATCGATCGCCTAATAATGACCTCCGTAATCGAGGAGTGGCAATGGCCTAATATATCATCCATTTCTTCATGAGGCACACAACGTCTTATCATTTGATCTGCACAAGCCTTAAACAGAAATGGTTCGTCCCAATAGTATTTCTTTACATCGTGGAGGAACTTCTTTGTTTGTTGTGAGGTCAAATCCGGTGGTAACACTTTAGCAACCACATAATTTACATAGTCAGCATACCAAGGTAATATTGTGGTTACTCGGAACAGTTGTTCATCCGGAAGTTTTTCATTGATCAGTATGTTGTCTTCCTTCTGTACCTCTGCGTTTTACAACCGAGAAAGATGATCCGCCACCTGATTTTCTGTCCCCTTTCTGTCCCGGATCTCCAGATCAAATTCTTATAACAACAGTACCCACCGTATCAAACGCGGTTTTGCATCCTTCTTCTCAATCAAATATTTAATAGCAAAATGATTAGTGTAGACAATTACCTTGGTGCAAATAAGATACGCTCTGAATGTGTCGAAGGCAAACACCACTGCAAGTAAAAATTCGGATCTTATTGTAAAATGATTTTATTAAATTAAATAATAATAAAATCATATTCCATGTGTTATCAAGATGGTTGTCATTGTATAACCTATTGATGTTAGAATATAAATCATAGTATTTGAAATTACGTGGATGAATTAAAGTGTTTGGATTTCCAAGACGAAAATAAAAGTTTTAGAGAAATTTTTGAAAAACACTATTCATCGGTATTTGCTAGGATATAATTTTGAGATTAGAGAAATACATGATGATGGAATAACAAGGTAAGATGGATTATGTAATAAAAATCTAGTTATGGAAAATGTAATAATTAAACTTGTGGACTTAATTCCTAAATGTTAAGGAAGTTGAAATAGTAATGAATGAGTAATAATGGTATGATACGTTGGTATTGTACAAAGTAATGAAAAGCAGCGTATAGTCTACAAGTATTATACGAGTTTGTATGAATGATGAAATCTAGTATATAAATTCTATAAAATTAGAATACGAAAAATACATCAACAATATGTATTAAGAAATGTTAATGGACTTGGATGATTGGTTAACAATTATATACAAGTCCAAGTGAATTAAAGAGAAAGCCCAACTATTAATTAATGAACCAACTAGTGTTTGTTAATATAAGGCCCAAGTTTATTTAATCCAAGCCCAAGCTAAAGTCCAATAAATTGGTTGACCCATGGGGCAAACCATATTAATATAGTTGAATGTGTGGTGACCAAGTGATGTGGTGATCAAGTAAGTGTGATGATGATCAAGTAGGAGTATTGACCAAGACTTTGAAGTAATGACCAAGTGTAGGATAAGTGTTGTGTTAGACAAGTAATGAATAGTAAGGAGGTGGCTTAAGGAGGTGGGATGTTTTAAAGACCAAACTACCTAACCTTGGAAAATCTCTATAAATAGAAGAGCTTTGCTAGCCATTTGTTGGTTGATCAATTAATCCAACACATCTAAAGTGCTTAAGTGTTAGAGAGAATAAGCTACACATAAGTCGTTCCATAAGTAAGAAGAAGAAGCGCAAGCTACTTACCAAGACTACAAAAGAGTAAGACTTCTTCTCAATTATCTTCTATCTCTACCATGATAGGATGATAAGAAAAGTTGGATTAAGAAACATGAATGAGTAAGTAATGAACTTAAGCCAATTAAGTTGGTAATAAGTCATTTAAGCTAGCATAAGTTATAAACTTATGTGAAAATAATATGAACTTGTAAGAAGTTTATTAAGAGAAATGATATGAATGTAAAAAGAATTTATATGATCATATGTATCATGTATACCTAAGTAAAGTTATATGTGAAGAGTATATAAAATATGATGATTAATAAACCTTAATTGTCATAAGTCATGAATAATCAAATCTTAAGTAGTTTATAATTTGACAAGTTATAAGCTCATGAAGAATAAGTCAAAATCCAACAATGAATATAAGTTGTTGTATTAAGTATGTTAAGATGTTCACATGATGAATGAAGTTCATTTGTAATGTTGATCAAATCATAAGAATGAAGAATTGCGAAATTTGCGATTGGACGATAAGCGTCGAATCGTAAAATTCTCGGAATGGAAATCAAATTTTGTGTTTGATCATGAAACCATTGTTTTCCAATAGAGACAAGTCATAATTGGCATTTAAGAGTTGCGGACTCGAAAATGGCCGGATTAGACTTAGAATGAAGAAAAAGCGGCGTTGAGCGTTCCACGAGCGTTTATCGTTTTCGTTAAAAATGAACCAATAGGTGAATTTTTAGCAAACAAAGTCAAATAGATAAAATTCTTGAATGATCATGTAGATTACGTAATTTGTGAACCGTAGGCTTTTGAGCAGAGCCAATTCGGACTTATAACGAAGAAGTTATCGTCAGGAAGTTCACAAAATTTTAAAAGCTGAAATTGATTTCTGGTGCCGAGAGTTGGCGCGTGCATGGCCCAACCCTAAACAAAAAACCCCCGCATGGCCTGAAACGATGTAGAAACCTCTCTGCAAGAGTTCGCATGACCTGAACCTTAGTTCAATAAGTGGCGCGCGCATTTGGCGCCATGAAACGATGACAAAATCCTCTCAGGAGTGTGGCGTGGCATGCGACCCATTAAGTAAGGACTTCATGGCAGCAGCGCTGAAGTCAGGGACAATTATACATTAAGCTCATGCGCTAAGTATGAGATGTAGAATATATAAAAGCTGGCGCCCTGATGACTGATCTCGAAAACAAAGATAGTAATGAAAGTTTCTAAATACAAAAAAAAAAAAATGGAAGTAAACATAACTTAAGGAAGGTAATGTAACATTGTTTAAACTTTGTTAAACCTTAAGGAATGTGATATAAAGGTTGAGATAACCTAGTCGAATATAGATGCAAGCATAATGATAAATGGAATGAATAATAACTGAATCTAATACACACATTAGATTGAAATGAAGGGTATGATATAGTCATATACATACTTGATTATATGTGACCTAATCTAAGGCATTATGTGATCATGTATTGTAGAGACTTGAGCGACTTGAACATAAAGTTAAAATACTATAGCGCGACAGCTAAAAGCAAATATTCTAACTCTTGTCTCGATTCAATCTGAACAAGTTTTTTGAGGTTCATGTATTCTTTTCGCATGAATTGAAGTATGATGAAGTTGAAGCCAATTCCTTTGGCTAGACTTGATGTATTGATAATCTATTCATGTATTATCAAATGTTGCTATCTTTTGTCAACTACTTGATATGGTTTTCAAAAGAAAGTGAAATGTTAAACAAATGTTTTGTCGGTAAAAGCGAGCGAGCGCGTGAGGTTGCCAAATGCTTAAGCGTGCATCGTTTAATGGATGTAGTGTTGATCAACATAGAGTACAATATAGGTTGATCACCTAGAAGTGCTTTCGTAAGTGATATCGAGACTTCTGGACTTGCTTAGGGTTGTCCTTTTCAATAAAGAATGAATACTCGAGGTCTCGGCCGAGTGAATGTTTACTAAATATTGTTGTTATTGTAAAACATTTTGAAAGAAAAGATGAAGTGCTATTTTGAATTATCAATAGTACTTCATAACTATTATTCGATTATCGAAGATATCTGATTTGTATGTGTCGAGCATGTTGTTATTAAATTGTTATACTTGTTTGAGCTAGTTATGCTCACTCTTGCTTGAACCATATGAATGCGACTAAGGCTGAGCGTCCAGAAGGATCGAGGAAAAAAGATAAAGGAAAAGCTAAAGCGATTACTAAAATTTGTCTTGTAATAGTATAGGTCTATTGTTGTAATTTAAGCGATATTATGACAAAGAACCTTTATATGGGTATAGAACTTGGGAAATGTAAATATTACTTTAAATATATAGAAGTATATTAGATTTCTTTGAGACTTTTCAATTGAATGAATGTATGAATGTTATGCTGATATAGCACCATCATCGGGTTGGAAGATACCCGGTTTGGGGGCGCTACTGAGTTGGTATCAAAGCCTAGGTTATAAAACTTAAGGGAAAGTAGAACCTTAAGTCATAACCTTACGAAAGAATAAAAAAAGTAAAAGATGGAAAGTAACCTTATAAAAATGCATTATATTATGTTATGTATTTTTATTATTTTTTCTTGGCGATGTACTAATCAAACTATATTGTTTTATTGTAGATGTCGGGAGAAAATGATATGTATAGAGATATACATGTAGTGGCGAGATTGATTAATCGGGTAGAGATACTACCAAATCCGTGGCCAAGTAGAACCCGAGTTGGTGACCATCGAGTCGGAGACTCGGATGATTTAGACTACATGTCTATATTTGATGGCATGCTAGAAGAGGAGGTGGGCGTGATGTCTTTTGACCGGGTTCCACCTCAGAGGACCGGAGTTCCACCTCGGAGAGGAAATGTCTGGGGGAATCAATGAAAGCACTATTTATGTCGGTATTGGATAGGAATGTCCATTCTTGCCAAGAGAGTTAAGGAGTTGAAAGAGGAACTCCAAGTGTCAAGTGAGGACAAGGCTAGTATGGAAGGAATGTGGGAAGAGGAGCACGATGATAGAGTCCTAGCTATGGACAAAGTCAAGAGATTTGAGAGGTGAAGTCTTTGAGCTCAAGCGAGGAGCTAAAGACTAAGAAGCGGAAGTTGGAGAGGGATGTCCTATATTCATAGGAGTTCTCATGTAGATTTCGAATGACGGGGTAGGCTGGATGTCGGGTAGAAGCGAGACGGACCGTCGTACCATCGATGAGATGTTATTGCTTAGTTTGGCGGGCGATTTTGAGAATGCCTTCTGGCGGATGTAATCTAGCAATAGCTAGAGTAGAATAGATATGTAAATATTATGTATCTAGTAGTGACGTAAAACCCTCTTTTGTATAACAAAGGGTAGTCTTTTGTAAATCCCAATTTTGGAAAGTAATTGCGGGATGGAAATGTAATCACCTAAAATTTGAGTAATGTAAACAATGTAGTATTATACTACAAGTTATGAATCAATATAAATCTTTTTATGGAATATGTTGAGTAATGAGTATGAGTTGTTGTTTTATTACAAACAATAACAAACCAACAAGAATAAAGTAATAATGATGTGTTGTTTTCTTAACGGTGAAATGCTGCCAAGAAGGAGAGAAAAATCGAGTATAATGTTAACCAACCGGGAGGGTGGTCAGGTTAATCAATGCGGGGAGTTCGTTAATCATTAGCTTGGTTGCATTTAATAGAATGAGGGCTAATGTACCCGTAATTCACAGAGTAATCTGAGCTACTACTTTTAAGGATTTTAAAAGTGTAGGTCATGGGAGTTCAAGGAACTACGGACCTATAAAGCCAGACATGGGTAAAAGAAATTGAAAAGCATTTGTAATAGCAAATGTTGAGGAGGTCAAAAGGTTGCCTTTGCAACCTATTTGATGAAAGGAGAGCCCAACTTACGGTGGGAGGCAAACCAGGCTAGGGCGATATAGGAAACCTAACGTGGGAGAGGTTCAAGGAGATTTTCTTGAGAACTATTTTCCCACAGTATCTGAGGAGGATGGAGATGAGGTTTACGGAATTGAGACAAGGGGATATGAGCGGTTCCCCGATTATCTTGCCAAGTTTAATGAAGCTTGCGATTTTCTCCACATCAAGTGGACCTTTGAAGTGAGAGTGAGAAAGGCTAGAAGGTTCGACGGGGCTTGAAACCACAGCTCTATAGCCAGAATCTCTGTGTTCCAAAGTACTTCCTTTGGAACCATACTAGAAAAAGGCAATAATTGCCGAAGGTGGGAATGAGGCTCTTAGCGATACCACAAAGATAAGAAGACCAAAGCGGGGTTGATGGAGGAACCAAGGCCAGGGGGAGCCGATGGGAGTGGCGGCAGTCGAGAAAAAGAAGGGCTTTAACTGTGGGAATACGGAGTAAAACAAGGGGACTCTAAGAGGAGGATGGAGGCCTGTAAAACCTGTGGGAAGACTCACTTAGGAGTCTGTCTCAAAGGTAAGGCGGTATGTTATAATTGTGGACAGGAAGGGCACATTTCGCCTAACTGTCCCAATCCGAAGAAGAATCACGGATGCTTTGTATGTGGATCAACTGACCACATAGCAAAGAACTGCCTGAAGAAGGGGATAGAAGGAAATAAAGGGACCTAATAGCGGGAAGTTAGCTATTAGTGGTCCCATTCGGTAGGGAAATCAATGGCCCGCACTTTTAATATGATGGTCCAAGATCTTGGTGGCATCGGGGATGTAGTTCACGGTATTATTCCGATCAACAATATAAATGCATCGTCTTATTTGATTAAGGTGCTACTTGTTCGTTTTATAGCATGTGATTTTTGCTAGACGACTAGAATTATTTCCCAAAAAATTGCCTATACCTTTGAACATTAAGGTAGCAAACGAAGAGATAATTCCTGTTGAAGATATTCATAGGAGTTGTTGCGTAGATGTACGTGGTTGTAAGTTATCGGTAGATTTAATCTGGAATAAAGTTAGGAGAATTGACGTAATTCTCGGAATGGATTGGTTGATTAACCATGGAGCAATTATAGATTGCCAAAGGAAAAGTGTGAGCATCAGGACGTTGAACCAACCTCCTGTAGTATTTTACGGTAGTAAATTGCCGGGACGTCGTCGTGTTGCCTTACGATGACACAAACTAGAAAACTTTTAAGGAAGGGTTGTGTAGGTTACCTATGCCATGTTGTTGATACCCGGAGAGTGGGAGCAACCATGGAACAAATACCTATAGTAAGCGAATTCATGGATGTATTTCCAAGTGAATTCTGGGTTTACATGCCGGATAGGGAGATCGAATTTGTGATGAACCTTTGTGCGAGGAATGCGCTTGCAGGTCTCGAGAACACTTGCGTCTTAGTATGGCGCTGTGGAAATGAAAGAACTAATGGTTCATTCTGAGAACTATTGGACAAAAGTACATTCAACCAAGTGTTTACGTAGTAGGGAACACAGGGTGTTGTTTGTCGAGAAGAAAGAGCGGATCGTTAAGGCTTTGTATCGACTATCGGGAGTTGAACAAGTTAACGATAAAGAATAAATACCCATTGCCGGGATCGATGATCTCTTTGATCAATTGAAAGGGGCAAAGTATTTTCTAAAATAGATTTCTGAATGGGGTATCATCGGTTAAAGGTTAGGAAGGAAGATGTACCAAAGGCGCATTCGGGGACTCGTTATGGTCATTCTGAGTTTACGGTGATGTCATTTGGGTTGTGAATGCACCTTTGCATTTATGGATATGATGAGCAGTGTTCAAACTATATTTGGACAAGTTAAATAATGGTGTTTATCGATGATATTCTAGTCTATTCTAAGATGCTTGAGAAGATCATCTTAGAACACTTAAGGTTAGTGTTGGAGACACTTTAGAGGAGAAGTTATATCTGAAATTCACCAAATGTGAATTTTGGTTTGGAAAAAGTCTTGATTTTTAGGTCATGTCATTGACGAGAGGGGATTCGATGGATCCGGTGAAGGTGGAAGCGATAATGAATTGGGAACAACCAAAAAATGCCGGTGAGGTGCGGAGTTTCTAGGGTTAGCGAGTCTTATCGAAGATTTATCCAAGATTTTTTGAAGATAGCTACCTCGTTGACTAACTTAACAAGGAAGGCGGTGAAATCGTATGGACGGATAAATGTGAAGGCGATTTTCAAGAAGCGAAGAAGAGATTAAGTGAAGCTCTGTTTTGTCATTGCCGGATGACACGGGAAATTTTGTAGTGTATAGTGATGCTTCGCATAAAGGACTTGGTTGTGTGCTTATGCGGCATGGCAAAAATCATTAACGTATGCATCTCGGCGATTGAAGGATTATGAGAAAGTTTACCTACTCATGATGCAGGGCTGGCCGCGATAGTGTTTACTCTAAAGATATGGAGACATTATCTTTATGGGGAAAAATGTGAGATATATCGGACCATAAAAGTCTAAAGTATATCTTCACTCGAAAGGAGTTGAATATGAGAGCAGAGAAGATGGTGGGAGTTGATAAAGGATTATGATTGTGAAATCTGTATCACCTGGAAAGGCCAATGTAGTTCTTGAAGCGCCTTAAGTAGGAAGGGTTAGGAAAAAGTTGTCTATGTTAACGACTCGAAATGAGTTAATAACGAGAGATGGCTAGGATGGAAATAGAAGTGAAGATCTTAGAGTGATTGGGCGATTACTCTTTGCGACGGAGATGCAATCTACCATCGTAGAAAAGAGTCGAGGAGGTACTGACTCAAGATGGATGAGTGTAACCAAATGAAGAAGCGGTTATCAGAGAAGGAAGATGTTAAGTATAGTCTTGATAATGAGGATTATTAAGATTTGAGGAAGAATTTGGGTTTCGAATGAGGCGAAATTAAAGGAGCAAGTATTACAAAAGCTCATAGTTAGAATTACTTCGATACATCTGGCGATACTAAGATGTATCAAGACCTTGACGAGTTTTTGGTGGCCAAATGAAGAGAGAAATATAGAGAGTATGTGAGTAGGTGCTTAACTTGTCAAAAAGTTAAGGCGAACATCAACGACCAGATGGTTTATTACGGTCATTGGAGATTCGAAATGGAAGTGGGAGCATATCACGATGGACTTCGTGGTGGGACTTAAACAACGCAAAAAGTGCGATTCGATTTGGGTAATAGTGGATGGGTTGTGAAAGTCGGCTCACTTTTGCCAATTAGGGTCAAGTATAACTTAGACCCGATTAGCTAAACTTTATGTTAAGAAATCATTTCCGGACATGGAGTACCGATATCGATTGTGTCGGATCGTGATCCACGATTCACATCGAACTTTTGGAGGAGTTTGCAAGAAGCGATTGGGAACACATTGAGGTTAAGCACGACTTATCATCCTGGCCCGATGGGCGAGGCGAAAGGACAATTCGAGACGTTAGAAGACATGTTGAGGTCTTGCGTCATGGATTTCAAGGGTAGTTGGGATGATCACCCACCACTAGTAGAGTTTGCATATAACAACAATTATCATGCAAGCATAGGCATCTGCCGCCGTCTGAAGCTTTGTATGGAAGGAAGTGCGAGAACACCTTTGTGTTGGGATGAGGTGGGAGAAGCAGCGGATGCTAGGACCCGAAATTGGTGCGGCGGGGCGGCGGATGTGTAAAAAGTTAATCTGGATCGTCTCGTCACATTTCGGGGCGAGACGGAAGAAATATCTCGGACTCACATAGACTAAGTCGAGAGTTTGAGGTGGGCTCGTATGTGTTTCTAAAGGTATCTCCACAGAAGGAAAGATCGCTTTGGAAAGAAGGAAAGTTAAGTCCAAGGTTTATAGGACCTTTTGAAGTATTAAAGCGGGTGGGAGAGGTAAGCGTATATGATAGCATTACCTCCGGACCTAGAAACGAATACATAACGTGTTTCACGTATCGTATTACGTCCATATAAAATGGGACTATAAGCATGTAATCGGTATGAGCGATTCATATCGAGAAAGATTTATCATATGAAGAGTCGCCGATGCGGATCATTGATAGAAAGGAACAAGTTACGAGGAACAAGGTAATACCATCGGTAAAAGTATTATGGAAGAACCACGATGAAGAAGAAGCAGCGTGGGAACTAGAAGAAAAGATGAAGAAAAAAATTTTCCTCATCTATTTGATTAAAGTAAGGCGAGATTACGGGGACGAAATCTTTATAAGGGGAAGAATGTAACAACCAGAAATTCGGATCTTATTGTAAAATGATTTTATTAAATTAAATAATAATAAAATCATATTCCATGTGTTATCAAGATGGTTGTCATTGTATAACCTATTGATGTTAGAATATAAATAGTATTTGGGCTACGTGGATGAATTAAAGTGTTTGGATTTCCAAGGCGAAAATAAAAGTTTTTTCAAAAATTTTGAAAAACACTATTCATCGGTATTTGCTTGGGATATAATTTTGAGATTAGAGAAATACATGATGATGGAATAACAAGGTAAGATGGATTATGTAATAAAAATCTAGTTATGGAAAATGTAATAATTAAACATGGACTTAATTCCTAAGCGTTAAGGAAGTTGAAATAGTAATGAATGAGTAATAATGGTATGATACGTTGGTATTGTACAAAGTAATGAAAAGCAGTATATAGTACGAAGTATTATCTGAGTTTGTATGAATGATGAAATACTAGTATATAAATTCTATAAAATTAGAATACGAAAATACATCAACAATATGTATTAAGAAATGTTAATGGACTTGGATGATTGGTTAACAATTATATACAAGTCCAAGTGAATCAAAGAAAAGCCCAACTATTAATTAATGAACCAACTAGTGTTTGTTAATATAAGGCCCAGGATTTATTTAATCCAAGCCCAAGCTAAAGTCCATAAATTGGTTGACCCATGGGGCAAACCATATTAATATAGTTGAATGTGTGGTGACCAAGTGATGTGGTGATCAAGTAAGTGTGATGATCAAGTAGGAGTATTGACCAAGACTTTGAAGTAATGACCAAGTGTAGGATAAGTGTTGTGTTAGACAAGTAATGAATAGTAAGGAGGTGGCTTAAGGAGGTGGGATGTTTTAAAGACCAAACTACCCTAACCTTGGAAAGTCTATAAATAGAAGAGCTTTGCTAGCCATTTGTTGGTTGATCAATTAATCCAACACATCTAAAGTGCTTAAGTGTTAGAGAGAATAAGCTACATAAGTCATTCCATAAGTAAGAAGAAGAAGCAAGCTACTTACCAAGACTACAAAAGAGTAAGACTTCTTCTCAATTATCTTCTATCTCTACCATGATAGGATGATAAGAAAAGTTGGATTAAGAAACATGAATGAGTAAGTAATGAACTTAAGCCAATTAAGTTGGTAATAAACTTATCATTTAAGCTAGCATAAGTTATAAACTTATGTGAAAATAATATGAACTTGTAAGAAGTTTATTAAGAGAAATGATATGAATGTAAAAGAATTTATATGATCATATGTATCATGTATACCTAAGTAAAGTTATATGTGAAGAGTATATAAAAAGTATGATGATTAATAAACCTTAATTGTCATAAAGTCATGAATAATCAAATCTTAAGTAGTTTATAATTTGACAAGTTATAAGCTCATGAAGAATAAGTCAAAATCCAACAATGAATATAAGTTGTTGTATTAAGTATGTTGAGATGTTCACATGATGAATGAAGTTCATTTGTAATGTTGATCAAATCATAAGAATGAAGAATTAGGAATTTGCGATTGGACGATAAGCGTCGAATCGTAAAATTCTCGGAATGGAAGTCAAATTTTGTGTTTGATCATGAAACCATTGTTTTCCAATAGAGACAAGTCATAATCGGCATTTAAGAGTTGCGGACTCGAAAATGGCCAGGATTCGACTTAGAATGAAGAAAGCGGCGTTGAGCGTTCCACGAGCGTTTATCGTTTTAGATTAAAAATGAACCAATAGGTGAATTTTTAGCAAACAAAGTCAAATAGATAAAATTCTTGAATGGTCATGTAGATTACGTAATTTGTGAACCGTAGGCTTTTGAGCAAGCCAATTCGGACTTATAACGAAGAAGTTATCGTCAGGAAGTTCACAAATTTCAAAAGCTGAAATTGATTTACGGGTGCCTGAGTTGGCGCCCATGGCTGGCAACCCCCAAACAAAAAAAGACGTGCGCATGTGCGATGCGAAGCGATGTAGAAACCTCTCTGCAAGAGTTTGCATGCAGTATGAACCTTAGTTCAATAAGTGGCGTATGATTTCCATGAAACGATGACAAAATCCTCTGGTGTGGTGTATGCATGTACCTGACCCATTAAAAAGGACTTCATGTGCATAGCACCAAGTCAGGGACAATTATACATTAAGCTCGTCTGCATGTGCCGAGAGATGTAGGTATAAAAAATGGCGCCCATGACGCCGATCTCGAGAACAAAAGATAGTAATGAAAGTTTCTAAATACAAAAAAAAGAAATGGAAGTAAACATAACTTAAGGAAGGTAATGTAACATTGTTTAAACTTTGTTAAACCTTAAGGAATGTGATATAAAGGTTGAGATAACCTAGTCGAATATAATGCAAGCATAATGATAAATAGGAATGAATAATAAGCTTGAATCTAATACACCATTAGATTGAAATGAAGGTATGATATAGTCATATACATACTTGATTATATGTGACCTAATCTAAGGCATTATGTGATCATGTATTGTAGAGACTTGAGCGACTTGAACATAAAGTTAAAATACCATAGCAGAATAGCTAAAAGGCAAGTATTCTAACTCTTGTCTCGATTCAATCTGAACAAGTTTTTGAGGTTCATGTATTCTTTACATGAATTGAAGTATGATGAAGTTGAAGCCAATTCCTTTGGCTAGACTTGATGTATTGATAATCTATTCATGTATTATCAAATGTTTCTATCTTTTATCAACTACTTGATATGGTTTTCAAAAAAAAGTGAAATGTTAAACAAATGTTTTGTCGGTAAAAGCAGCGAGCGCGTGAGGTTGCCAAATGCTTAAATGTGCATCGTTTAATGGATGTAGTGTTGATCAACATAGAGTACAATAGGTTGATCACCTAGAAGTGCTTTCGTAAGTGATATCGAGACTTCTGGACTTGCTTAGGGTTGTCCTTTTCAATAAAGAATGAATACTCGAGGTCTTTGGCCGGAGTGAATGTTTTACTAAATATTGTTGTTATTGTAAAACATTTTGAAAGAAAAGATGAAGTGCTATTTTGAATTATCAATAGTACTTCATAACTATTATTCGATTATCGAAGATATACGATTTGTATGTGTATCGAGCATGTTGTTATTAAATTGTTATACTTGTTTGAGCTAGTTATGCTCACTCTTGCTTGAACCATATGAATGCGACTAAGGCTGAAAATCCCAAGCGTCCAGAAGGATCGAAAAGAAAAGATAAAGGAAAAAAGCTAAAGCGATTACTAAAATTTGTCTTGTAATAGTATAGATATCTATTGTTGTAATTTAAGCGATATTATGACAAAGAACCTTTATAGCAGAGTATAGAACTTGGAAAATGTAAATATTACTTTAAATATATAGAAGTTATGTTAGTTCTTTGAGACTTTTCAATTGAATGAATGTATGAATGTTATATGCAGATATAGCACCATTTTCACATCTTTCATAATGGGTTGGATTGAACTCTCGCAAAACCCGTAGCAGTTTTTTCCTTTTGGGTGTCGATTAATTCATCATGACAATCACCGGTAGGGTGTCATCTTTTCCCAAATAAGCATACTGCAGATGAGAGGGTAGTGGCTTTAATTCCAACACTGGTGGCTTTTCTATCGAGGGTTTGCACTTTTTACCTTCAGTGTCGGGCCTATCAAAGGTGTCGAATGGTTGATTATTTTTCCGGTAGAACGATGATGTATCTAGCCATTTGATCTGCTCGATATCCTCATTAATACCATAGTAGTCTATTCCAAGCAACATAGATTCTATCGGGTCCTCTGAGTAATTACCGCAAAACTTGTGATTAACTAACCCATCCATTAAATCCACCCGCAAATACTCATCTTTCTCCTTCGGATAAGACATTGATTTAAACACATTAAAAGTGACCTGTTGATCTTCAACTCGCATCGTCAATTCTCCTTTCTGTACGTCGATCAAAGTTCTCCCCGTTGCTAAGAATGGTCGCCCGAGAATGATGCGAAGTTCCTTATCTGCTTCACAATCCAAGATAACGAAGTCTGCTGGGAAGATGAATTTATCCACCCTTACTAATACGTCTTCAACGATACCTCGTGGATATGTAACTGATCGGTCCACCAACAATGAACTGATATTTGTCGATTTTGGTGCCTTGAGCCCAAACTGACTGTAGACTGATAATGTCATCAAATTAATACTGGCCCCCAAATCACATAATGCTCTTCCCAAAAACTGATTACCAATGTCGCACGGAATAGTAAAACTGCCTGGATCTTTCAACTTCGGAGGCAACTTGTTCTGGATAATTGCACTGCATTCTTCGGTTAGCGCTACTGTTTCAAAATCACCCAGTTTCCTTTTCTTTGACAACACATCCTTCATGAACTTAGCGTAGCTCGACATTTGTTCTAAAGCTTCGGCAAATGGGATGTTGATATGCAACTTCTTTAAAATATCCAGAAATCTTGAAAATTGCTTATCTAACTTGGATTTTTGAAACCTCTGCGGATACGGTATGGGCGGCATTGTGATAATTGGTTCTGGTGCATTCTGCTCTACGATTTCCTCTTTATCTTTCCCGGTTTCCACAACTTCTTCTATTTCACATTGCGTTGTCCCCTTTTCCTTATCCTTAATCGCTTGGTAAAGTCCTTCCCATCGTAAAAGTTACAACCTTGCAATGCTCGTTTACGCCTCGAATTTATTTTTGTGTCACTCGGGAGCGTTCTAGTGGATTGCTTATTCAATGCATGTGCTATTTGCCCCCACTTGATTTTCCAGATTCTTTAACGATGCCACATGGCTTTGCAAAGTAAGCTCTACTTGATTCAATTTCTTATCTTGTTCCTCGTTCTTTTTGTCGGAAGCTCTATTGAATTTTTCCAAGGCTTCTTCCAAACTTGATTTCCTCTCTGGTTGTTGAGTCTGATTTTTAAATCTGGAGGTGTTTTGTTGTCTAGGTGGTTGAGCTGCAGATTGATTGTTACTCCATGAAAACCCCTGATGGCTTTTCCAACCTGGATTATAAGCATTTTGAGTCGGATACGGTTGAGTTGAGCGATTATAGTTTCCTATTAACTGTGATGATTCGCAATTTATGGCACATTGATTCAGTAGCATGACCCCAAAGACACAACTCACAAACCATCGCTACTTTACGCTGGGCTTTGAGCATACCCATGTTTCCATATGCTTAGCTATTGTGGTCACTTGTCTTTGTTAATCTTTGTCATCATCGTCCACTTCATACTTTCCGATACTTTCTGGATGATTAGACCTCGTCATGGGCCATTGATAGTTGTTGGTGGCCATTGTCTCTAACAATTTATCGCCTCATCAAAACTCTTGGACATGATCGCTCCTCCCGCCGCCGTGCATCAATACCCATTCCGTCCTTATTAGTATTCTGCTGGACTAACTTTGTCTATCAGCGAAGTACCACATGCATGGTGATTTCGTTGTCATTCCATTCTTTATTATTCTCATTGGAACATCTCGCTTGCGTGTAATTTTGCCCCGACCTCGTTCCGTTATTTAGTATTCTGTTGGAATAACTTTGTCTGGCAATCTGCATGCATGGTGATTTCTTTTGTTATTCCTTCTTTATTATACTCAGTTGGTTAAAGTTTTGACTTCTATACTCCATGAAATTAGTGGAATATTCTGGATATTTGCGCTTCATCCAGTATCTTTTCATGGAAATATTCTTCTAAGCATTTTTGAATTTTACTCTACAAAGCACTATCATGTTGACAATTTGGACATTATTAGTTCCTGGATAAATTAATTCTTGAACTTGTTTTATTGAATTCTTATATCATTGTCATCATCCTCATGTTTATATTTTTTTTGAAAGTCATCTGTGGCCTGTAGTGCATAGATGGAGTTGGTATGATTATGACCAGTGGATTATTCTTGCAGTAATCATGGTCGTAATGTTACAAATGATGTGGTAAAAGTCCTCATTGGCCCGTGAGTAGTGCATTGATGGACAAATATTTTGCATGATCATGACCATTAATGAATACACAAATATTCTTGGCCCATAAGTGCATGGATAATTGTGGTCGTGATACTAAAGAATATCCTCGATCAGAAGTGCGTGGGTTGATTCGATGATGTGGATTATTTATTAAAATTCGAGTCCCAAATGATAAAAGTCATGAAAAACTTTTAAATCATAGAAGATAGTAGATTTTATTCTCTACTTGACTCTTCTAATGGATTGCTTGTTCACATGATTAAACTTGATGTTTGTTATATTTTATCGCTTTAACACTGTTGAAGGCTAATGATAATTTATTCGCATTATCTTAGTCATAATTTTTCTTCTTCGGCTATTTGAGCTCACCCTTTTCTTTCACCGTTCTCTTCACGAAATGAGAATATAGGTGGGACGAAGCCGGGGAACGTAGTGATGGACCAGATGATAGTATTAGTAGTCCTCACTATTCTGTTAAATAATTTGACAATAAATGTAATGAGGAATTATTCTGAGAGTGGATATTGTCAAGAAGGCAGTATTTATATTAAAACTCACACTTCTCTTGTTGTATATTAAAGATTGTATTTGTATTCTGCATACCATATATTTTGCACTTCTTTAATAGGTGATGTATACCTATTTTGGGGCGCCACATTAGTATCAAAGCTTGGGGATATGATCCCTGGCTAAGATGTGAGACTAGAACTAGGAGGGGAGAGACGGAGAATTCCTTCGCTAGTATGACCTACCTAAGTTTATTGGTATTTAATTGGTCGGTCAAAGTATAGGGATAATATGTTATATATTAATTAACCTTTGTTTTGTGGAAGTATCTGAAAATGACATCCGAGAATGTTGAAAATAGCAATGGAGCACAAGAGACCGTTGAGTCTCCACATATCAATAATCAGGAGAATGTGCATCAGGAAGGCGACAATCCTCATGCAAACAACACTGACCAAATGATGAATGATGGATTGTTCGAGGCTTTATGCAATTCATTCAACATCGGTAGAGCGCGCCCTGTCCAAAATGTAGGTGGAAACACCGAAAACTCTCTGGACCAGTCAACGCCAAACAGCTTCAAGGAGCTGGGACCATCAAGTTTATTGGAGAGCCAAAACCACTTAAGGCGGAAGCATGGATAAAGAAGATCACCAAGATATTTGATGTCTTGGGATGCTCCTAGGAGCAAAAGGTCCCCTTCATACCTTCATATTATGCGTGAAGAGGCGATTCGGTGGAAATCAGAAAACGTACCCAACCTGACGCACTCAAGATGTCTTGGGAAAAGTTCAAAGAGCTATTCAACAACAAGTACTTTCCGAGTATTCGTCACACGAAAAGAGGTGGTGTTTATCAAGTTGGAACAAAATAATATGATGAGTGTCGCAATACGAGGCTAAATTTGCGGAGTTATCCCGGTTTGCATCCCATTTGGTCGATAATGAGGAGCGAATGACGCGAATGTTTTTAAGAGGTTTAAAACCGGAGATATGCCAATATCTTATTTCTCATAAACTGTGTTTGTACTCAGATGTTGTAAATAGGGCTCAATTATTAGAGCGCGGTAACGAGTCAACGCAACCAAGAGAAAGCAGTCGACAGCATGAAAATACCAGTTGTATCAGTCATCAAAGCGGTGACAACAAACGTTGAGGGAATCAACATGCCAGAAATGGTAACCACTTCGGTGGTAATCATGGCCAAGATAGTAAAAATGGACATTTCAAGAAAAGGAGATTCAACAATGATGAAAAGACGTCAGCACCAGCAACTGTGGTTAAAGAAGAAGAATGACCACCTATCATATGCTTCAAATGCGGAGGGGAGGGACATATCAGTCCAAACTGCGCGATGCCATCCAAAGCGTGTTATAATTATGGAAGAGAAGGTCACCTAGCCTAATTTTGTCGTTCACCGAAGACAAGTTCAATTTAGGATGGAGGCACCAAAGGTCGTCCTTAAAAAGTCAAAGCCGGTGGTGCAAGGGAGAGCATTTGTCGTGACCTCCCAGAAAGCAAGGAACCCAAACTAGGTCATCACGGGTAAGCTTATTATAAACTTTAGCAAAGTCTATACCTTATTTGATACTCTGGTTCTACCCATTCTTTTATTTCTCCTACTTGCGCCAACGATTAAATTTGACTCAGGAGAAATTAGACTTTGACTTATCTGTGGAAACTTCGCTGGGAGAAACCTTCATTACATCCACATCGCTTATAAGTCTTGTTTGGTTCAAATCGGTACCCCTTACATTACCTGTCGATCTTATTTCATTGAAAATACTTGCATTTGATGTCATTCTAGGGATTGATTGGTTAACTACTCATCATGCAAAAATTGATTGTTTTCGTAAGGTTGTTATCTTTCATATTCCTAACCAACCTATTATGCTAATTCAAGCAACCAAACCATTAAAATCAATCACTGTCATCTCAAGCCATAAAGCTATTCGTTTATTGAAAAACGGATGTCAAGTTTTCTTAGCTCATGTCACGGATCTAAACAAAAATACGTCAGTTTTGAATAATATTTCTATTGTTAATGAATTTCCTAACGTATTCCCTGAAGAACTTCCTGGCCTACCCCCAGAGTGTGAAATTGAATTTTGTATCAACCTTGAACCCGGTACAAAACCAATTTCCAAAGCCCCATATCGAATGGCTCCTATTGAACTTCAGGAGTTAAAGACTCAACTGCAAGAATTGTTAGACATTGGCTTTATTCATCCTAGTACTTCTCCTTGGGGTGCTCCTGTTCTATTCGTGAAGAAGAAAGATGGGAGTATGCGACTTTGTATTGATTATCGGGAGTTGAATCATGTCACCATCAAAAATAGGTACCCATTGCCACGTATTGATGACCTGTTTGACTAGTTGCAAGGAGCCAAATTCTTTTCAAAGATTGATCTTCATTCCGGATATGACCAATTGAAGATTAGAACCGATGACATTCCAAAGACTCGACTTCGGAACTCCTGCATGAGGCATTATGAATTCCTAGTCATGCCCTTTATATTAACTAATGCTCATACTGCCTTCATGGATATGATGAACCGAGTATTCAAGGAATATTTGGATCACTTTGTGGTCATTTTTATTGATGACATCCTTATTTATTCCAAAAGTCGTGAAGATCATGAGCAACACTTGAGGCTGATACTCCAAAAGCTTCGTGAATACAAGCTTTATGCTAAGTTGAAGAAATGCGAGTTCTGGCTTGAGGAAGTAGCATTCCATGGGCACGTGGTATCAAGTCATGGAATATCTGTTGACCCAGCAAAGATTGAGGCTATTGAAAGTCGGGAGCAACCTAAATCGATGACCAAAGTCGTAGCTTTCTTAAAGCTAGTGGTTATTATTATTGAGATTCGTAGAAGGTTTTTCTCGAATCGCTACTCCACTAACTCAAATGACTTTCGGAAGATACAAAGTTTATTGGAGCGAGGAATGTGAGAAGAGTTTTCAAGAACTCAAGAGGAGACTCATTTCAGCACCTGTTCTGACAATACCATCTGGTTCAGAGGGATTTGTCATCTATAGTGATGCTTCGGGCAAAGGGTTAGGATGTGTTCTCATGCAACATGGGAAAGTCATATCCTATGCCTCACGACAACTCAAAGAATATGAGAGGAATTATCCTACTCATGATCTAGAGTTGGCAAAAGCACTTCGCATACTAAAGATTTGGAGGCATTACTTGTATGGTGAAAAAGTGGAGATCTTTACGGATCATAAAAGCCTCAAATATTTCTTCAGTCAAAAGGAACTCAACACGCGACAACGACGTTGACTTGAACTGTTGAAAGATTATGATCATACCATCCAATACCATCCTAGAAAAGCGAACGTGGTAGCTGACGCATTGAGTAGAAGATCATATGCAAGTGCGAATGCGATATTGTTAACGCAAAGGCCCATTTTGTGTGACTTGCAAAGGATGGAGATAGAGTTAAAGACTCCAGGGACCCATGTGATGATGGCGAATATACGAGTAGAATCGACTTTAATTGATAAAGTTAAAGCTGCTTAAGCAACAGACCTGGAGCTGATGCGTATGAGGAAGAAAGTGCAAGAAGGTGCTATGCTGGAAGAAAGAATCGATGAAGAAGGAATACTTCGAGTTAACTCCAGACTTTGTGTTCCTAACGACCTTGATTTAAAGTATAAAATCATGACGGAGGCGTACAACACAATGTTTGTAATCCATCCTGGGAGTACCAAAATGTATCATGATCTTCGACATACATTTTGGTGGGGTAATATGAAGAGAGAGATAGCACTGTTTATCTCAAGGTGTCTAACGTGTCAACGAGTCAAGGTGAAGCATCAAGTACCAAAAGGTCCATTGCAACCACTTGAAATTCCAGAATGGAAGTGAGAGCACATTACCATGGATTTCATTATCGGTCTTCCTAAGGTTTCTCAAGGTATAGATGCGATTTGGGTCATTGTTGATAGATTGACCAAGTCTGCTCATTTCTTCGAATCACGAAAACTTATACACTTGAACGTCTTGCTCGTATGTACATAAACGAGATTGTAAGATGAATGGTATGCCAAGATCCATAGTTTACGATCGAGACCCAAGATTCACTTCACGATTTTGGGTTAGTTTATAAAGCTATGGGCACAGATTCTGATTTATCTCTGGCATATCATCCTCGGACGGACGGACAATCGAGAGGACTATTCAAACTCTTAAAGATGTATTAAGACTCTGTGTGTCCTTGATTTCAAGGAAGTTAGGACAAGTTCTTACCATTGGTGGAGTTTTCCTACAACAACAATGCTTATCAAACAAGTATTGGCATGGCTCCATTCAAGGCGTTGTATAAGAAAAGTGTCGTTCTCGAAGATGCTAGGATGAGGTGGGTGAAGCAACGTTATTGGGACCAGAGTTGGTACGTATGACTACGGAAAAGATTCAAACGATCTGGCAACGTATAAAAACCTCACAAGATCGACAAAAGAGTTATGCTGATCTTCATCGAAAGGATGTGGAATTCGATATAGGAGATCATGTGTTATTACGAGTTTTCTCGTGGAAAGGAGTTACGAGATTTGGAAAGAGAGGAAAGCTCAATCCTCGATTCATTGGCCCATTTTTAATCCTCGATCGAGTAGGAACTGTGGCCTATAGACTCGATTTACCGCCAAGTATGTCTCGTGTTCATAATATTTTTCACATATCCATGTTACGTAAATATGTGGAAGGCCCGAACCACATTATTGAGTTAGAACCAGACAAAATAGCAGAAGATTTGATGTATGAAGAGGTTCCTGTTCAAATCTTGGATAAGAAGGAATATATTCTACGCTACAAGGTTATACCTCAAGTCAAAGTTTTGTGGAGAAACCACGATGTTGAGGAAATGACTTGGGAGTTAGAATCTGAAATGAAATCAAGGTATCCTTACCTCTTCAATATACCAGGTACGTACCCTAATTTCGAGGGCAAAATTTCATAAGAAGGGGAGATTGTAAAACCCCAACTTTTTGAGTAAAGATGAATTTTCTATAAATATTATTTTTGAATATTATGGAGTGAAATTGATATAATGTTATAGTTGTGGGTAATATTTATAAATTTTGCAAAGTACGCAAGTTGTTATATAATATTCGATTGGTCGGGGAATATTCGTTTTAACAGGAATATTCAGACAATCTACACAATCATTGGTGGACCCCACAACTAAATTATTGTTTGATTGAGAAAACGACAAAAAAATACTTTATGAAAATAAAGGCGGAAGTTTTACCGTTAACCTGTTGAAACACCTAAGTGTTAAAAGTACGAATACTGGCGGCTTGGTTGCATAGTAGCACACCTCAGATTAATTATTGATGCTTACGTGATAAGTCACTCGCTTTTGTTGGAAAATCTTTTATATAAAAACATAATACTTTTATAAATTTATTCTATAAATAGAATATATTATATTCTATTATGCATAGTGTTGCATAGTAATATCTTTTATATAAAATAGAATACTTTTATAAAGTTATCTGCTTTTATTAGACAATAATTAGAATATATTATATTTTATTATGCATAGTATTTGCATAGTGCGTGCATAGTGTTTGCATAGTAAAATCTTTTATAAAGTTATTCGCTTTTATTAGATTATAAATAGAATATATTTTATTTTATTTAAAAATTTTGCTTTAAATATGGACCGTCAGATTAAAGTAAATCAATCTGACCGCTCATGAGTTAGTTACTTATGCAAATCCATTTTTTATAAATAGAAGCTCATTCCTTCATTATTTTCTTACGAATTCAATTGAAACTCTAGAGAGATAAACTATAGAGAGAAAGAAGAAAGTATTCTTACTTCACTACTTATATATCCAAGATCTTTTTTCTTATGGTAGGAATATTATTTGTTGTACTCGTAAGGGGTGTTATTCTTTTGTATTCATAAAGAGAACTTCTCGTTATTCCATTCTTTATTATTCTATTGGAATAACTCAGATACGCTGGCTACCCTATACTTGGTGACATTCTTCTATTATTCCATCTTTATTATTCATTTGGAATATCCTCGTCATGCGTTTACGCCTTTACGGACTGATTCCGCCTTTATTATTCTTTGGAATATTCTGCTCGTACAAGCGTTTTACGCCTCGGACACGGTTCATCTTTATTATTATTACTCCGTTGGAATATCCTGTCATGCGCTTTTACGCCGACCGACCGATATCCTTATTAGTATTTTGTTGAATAACTCAGTGTATGTCAAAGTACCGCATGCATGGTGATTTCATTGTTATTCCATTCTTTATAATTACATTTGGAACATCCCGCTTGGTGCAATTTACTTTGACCAGTTCTCGTTATTTAGTATTTTATTGGAATAACTTTGTCTACATGCAAGCAATACCGCATGCATGGTGATTTCTTTTGTTATTCCATTCTTTATTATACTCACTGGTTAAAGTTTTGACTTCTATACTCCATGAAATTAGTGGAATATTCTTGATATTTGCGCTTCATCCAAAGATCTTTTCATGAAAATATTCTTTTGAGCATTCTTGAATTTTACTCTACAAAGCGAAAGATCATGTTGACAATTTGGACATTATTAGTTCTGGATAAATTAATTTTTTGAACTTGTTTTATTGAATTCTTATATCATTGTCATCATCCTCATGTTTATATTTTTTTGAAAGTCATCTGTGGCACAGTAGTGCATAGATGGACTTGGTATGATTATGACTGAGGGATTATTCGGTGTAATCATGACCGTAATGTTACAAATGATGTGGTAAAAGTCCTCATTGGCAGTAGTGCATTGATGGACGCTTGTTGGCATGATTATGACCATTAATGAATAAACAAATATTCTTGACCCGTAGTGCATGGATAATTGTGGTCGTGATACTAAAAGAATATCCTTGGCCAGTAGTGCGTGGTTGATTCGATGATGTGGATTATTTTATTGTTTGAGTCCCAAATGATAAAAGTCATGAAAACCTTTTAAATCATAGAAGATAGTAGATTTTATTCTACCTACTGACTCTTCTAATGGATTGCTTGTTCCATTACATAAAACTTGATGTTTGTTATATTTTATCGCTTTAACATCATTGAAGGCTAATGATAATTTATTCTCGCATTATCTTAGTCATAATATTTCTTCTTGGGCTGAATTAAGCTCACCCTTTCTTTCACTTTTCTTCTTCTTGAAATGAGAATATAGCTAGGACGAGTCGGGGAACGGAGTGATGGACCAGATGATAGTATTAGTAGTCCTCACTATTCTATTAAATAGTGTGATAATAAATGTAATGAGGAATTATTCTGAGAGTGGATATTGTCTAGAGGACAGTATTTGTATTAAAACTCACAGCTCTCTTGTTGTATATTAAAGATTTTATGTGTATTCTGTACCATGTATTTGGCGACTCAGAATAGGTGATGTTTACCTATTTTGGGGGCGTCACACATAACATCCAGTAACAGTCTCGAACTGGGGATTATTCGACATTCACTCCTATGAGTGAATGTCACGGGTTTCTAAGTTCCAAAGTATAGTACATATATTATTTAGTGTATTGAAGATTAAAGGGAAAGTATTATTGAGTTTATTGAAAATTATGGGAAACTAAACAAATGCTACTTAGTTTATTTTGCTAATGATAAACTAAGTAAATGGTACTTAGTTTATGAGAATTGTTATTTGAAATCTATAGAGACTACTGTTCGACATTCACTCCTACTTGTCAAACGGGTTTCTAAGTTTCATAGCAATTGTAGCTGTAATGACTACTAGGAGAAGAGTCAAGGACTTCCTTGTATGCAGGGTTCGACATAGCTGTAGCTAATAGTACTCCAACTGGTTCCTCGGAAATCGGAAAAAAGGAGGGTCATAGTTCCTGTTTGTGTCCTATACTCGAATAATAAAGTTAATTGAATTACTATGGACATTTCTCATTGTTCCATCATAACAGATGACAACATCCCGAAGGAGTTCCGTTAAACTATTGAACAAAGTTTCAGGTTAAACTGTGACACCCCCAAATCCTGGTACTTCATTTCCTCAAGATTTGGTGTTCACTTAATCAAAACATTCATTTCTAATTACCCAATTATAATAAAATTGAATAATAAAAACCTGCCCATACAGGATTAAACTTAAATAAAAAAATCTCCCAGGTTATCTAACCTTTTACAATAATCATTCAAATGTGGAAATTTAAATAAACTTCATTACAATCTTTAAACCAAAGTCTGAAAGTAAACTATCAAAACTATTACAAGTCTTTAGTATTTATTCATCTTTCATTTTCCCTTACTGGTGTTAGGTACGTCACCCGTTTCAACTTTAGCTGTAAGAAATTTTATAAGCAAGAGTGAGCAAACAAGGCCCACTTGAAATAAGAATAAGTAAATCTTTAAACTTTTACATCAATTGCCAATATTAGGCTCAATAGAACTGAACAATATATTCTATTAACTTTATGAAAATTATAACATTCATCGAGGGTCTAATGACCACGAATCATGTCCACAGTTATAAGTAATCTTTTAACTTTAACTTTAACAGTCATAAGACTATAAGGACTCCACGTACTTAGGGGGATCAACCATTCGTACAATGTATTGTGCACAACCATTTAACGCTAAGCGTAAACCTCTATTAAAAGAGTTGTTCATCTCAGTATTTAGAATACAAGTCCGCACCAAAGTAAGTTTGGTTTGGATACATTACAGGGTAATTTAGAATTCAACGGTAATCAACTAAGGATTAGTTGATTACAAAAGACACAACGGTATGCTATGGAATAATCATAACTGAATTGATATTTATAAATTAGTACCATGCTTTAGGAATAATCTAATAGCATACACTTTGAATAATCATAACATAAATTGGCTTGAACAATATTAAATCAAGGTTATTGAAAATTGAATACTAAGCATGCATAGTGAATAGTAATTTAAACTATAAGTTGTTCAATACTAGAATATTGAAATAAAGCGACTCGCATGCTAAATATTAAGTTGCATATTAGAGAAACTTGCTCAATATTAAACTATAAGATTTGGGATATTTGCATCGTTATGAGAAACTAGATACAATAACTTATTCAATAATAGGCAATCTAGCTCTACGAAAGTGTAGAGGTAGCAACTTACAACAATTGAAATTGAATTTGAAAACAATAACGTACTAATGAAATTAAACTCGCACAATGAAGTTTTGAGTTAGAGAACTTGCCTTTAGCACAAGCTAAACCTTACAACTTGAATCAATACCCTATACATATGTCATCATGACATAATTAGTCATTACCAACATTTTATATCTATGTAAACAATACATACATCATGTGGGTTGAATTACCCATTCACATAATCAAACTATGTTAATACTAGTTAACACTTGATAACATAATCATTCATAGTTTAATACTACTGAAATCATCATTTAACATTCCTATTATTAACACATAACATTTATTTTCAAAATTTGTATAATTAAATAAAAGCGCATTAAACCTTACCTTAACTTTCATGTTTGCAATTTCACAATTTACATCAAGGTTGGTAGGCCATGTGGCTTGAGTTAAGACTATTCTTTCATGCCATCACGGGAGAGCCATCGATTGGTGTATTGCTTGCAATAAGAAACTTAGATTCTTGGGCGTATTGTCTTAACAACAGTCCAAAATTCAAATGACCAAGCTCGTAAGAACAAGATAAACTTATTAACATGTAATTTACATATAGACTTCATGTAAACGTATTGTGTAGACTTCTAACATATTTCTACCCATATAATAACATAAACATCAAGTCTACAACACCCAATTTCAATGTTTTTGGCAAAAACTCTATTTTTGACATTTTAATGGAAATCAACACTTTTTTTTTGTTTTTTCAATCAAAACAAGAATTTCAAAACACCATAGTTATGATTATAAATACTCTATCAAATTCAATAATCAATTTATCGCTTTAACAACTAATTAAACCTTAATTTCTACTTTAAACTAAGCCATATTCATATATATTTTTAATATGAACTCACTGTGATATACTTTTCTTCACAATTTACATACATACATAAAGAAATTGATTATAATCATACATAATCTCAAAAAAACAGTTTTACAGCAACAATCATCATCTAAAGCTATATACACAAGAAGTTCATCATCCATAATTATTTACAGAGAGCTTTTTGGAGAAGAAAACTAAACTTTAAAAAAATAAAATACAAGGATTAATATCCTACCTTTGATTAAGAAGATGATACTCTAGAGTTTAGAAGAAAATAGTTATGATTACAATCTTCTTTTCCCCAATTCCTTTCTTAATTTCTTTAAACTTCTCTCAACTTTTCTCTCTGTATTCTTCTTCTTCTCTTTTCTTCAACTGAGTCTTCTTCCTAACTCTAGTCTAAATAACGTAGGAAAAATATAACGTATAAGATATAATATATATTAAATATATAATATAACTCTAGCTATAAATTATATCAGTTATGTAAGTTTTGAAAATCAAAAGCCATAAGGCTTGTTTGGTTAAACTAATAAAAATAACCCATTAACCCTTACACCTTGTTTGGCAAATCTAACTAAAACAAATGGATTAATCCTTATACCTTGTTTGATAAAACATTATTAGATTAAAGACTTAATATGCATTAAGACTTGTTTGGCCAAAACTAAATTAAAGTCCTTTAATTTATTTTAATAACTCCTTTATAGCAAGGTTATTAGTCACACTTCTACTTAATTAATTAATTAAAATATTAATCTATTAAATTACTTTAACACATAATTTAATATCACATAACTATAATTTCTTTTATAATTGTAATTTTATTAGACCAACTAATATTTTAAATTACAAATTCCCATTTAAAATATTATAATTTATTTAAATCACTATAAGTTCTCTAGCTTACTTATTAAATTAAATTGGTATATAATCTCTTAACAATTAATTTTCTTAGCTCCTTAATTATTTATTAAACAAATAATTAACTAAACCACATCAACTCAAATTGCCATTAAATACTTATATAATTCAATAAATATTTAATATTGCAAATAAATATTTAATATTTAATTATTTATTTAACAAATAATTAACTAAATCACATCAACTCAAATTTAACAATTGTTTATTCAACAATAAACATATCCATTAAATACTTATATAAATCAATAAATATTTAATATTACACTTTAAAATTCTGGAATGTTACATAAACAACCCTCTAGATGAACGAATGATCACTTCTCTGCTAGGAATGAATCATCTCCCCATATGGGTGCAATCCATGACATAGACAGCTTCTCACCACTCCAAATTCCTCAGATGGGTAGTTCTCATAGAAAAAGAGGTGTGACGTTCTGTGAGAACTACCCATCTAAGGAATTCGGAGTAGTGAGAAGCTGTCTATGTCATGGATTGGACCCATATGGGGAGATGATTCATTCCTAGCAGAGAAGTGATCGTTCGCTCATCTAGATGGTTGCTTAACCTTGAACTTTGTTCCACAACTTAATGGCACTCCTTTTGGATGTTGTCATCTGTTATGATGGAACAATGAAGAATGTTTGCTTATTCAATATTTAACTTTATTATTCGAGTATAGGACACAAACAAGAACTACGACCTATTTTTTTAATTGCTGCCGAGGAACCTGTTGGAGTACTATTAGCTGCAACTGCTATGTCGAACCCTGTATACAAAGAAGAGTACATATATGTGGGAAGAGTATTATTTCATTTATTGAAAATTATGGCAAACTAAGCAAATGCTACTTAATTTATTTTGCCAAAGATAAACTTAGTGAGTGGAACTTAGTTTATGAGAATTGTTATTTGGAATCTATAGAGACTATTGTTCGACATTCGCTCCTACTTGTCAAACGGGTTTCTAATTAAGTTCCAAAGTATATTATTTTATTTAATCGAAACCATTCTTATTCAGTTTCTTTTAATTGCATCCCAACTAAGCAAATGCTACTTAGTTTATTATTATATTCTCTTTTATTTTATTTTGTATTATATTATATTATAGTATATAATTGGTTTATTTATTTATTAAATTAAATTAAATTAAATCATTTTATTTTATTTTATTTATTTTATTAAATCGATTAAATTTATTATTATTTTGTATTTTATTTGGTATTATATTATATAAGTTCTAATTTAATTTAAGTTAATTTAATTTATTAAATACTATACTATAATTTAATTTAATTTGTTTTGTATTATATTATATAATTTTTCAATTTTTTATTAAATTAAATTAAATTCGTTAAATTAAATTTATTTTAAATTTAATTTAATTTAAATTAAATTAAATTACATTTATTTTATTTTATTTTATTTGATTATTTTAATTTTATTTTATGTTTTATTGGATAGTATTTTATTTGTATTATATTATATATTTTTTAAATATTTTTTTTATTAAATTTAATTTATTTATTAAATTAAATTTTTTATTTTATTCGACCAAACTGACGTCCCTTACTGAAAGTCTAGCTTTGGTGTCCCCTCTTATTAATTTTATATCTATTTATTATTTCATTCATGAGTTATCTCAGTTTTATTCTTTACCCTTTGTCTTGCCTTTTCCTATAACTAATAGCTTCAGGATAGAGTTAGATAAAACACTTACCTCCATCTCAAATTTATTAAAATCTTTTATCAGTACCTCGTTGTTTCATTTGAATTTTAATATTATTGCTAAATGTTTCCTCTTGATATTCATATGTCTCAAACCAAGATACTATCTACACTTATGGTAATCAATTATACCATTTTAACTATTCATTCAACATATTTCTAGATACAACTAATTTATTTCTCAGCTTGAACTACTTCACTACGACTAGTGATAATGACATCCTTAGATCATTTCCTTACTTCTCAAATTTATCCCTAACTTTCTTCACTTCATATCATTGATCCTAATGTTTTATTCGAACAATTTTTTCTACCATGATTGACAAACCCACTGCTAACCTCATACTTTGGATATAGAGTAACCTCAATCATTTTCACTTCCTTTCCTAACAAACTTCTATCCTTTACCAAATTTTCTTGACCAAAAGAATATGATCACCAAACATCATCTTTTACTTCTTTAAAACCTTATAGTTTACTATCTTCTCCAATTTAATTTTACCCTATACTTACTAACAATTCCTTCATATTAGATTAAATTTAAAATCACCGTCTTCTTATTTTCTTTTATCTTAACACCATCCTTTATTATTATTTTTAGGGAATAAATCCTTACTCAAATCTTTTACAGTATCTTTCAAAATACTTTAGACTTATCATTAACCCATGTCCTCCTATAATTCAACATATTTAATGCATAATTATTCCCTTTCTTTAACACATTTTACACTTTACAAATACAATACCAATTTAGAATATATTAACATGTTTTACATATTACATTTCAATTCATCTTACCACTATTGTTATATAATGTACATATCCCTTTAACATAGACCAAAAGATAGAATCTACTATCATTCCCAAACTTATACAAAAGTTGTAACTTATACAGTACATATATATATGTATTCACATATACTTTTCAAGATAATTTCCTAACATTCTTACTATTAAAATTATTTCAAAATCCAACTTTCATTTTATACATTTCCACTTTCTTCACCTGTTGGTTTGGATTTGAGGTTTTAGTTTCTCCCTATGTTAAGATTTCTGGGTTTTGGACAAAATTTAGCAATGTGTCCCTCCACCCCGCAATTGAAACACTTAATATTGTTGATTTTATTATTCCTACGACGCTTCTTCTGTGGACAACTATTTGAATAATGCCCAATGTTCCCACAAGTAAAACATTGAGTCCCCCTAAAAACACATACCCCTCCGTGCTTCTTCCCACACATACCACAACCTTCACTCCTTTGACTAGTGCTATTATGTCCCTCTTTCCCAGAGTTATTTGGAGAAATGACATTCCTTTTTCTTTTGTGATTCTTCTACTTTTGAAAATTCCTTAATGCTTCATTCCTTGATTCATCGGTCCTGTAATATTTCGAACCCTAATCAAAATTATTAGTAGAGATTATAAATATTAATATAGGGGGTTACTATAATTGTGAGTATATGTCTGTACGGTATGTGGTTAAGGGTTAAGTATGAATCAGATAAGTTATAACATTGGTAAACCCTAATGTTATGTTAAGAAACCCTAACGATTTGTTAGAAATCCTAATTCCAGTTTTGGAAACCCTAATTTAATTTTTGGGAATCCTAAACCCTAACCGGGAATTTCAAAACCCTAATTTGGGAACTCAAATGCTAAGTATAAAACCCTAAGGGTTAAAAGTTATGGAATATATGTGACAAGACCAAATTACCCTTTGAATTGTTGGGGAAATGAACAAAATACCCGTAATAGGTGTGAAATTACCAAATTACCCTTTTACTTAACTTTTAAGTGAAAGATATTTCCAAATCTTGGTGAGTCATCAAATGGAGATTTGCCATTTGCTCTAAATCTCTCTAATCAGCCAAAATTGAACACCTAGATCAGCCAAGATTAAAAGCTTAAAAGTAAGAAAATATCTCACTTTATTTTCTAACATAGCCAACTTATTCTCTCTCTCTCTCTCTAATTTTCAAAATATTGATAGGAGCTTAGTCAAAAATAAAGCCAAGAACAACCCTTAGCGAGCCAACATAAGATTCAAGGGACAGAAATCAAAGATTGAGCATTAAAGGTATAAACCCTAACTTAAGCTAGATCCTTATGATTTATGTAAACTATATGTTTTGAAGTTTAGATATATGTTATATGATGTTATTTAGTGATCTATGATGATACATCATGGATCCATAACATCTAAGTGCATGAAAATAGAAATTTTAGAAAACAGTCAAGAACCCTAAAATGAGGTCTGACAGTCAAATGTCAGTCTCTAGATCTTAATCTGTTAGATGTTATGATGGCTAAGTGTATCATTGATGTACTATGTCATGAGGAGAGTACCTTGGAAGTGGAATCAAGTCCATAGTATGTCTAGATCAGAAGTTATTCATGGTCAAACATGCTTGACCAGTCACAGAAACTGGGTTCTGGAAAACCCAGAAATGTCTGACAACCATTTTTCATGCCTTAGATCTTGAAGTTGTTAAGTTGTTAGGCCATGAGAGTGTATCATTGATATACTCTGATATATGGACTACCAAATCATGACAATAGAACACCTAAATCATCAACGGGATTAAAGATATTCATGGTCAAAACTGGGTTGACTAACTGATTTATGAACTTTCTGGAAAACCCAGAAAACTTCAAGAACAATTTCTGGCTGGTACTTTGACCCTCACACTGGTTTCAATTTTTGGAAATTCCAGAAAATGAAGAACATGACTGACATCAACTTTGATGCTTTATATCTTCCTGTTGTGATGTAGTTTGACCCGGAACTTTGTTTGTGCTTGTAGTATTACATCAATACTACATAGTTAGGACACCCTTATGCCTAGAAACATCAAGATCAAGGAATTAAAGCTGGTCAAACTAGGTACCATGAAACTGGTTTTGAATGTTCTTGAGGGCTAAAGAACATAATGCGATAGCTTTTTCATCACGATAGGCCTCAGAACGTACGGTTTAAGTGAAAATTAATTATGTAATTAAAATAATTAGAATAAAAAGGAAAATAATTATGAAAAATTCATAATTAATTTGTAAAAATTATTTTAAGGTATGAAAATTAACTTTTAATAATTTAAGCTATATTTTATTAATATTATAATTTATTTAAATATTAATGATATTAAATTTATTTAATAATTGTATTAATTAAATTACTTTAAAATGATTTTAATATTTTAAAATCATTCAAAAATATATTAAAGTATTAGAAAATATTTGAAGTTATATTAAATAACTTTTAATATTTTGGGATGGATTTCATTAATAAATTAATATTAATGATAATAAATTTACTTAATAATTGTATTAAATAAATTAAGTTAAAATAGTTTTAATGTTTTAAAAATGATTTAAGTTTTTTAAAATGTTATAAAATATAAATTTTATATTTTGACATGAAATACATTAATATTTTAATATTAATGAGAGTAATTTAATAATGGTTTTAAATGTTTTAAAATCATTTAAAGGTGATATTACGATATTAAAAATATTACGAGTTATAATAAATAACTTTTAATATTGGAACACGTATTTTCATTAATATTTAAAATTAATTAAATATTAAGGATAATGGAATTACTTGATATTTAAATCATATTAAAATGATATTAATGATTGAAAAATCATTATAAATGATACTAATTATTTGAAAATTTTTACGAGCTTATGAAAAATATTATGACAGAATTAAATTATCTAAGACAATATTGAAGTGTTTAAGTACAGTTTAATTGAAAATAAACTTGATATTATCCGATAGGGCATTCGGGACATAGAAATAGTATTGAACTTAAATCAGACTAAAATAATTTGACTTGATATCAGGTCGTATGTGTTTTAGTAACTGTTAGAGATATGTGGTATTGTGTTAAGATATATTATGACTGTAATTAACAGTAGTATATGTGATGATATTATTCTAATTGAGAGATCGATATTATCCATAATAGGTCTTTCAATTAAAGCTATATTGATTGCATAACAGTAATCGATGGCATAGACAAGTTTTTCTGCACTTTGTGCAAACTTTATATTTTAAATGCAAGTTTTCTCGCTTCATTTAATTTATTAATTAAATGAAAGTCTTCTATTTATCAGATATGATCTTGTGATATACAATATTTATGATATCTGTTGTTAAAAAAGGTTATGATTTATTGTTCAAACATAACCAAGATATATGAGCTTTTGTTTGGGTAAAATGTGTTTGATTTGATATCAAAGCATAGATTGTGAGAAACTAATGTTGTTTGGTACAAACATATATACTGACACTATTATGATCGGCAGTAAAAGGCTGACTGGGGGTTTTGTACCGACATTTATAGCAATGACCGGTGGTTATTAAGATAGGATGATATGAATACTCATAGGTTGTTTGGTTGAGCGGATCAACTTGGGTTGCTAAGTCTATATGACTGACAGAAACTCGTAATGTGCGGGGTTTGGCAGATAAACCTCAGTATATATATGTGAAAAAACTCTGAACTTTATGTTCATTCAATCCAGATTTGGTGTGGGTATAATATTGTTACTTGTTCAAAACTTCTTGAGCTTTTTGTAGCTCATCCTTGCAAATATTTTTCATTTGCAGATAGAAATGATGTATCCAGTAGTTCTAGTATTTGTGGATAGAAAGGTTTAAGACATTGTTATCCTTTTTGAGGACTATAATGTAATAGTTAACTACATTTTGAATCTATGTAATTGTATATTAAGTTGTGTAATGTATTATTAGTTTCCAGTGTTTAGTTTTACATTTCTAAAGGCATTAGAAAAGAGTAAAGTATTGATATGAAATATAAATCTGAATGATAGTATTAACAGACATTGGGAATTCTCTGATACACTGAGGTAGCACTTCTCAGTTCCAAGAACCCTACCATTAATACTATGAATGTCAGATAGATAGGAATTATTGATATAGAAGAAATATTTATAAGATACTAAACATGTACATCTAAGTGAGTGTACTCAAATACAATAATTGTTTTGACGAGAACTACTATTTGCTATGAGTACTGTGAATATTTAATTTATAGGAATTATTATCTTATTGAATATTTACGCGAGCACCAAATCTGCTACATGAAATGTAGAGAATTTGGGGGCGTCACAATTTAGTATCAGAGCAGTAGGTTATAGTTCTAGGGTAGGTGTGACAACCCAAGAATTTGGATAATTTAATAAAATCTTAAAAGATTGAATTAAGGTTAAATAATAGACCTAGACAGAAAATAAGTGAATGGATTTGACATTTCACGGAAGAAATTTTTTGGATTTAAAAAATTTTGTGGTGAATTATTCATAATTAAGTGTATAAGTGTATATGATTGTATATGTGTACAGTATGTGGATAAGGGTCAATGGTTGACCAGATAAATTATATATGTGACAAACCCTAAGGATATATTAAGAACTTCAACGTTCTGTTAGAAAACGTTAACGATGAATAAGAAAACCTAATACCGGCTCTGGAAACCCTAATTTCAGTTTCGGGAATACGAAACCCTAACCAGGAATACTAAAACCATAATTTGGGAATTCAAAAGTTAAGTATAGATATTAAATGTTATTGATTAATAGCTAATTAGGGAAAATCTAACAAATTAGTTAGAAAACCCTAATTATAAAAAAATTAGGAACCCTAAACATTAATCCTAATTACAAGCCTTAATAGGATTAGGAAACCTTAATATAATTAGGAAATCTTAATTATAATTTTTAAAGCTTAATTTTTTATTTTCAAAACCTAATTTAGAAAATCCTAGAAAATAAGTTTGTAAAACCTTAGGGTCAAACCCTAATGGTTGTATCAAAAGACCATTATGCCATTAAAATTTCAAGTTAAAAGTCCATAATACCCTTCTTGCATTATTGAAGGTAACTTGTATAGCTTGCTAAAATTGAGTTGGTAAACAACTCTAGCTCAGCCATGTGATAAAAATCTCCAGCAATCAGCCATTTTAGATCAGCCAAGTTCATTTCACCATCTTATATGTAGATCAAGAGAGAGAAAAGTAACTAAAATTAGCTTATTTGGTCACCAATACTCAACCAAACACTCTCTCTCTTTAGACCCACGAGAATATTAAATGGATCAGTCTCTCTAATGATCCTTATCCAGCCATGAACAGATCATAAAGATCAGAATCAAGATCAATGCATCAAATTAGTGGTATAAACCCTAAATTCTAGAAATCCATAATGATTTATGTTAATGTTGTTGTTTGTTGCTTAGAACAGTGTATAAGGGTGTTATATAGTGATATGGGTTGTTATATCTTAGATCCATAACATCTAGAGGCACAAAAATTAAGTTTTTCAAAACTGATCATGAACCCTAAAATATGGCCTGACAGCCATATGTTAGGGCCCATAAATCTTTACCTTATAGTTGTTTGTTGTGTTTTATGTTATAGACTTGTAGTATGTTGTAAGGGCTGTGATCTAGAACTGGAATCATGCTTATATCATGTATAGATCTCTAGTTAGAAGCGGTCAAAGTGCGTTGACCAAGCACAAAAACTGGAAATCTGGGCAAACCCAGAAACCCAGAATTTCTGACATCGTTTTGCAGGGCTTGAATCTTGCTGTGTTTAAAGTATTAGGCAGTGTTTGTGTTTTGATCTTGTAGTCTGACATAAGGAATACACATTTAATCCTTTAGATCACCCAGATCCGTAACAGAATCATAGATAATCATGGTAAAAGTAGCTTGACCAAACTACCTTATGAAGGTTTTCCGGAAAACCCAGATTCTTCATAAACGAAATTTTTGACAAGGTTTGACCAACCTTGATCCATCACATGTAATGTTGTAATATTAATCTAGTGTTATGTTGTTGTACCCTGACATCTCGTCTACATTTTTGAACCATTATATCACATGGAGTAAACTCAGAATCAAATATACCAAGCTTCAAAGTAGGACCCTTAAAACTGGTTGAGTTTTTGGGCAACCCAGAAACTCAAGAACACGTTTGACAAGATTTTTGGTGGCTTAGATCTTTCTGTGGTGTTATGTATTAGCCATGAAACTTGATTCTAGATGTAGTGTTACACCTATACTACAATTCTAACACAAATTACCAGCCCAGAATCAACAAGATCCTAGATAACACCAGATCTTTCTAGGCATGAAGATCTGGGCAGGCTCAAGAACGCTCAATAACACCTATAGCGACAGTTTCGTCGCTATAGGGCCCTTTAGTGACACTTTATTTTCTAAAATTATTATTTTTATTAAATAAATAGTGAAAAATAGTTTTTAATTATTAAAAATTCATATTAAATTCCTAAAAATTATTTTAAAGCCTAAAAATAGGTTTTTTAATTATTTTGAATATATTTCATTAATATTTAATATTTTTGGAATATTAATGGTATTTGATTTATTTAATTATAATATTAAATAATTAGTTAAAAATAATTTTAATACTTGAAAAATCATTCAAAATTATATTATGGTATAAAAATATATTTTAAGTTATTTTTAATGACTTTTAATATTTTGTGATGAATTTAATTAAATAATTAAAATAATGGTAATTGATTTATTTAATAATTGTATTAAATAATTTATGGAAAATAGAATTAAAAAAATCATATAAAAATGATTTAAGTGGTATACAAATATTTTAAGTTATAAAATATAACTTTTGATATTTTGTCATGAAAAATATTAATATGTAATATTAATGACGCTTATTTAATAATTGTTTTAATTACTTTAAAATCATTTAAAGAGAATAATAAAGTATTAAAAATACTTTGAGATATTATATTATAATATTATGATAAGTATTTTCATTAATATTTCATATTAAATAAATATTAATGATATTAGAATATTATGGTATTTAAATCATATAAATACGATATTAATAATTGAAAAATCATAATAAATGATAGTAATTACTTAAAAATTATTATAAGCCTTTGAAAATTATTTTGAGTGATAATAAAATTATCTAAGATAATGGTGTTGCGTTTAGTAAAGTCTTAAGGCAAATAGGCTCGTGAATTATCCGACTAGGTCGTCGGGATGTCAGAATTGTGCCAGTTTCAACTTAGACTGCAATAATTTGACTTTATACTAGGTCTTATGTGCTGTATAGACTGATAGGATTATGTGTTAATGTGTTTAGTTTATTTTATATTTATTGTGATGATATTATTCTAATTTGTAGATCAATATTATTTATAATAGGTCTTCAGGCAAAGCTAAATAAATTGCGTAACAGTAATCGACTGAACATGCAAGTTTTCTTAACTCGACCTCGAGTTCTTTATTCGAATATGCTTATGGTTAATTATTGTTGATTACCATGTCTATGAATTGTTGAATCGCACTGTGTGCATATTGCATGTGTTCATCAGGTATGTAAGGCTGGTCACCTTCATTACCATTTGGTCTAGATACAGTTATTCATGTTCATGTTCGTTCAACTATGAAAATTTGTTCATGCTAGTTCACAATGTATATATTGTTGAATGTTAACCAGCTTGTTATTCAATTCTTTCAATCATAATATATTCTTTATTGAACTTAAACTTATAGGGCAAACTTGTTGATCACCCTTGCTATATCATGATAAACATTGCAGATTAAGACGAAAACGTCGGATACAGGAAAAGGTCAAAGACAAGTTTAGCTTGGGATAATATGTACAGCTAGAAATGTAACAGTATTGTATGATAATAACATTATATATTAGATAGGATATTGATTAAGGTATTAAGCGAAGGTTCTCGACCTTGGGGATAGTGTGTAATGTTTAATGTATAAACAATTTATGTTTATATCTTCTGCAACAGTTATAGAATTGATAGTACCGGATCCGCAGTGATTTTGGACCTAGATCTAAGGCCTCACAGTTGGTATCAAAGATGTAGGTTATAAACCTGAGGTAGGGATACCTTAGACTAATAACCACAGTACTTAGGATAATAACTAACTCAAATAGAGTTAGTGTGTCGATAAGATTCAAAGACAAATCTCGATAAGTTATAAAAAGATCCAGAGTTGCCTAACTCTGATAATAAAGGTGAACAATAGTGATGAATAGATCGAGTCTAAAAGACTAAAAGTACAGTGATAGGAGATCGTAAAACAAAATGATCATAGTGTAGAAATGAATTATAATATATACGATGAGATCACCCCGTGATCTGATAAGGTGATAGCAGGGAGAAGAATAATTCTAATGATTGAAAATTTTACAGCAAGATTGTTGTGTATCAGTTGTACTATAAATCAGTACGAGAAAAATTCAGGAAAGGACTATGAATACAGATTAAACAAAATTCGTATTGAGAATGGAGTTATGATTAGGTGGGGTTTTCAATTGAGGACTCATGTTAGCTGCTGAGTTGTATGATTCCTTGTTATGGGCGGGGAATTGTACTTGGTGTAAAAACCACTTAGTTTCTGGTACTGATAATCATTGAAATGTCTGTGTCGTATTATTTGCTATATATATGTTGAGAAGATGATTCTTTTCTCAGGTGTATAACAGATAGGTAGGGTATAGTTAGAGAATATAAGGTTAAGTATAATTTCTTAAAACTTATACTTATGGTACGTTCGTGACTCATAATTATATGAAATATTTATGAACCCCTCAGCGAATGGACGCCAAAGGTCTGTCTAGGACAAGTTCTTAAACTCATATGATTGTGGAAAGTTCATGAACTCATAGGTGTGGTAAGTTTGACGAACTGGTTAGAATTAAGTGTGAATGAAATATTGAGGATAATAGGAATAGATAACATGATTAAGCAATTGATTATTAGTGGAGACATAAGTTTTCCAAATCTCCTAGCAATGCTAAACTTCGAAATTTTTGACGTCAAGATAAATACGCACATTGTGCTTTTGAAAATAAATTTTTATTCTCAACTTCTGGTGACCCTTGTGTATATGTGGACTTCTGGCCACCAACACATCGTTACTTGTTGAGATGATAAAAACTAAATTGCAACGATTTTTGAAAGGTTTAAAGTATAGTCTATGCTACTTGTTTTGGCTAGACGATAATGATTTGAAATATCAAAATATATTTTTATTTATCACTTGTGTACCATGTAACCTAGTGCAGAGATGATAAAAATTTGATTTAGTTGTAAATACAGGAATACTTAGTGTTGAATTTGATCTAAAATCGTTGTTCCACTTTTGTATGATATGTTATGACAAACTCACTCGATGACGGCATCCTTAAACAAGTTGTTAATACAGTATGGCATCATGAAGTCATTTTCAAACTAATTTTAAAATTTTAATTTGCCAACGGGGTTTGGCTATACCTAAATGTTTCGATTGAATTGAATTATTGATATGAGTCTATGCTATTTGATTCGGCTAGACCAACGTTTATTAAATTCTAAGCGTTCTTTGAAAATTTTCCCGAACTGAATTGTTTTGGTGCGAAATTCAATAAGACTGTGGTACAATTTTTATGCCTATGGCAGTAATGAGAAACATGTCCGACCAGCAGTACTTAATAAGTACAGGGCATAACGGGCTAATTACCTTATATGTCTGTAGGTTATGACGGTTTGCAGATGAATTTCCATATAACCTTTTCGAAAATTAAAGTTCGTAGTCTATATGACTCATTAGCATGATTTGAATAATTTAACTCTTGTGAGTGATGTTTTGGGTAGTATGTGGTGATGATTATGAAAGGTGTAAGGTGTGATGTAAATTTTGGGGATGAAATTTTTTAGAAGAAGGGGTAAATGTGACAACCCGATAATTTGGACAATTTAATAAAATCTTAAAAGATTGAATTAAGGTTAAATAATAGACCTAGACAGAAAATAAGTGAATGGATTTGATATTTCTGGGAAGAAATTTTTTGGATTTAAAATTTTTTGTGGTGAATCATCCAGGATTAAGTGTATATGTTCTATGTATATGATTGTATATGTGTACAGTGTGTGGATAAGGGTCAAGGGTTGACCAGATAAATTATATATGTGACAAACCCTAAGGATATATTAAGAACTTCAACGTTCTATTAGAAAACGTTAGTGATAAATAAGAAACCCTAATACCGGCTCTAGAAACCCTAATTTCAGTTCCGGGAATCCAAAACCCTAACTAGGAATATTAAAACCCTAATTTGGGAATTCAAAAGTTAAGTATAGATATTAAGTGTTATTGATTAATATCTAATTAGGGAAAATCTAACAAATTAGTTAGAAACCCCTAATTGCAAAAAATTAGGAACCCTAATTGCTAATTAAGAGAGTTTTATGTTAATTAGGAAACATCAATCCTAATTACAAGCCCTAATAGGATTACGAAAATTTAATATAATTAGGAAATCCTAATTATAATTTTTAAAGCTTAATTTTCTATTTTCAAAACCTAATTTAGAAAATCCTAGAAAACAAGTTTGTAAAACGTTAGGGTTAGACCCTAAGGGTTGGATCAAAAGACCATTATGCCATTAAAATTTCAAGATAAAAGTCTATAATACCCTTCTTACATTATTGAAGGTAACTTGTATAGCTTGCCAAAATTGAGTTGGTAAACAACTCTAGCTCAGCCATGTGATTAAAATCTCCAGCAATCAGCCATTCTAGATAACCAAGTTTATTTCACCATCTTTTATATAGATCAAGAGAGAGAAAAGTCACTAAAATTAGCTTATTTGGTCACCAATACTCAACCAAACACTCTCTCTCTAGACCCACGAGAATATTAAGTGGATCAGTCTCTATAATGATCCTTAGCCAGCCATGAACAGATCATAAAAATCAGAAATCCTAAACTAGAAATCCTTCAGGATTTATGTTAATGTTGTTGTTTGTTTCTTAGAACAGTGTATAAGGTTGTTATATAGTGATCTGGGTTGTTATATCTTAGATGCATAACATGTAGAGGCATTAAAATCAAGTTTTTCAAAACTGATCATGAACCCTAAAATATGGCATGACAACCATATGTTAGGGCACATAGATCTTTACATGTTAGTTGTTTGTTGTGTTTTAAGTTATAGACTTGTAGTATGTTCTAAGGGCTGTGATCTAGAACTGGAACCATGCTTATATCATGTATAGATCTCTAGTTATAAGCGGTCAAAGTGCGTTGACCGAGCACGAAAATAGGAAATCTAGGCAAACCCAGAAACCCAGAATTTCTGACATCATTTTGCAGGGCTTGAATCTTGCTGTGATTAAAGTATTAGGAAGTGTTAGTGTTTTGATCTTGTAGTCTGACACGAGGACTACATATTCAAGCCTTTAGATAACCCAGATATGTAATAGAATCATAGATAATCATGGTCAAAGCAGGTTGACCAAACTACCTTATGAAGGTTTTCTTGGAAAACCCAGATTCATCATAAACGAAATTTCTGACAATGTTTGACCAGCCTTGACCCGTCACATTTAATGTTGTAATATTAATCTAGTGTTATGTTGTTGTACCCTGACATCTCGTCTACATTTTTGAACCATTAGATCACATGGAGTAAACTCAGAATCAAAGATACCAAGCTTCAAAGTAGGACCCTTGAAACTGCTTGAGTTTCTGGGTAACCCAGAAACTCAAGAACACGTCTGACAAGATCTTTGGTGGCTTAGATCTTTCTGTGGTGTTATGTATTAGCCATGAAACTTGATTCTAGTTGTAGTGTTACACCTATACTACAATCCTAACACAAATTACCAGCCCAGAATCAACAAGATCCTAGATCTATTACTGGTTAAATTAGCTAACCTGCAAACTGGGCTTGAAGATCTGGGCAGGCTCAAAACGCTCATTAACACCTATAGCGACAATTTCGTCGCTATAGGGCCCTTTAGTGAAACTTTATTTTCTAAAATTATTACTTTTATTAAATAAATAGAGAAAAATAGTTTTTAATTATTAAAAATTCATATTAAATTCTAATTATTTTAAAAGCCTAAAATGGGTTTTAATTATTTTGAATATATTTCATAAATATTTAATATTTTTAGAATATTAGTGGTATTTAATTTATTTAATTATAATATTAAATAAATTAGTTAAAATAATTTTAATACTTGAAAAATCATTTAAAATAATATTATGGTATAAGAAAATATTTTAAGTTATTTTTAATGACATTTAATATTTTGTGATGAATTTAATTAATTAATTAAAATTGATGATTGATTGATTTATTTAATAATTATATTAAATAAATTATGAAAAAATAGAATTAATGATTTAAAAATCATATAAAATGATTTAAGTGTTATAAAAATATTTTAAGTTATAATATATAACTTTTGATATTTTGTCATGAAAAATATTAATATGTTAATATTAATGACAATTATTTAATAATGGTTTTAATTACTTTAAAATCATTTAAAGGTAATAATAAAGTATTAAAAATACTTTGAGATATTATATTAAAATATTATGACATGTATTGCATTAATATTTAATATTAAATAAATATTAATTATATTGGAATATTATGGTATTTAAATCATATAAATACGATTTAATTATTGAAAAATCATGATAAATGATAATAATTACTTAAAAATTATTATGAGCCTTTGAAAATTATTTTGATTGATAATAAAATTATCTAAGATAATGGTGTTGCGTTTAGTAAAGTCTTAAGGCATATAGGCTCGTGAATTATCTGACTAGGCCGTCGGGGATGTCAGAATTATGCTGGATTCAACTCAGACTGCAATAGTTTGACTTCATACTAGGTCTTATATGTTGTATAGACTGATAGGATTATATGCTAATGTGTTTAGGTTATTTTATAATTGTGGTGATATTATTCTAATTTGTAGATCAATATTATTTATAATAGGTCTTCAGGCAAAGCTAAATAAATTGCGTAACAGTAATCGACTGAACATGCAAGTTTTCTTAACTCGACCTCGAGTTCTTTATTCGAATATGCTTATGGTTAATTATTGTTGATTACCATGTCTATGAATTGTTGAATCGCACTATGTGCATATTGCATGTGTTCATCAGGTATGTAAGGCTGGTCACCTTCATTACCATTTGGTCTAGATACAGTTATTCATGTTCATGTTCGTTCAACTATGAAAATTTGTTCATGCTAGTTCACAATGTATATATTGTTGAATGTTAACCAGCTTGTTATTCAATTCTTTCAATCATAATATATTCTTTATTGAACTTAAACTTACAGGGCAAACTTGTTGATCACCCTTGCTATATCATGATAAACATTGCAGATTAAGACGAAAACGTCGGATACAGGAAAAGGTCAAAGACAAGTTTAGCTTGGGATAATATGTACAGCTAGAAATGTAACAGTATTGTATGATAATAACATTATATATTAGATAGGATATTGATTAAGGTATTAAGTGAAGGTTCTCGACCTTGGGGATAATATGTAATGTTTAATGTATAAACAATTTATGTTTATATCTTCCGCAATAGTTATAGAATTGATAGTACCGGATCCGCAATGATTTGGGACCCGGATCTAGGGCCTCACAGTAGGAATACTTAGGATATGACCTGAGAGAGCGTAGTGAAGGCAATAAGGAGATAAACTTAGATATAGTATTAATGAATGAGTTTAGATACTCATTGCAAGGAAGTATTCTGGAGATGTTAGGAATGTCTAGAATAGATAAAGGGAAGTTGTAAGAAATTAGGAGATTATGGAAGTAAAATGTTTGGAAACATATAAAGACAACTAAAGTTATAGGAAATGATATGGTGATGGATCTAGGAAGCGAACTAGAAGGGTGAGACTTGAAGTTGGGTATGGAGATGAGAAGTAATGAGGATAATAAGAGGATAAACTTAAAATAAGTTTGTAAGAGATGAATTAAGGAAATTCATCAGAAGAAGTTGGGTAAAGAGTAAAAATAAATTACTTACATGAAAACTAAATTGGTGATATCGAGTTAATATTTTGGAAAGTAACGAAGTTAAGTGACAAGATGATTGCAACACCCGAGAAAATTGGATCTTTATGTGAATTAAATTTTATTTGATTATTTGAATTTAATTGATTATTTATGTGACTAAGATATTTGAAGGTCGTTCTATGACCTAAAATGTGCGAATGTGGTTAGTATCCTTGCTATGTGCTAGGATTAATTGTTTTGAATTTCCAAGACGAAAATAATGGTTTCTGAGAAATTTTTGTAAAAATACTATTCATCCGTTTCTGCTCATAGATTAAGTTAGAATTTCTGAGAAACGCATAATGATAAAATTCTAAGACGTAATGGAATATCCAATAATATTTTAGTTATGGCAAATGATGTTTTTGACTTCGGACTTAAAACCTAAGGGTTAGGAAAAGTGAGTTTTGAGAATTTTATGGCTACATATAATGATTAAGGTTATTATACGTGAGGAATACAAGTATAATACTAGTTATTATACGAGTATAGTAAGATTATTATTATGACGTATAATACAAATATCGTACGAACTATATACGAAGAGAATATGAGAAAAGTACGAGTACAATGCGATTAGTCTAAATGGACTTTGAGTTATGAACTTCGTAGAATCCAATTGGACTTCGATTATGTCAAGCCCAATGTGTATGAAAATCAAGCCCAAGATAGGCTCAATAAGAATTAATGTTAAGGCCTAAACTAAGAAAATAAACTGTAGATCGAATCGATGGGTCACCGGATAGGTAAAACCTATGGGGAAACCCATGGGGGGATCCACAAGGCCATGTGGGCCGGCCACTTGGTCACCAAGCAAAGTGTTTACATGGTGGCTAAGCCATGAAAAGAAAGGAGGTGGGGCATGATGACCAAATTACCCTCAATTGGATTTTCTATAAATAGGAAGCTTGGGTTTGTCATTTGGTTATTTCACCAACACTTGACAATTATATTGAGATAGAGAGAGAGAGAGAAGTTCTATAACAAGTAATCAAGAACAAGCAAAGCAAAACATCAAGCTTTATCAAGAACGCGAAGAACCTTAAGGTAATATTACGTAAAACCTAAGTCTTCGATCCTTTTCTTTTTTTTTTCTTAGAGAAGTATGAATTGGTGGAACATGTCTCTTCCAGAGTAATAAGGATGGCTAATAGTGGATTAAACCATTATAAGTCACGTATGCTTAGAAATCATAAGTGTTTAAGTAAGTTTTACATCAAAACAAACCAAAAAGTGTTTATTTGGTTATTGATAGACATATTGAAAACCATCATAGGGTATGTGCATCTTGTTTGGTTAGGATGTAGATATTGAATCAATGGAGTTGTTCCATTTGATTTGGCATAGAAAACTCGAGTAACAAAGTTAAGGGGAAATTTACAAGATTAGGCGTCAAACGTTGAAAATGTAGAATTTCTGGATTAGTAGTCAAAAGTTGTCGTGTAACTTGAAAACCTTGGTTTTCAATGGCATCACGTAGAATAAAGTATTTGAGATTCGTGGACTCAAGAATCGTCGAATTCTGACTTAAAACGAAGAAAGGAGCTATGAACGCTCACGAGCGTTAAACGAACGTGTAATAGGACGTGAAATAGTGAATTCATTGTTAAAGGATTTAAAAACTACTTTTATCTAAATGAAATCGAAGTACATAAGTTAAGTGAGATAACGGCTTTTGAATGAGTCAATTCTGACTTATAACAACCAAGTTAGGAGTCCGGGAAGAATCGAACTGAGAAAAAAACATAGAATTCCAAGGCTCAAGGGCAGCGCGGCAACGCCATCCCAAGATATAACACTCGTGCCGCAGCATCGGGTCGAGAGAGTAGACACTGCAGAGTCGTGCCACAGCGCCACTCTTGCATAGAAGTCTTGAACATTAACAGAGACAAGGGATTAGCTCTATCGTTAATTGGCCACTAATACCAATGGTAAAGCTTCGAGGATGGCTTAATGTAACAATGAGTCAAGGGAAAAGATAGACTTAGTTATTTTTGAACTCAATTGTGGCATAACAATTATGGGGCAAGCGTATATACTTAATATGCATGTTAAGATCTTTTCTCTGTCACATATATGGTGATGACCTTAGGAATTGAACGTGGGTTATTAGTAATGAAACGATGAATGATAATAAGCCGTAAGGGCGGATAAGTACTTAAAATGAGTTTTATTAATGAAAAAATTCTAATGAGTTATAGAAGATAAAGAAGTTGGTAAAAACAATGTGATTAGATTGTTTGGTAGCTAATTACAGTGTGCTATGTGAATATATCATGTAGATATTGTAAATATTGAGAACTATTGAATATTTATTTGAAGACGCTTGAAGGCAAGTTTTCTTAACGCTTGTCTAACCTTCGTGTTAGCCGAGTTTTCTGTGATTCATGATATCAGATGCATGAATTGTTTTACGAAAGGGTCGATGTCAGTTTTAACTCGGTTAGACTAATATTAAAAAGTTTGATTGATTTGTTTACAAGTCTTTCAATATCGAATTGATAACGCTATCCTACACCAATTGTTTGGTACGGATTCAAAGGTAAGCCTGAGTATGAATAAACAAAAGTATTTTAACGGATGGGCATGCGAGGTTGCCAAAACTTAAACGTAAATACGTTTAACGGATGAATGTTAATCAACATAGAGTATTATAGGCTGATCACCTAGAAGTGCTCGTAAGAGATATCGAACTTACGGTCTTAGTGTCGGGTTATCCTTTTTCATGAATGAAAACTAAAGAGAATGTTCATGGTCTTTTGACCTACTCAGAATTTCTAAGTTACTGTATGTACTTCAGAATTGTTTTAAGAGAATGAAAAGTGCTATCTAATGTTTCATAGTACTTCATAGCTATTTGTTCAGTTATTGAAGAATAATCATATGATTCTCGACATGGTATTTATATAATATGTTGCTAGACTTGTTGAGCTAGTTATTCTCACTTCTTGCTTAAATTATATGATTGCAACTAAGGCTGAACGAACTGAGGGTTCTAAGAAAGATAAAGGCAAGGCTAAGAAGGATAATTAGTTATCCTGTAAAAGATTAGTATGTTTGTATGCCTTATACTTATGATGAACGAAGAATGTATTTCGATTAAAGAACCTGGGCATGGATTATTATTATTATAATACGAATGTAGTAAATACACTCATTTTGATGTTGTTTCAATGGAATGAATGTATAGTTATGAGTACCATGTAGCACCATCTATCGGGTTGGAAGATACCCAGATTTAGGGGCGTCACAGATTGATATCAAAGCATTAGGTTATAAAACTTAAGGGGGGGGGGGAAACCTTAGGCTAATAACCTCGTTAGTAAAGGAGAAGTCAAAAGTGAATGAACTCTAGTAGAACTAGTTAATTAAGTATTGAGGAAACTCAGTACCGAAAGATTTATAAGATAGAAACTGTGACGCCCCCAAAATAGGTATACATCACCCATCTTGAGTCACCAGATACATGGTACATAAATTCAAATATAACTTAATTATACAACAGTCGTGTAAAATATGATAAAACATAGCTGAGAGTTTGAACAAGAATATTGTCATCTAAACAATATCCACACTCAATGGTGTCCTCATTACAATTATTATCACATTATTCCGTAGAATAGTGAGGACTACTAAAGGCATTTATCATGGACCATCACTCCATTCCCCGACTCGTCCCAGCTATATTCTCATTTCCTGAAGAGAACAATGAAAGAAAGGGTGAACTCAACTAGCCCAGTAAGAAATATTATGACTAAGATAATGCAGAATAAATTATCCTTAGCCTTCAATAGTATAACAACTGATAGAATATAATAGACAACAAGTTTTAGATCGACAACTGCAGCGGAATAAGCAATCCATTAGAAGAGTCAAGTAGAACATGATATCTACTATCTTATATGATTTAAAAAGTTTATCATCAATTTTATCGCTGAGACTCAGCTTAATAAATAATCCACATCATCGAATCATCCCTGCAGTACGGGCCAAGGATATTCTTTAGTATCACGACCAAGAATTATCCCTGCACTACGGACCAAGGATAATCATGTTTTCATCAACGGTCCTGATTATGCCATAAAACAATTCATCTTTGCACCCTTGGCCGAAGAGAAACCATGGTCATGATCATACCAAAAAGCGGCCCATCGATTGCTACTACGGGCGATGAGGACTTTTACCATATCATTTGTAACATTACGGTCATGATTATACCGAATAATCCCTGGTCATAATCATACCAAGTCCATCTATTCACTACGGCCAAAGATGACTTTCAACATAATATAAGCACGAGGATGATGACAATTCAATAAAACAAGTTCAAGGAAAAATTTTAAATATTTATAATTTAATTTATCCAAAAATCAATAACGTCCAAATTGTCAACATGATACTTCTTTGTGGAGTAAAATTCAAGAATAATATTGTACCAAAAATAATTTGGACCGAAAATGAATCAATTTTTTTTTATCATGAATAGTACCCTGGGTGAATAGTACTCGAGTGAATAGTACCCCGTTAATAGTACTTCGAGAATAGTACCCCGTGAATAGTACCCTGACACAAAAAATGTCCCAAATACCCGAGTGAATGATACTAGAGTGAATAGTAACTTGTGAATAGTACTCCGGCATGAAAAGTGCCCCGAATACCCGAGTGAATAATACTAGAATAAATAGTAATCAGGTGAATAGTAACCCGTGATTAGTAACTCATAAAAGAAAAAATACCAAAGAAAAGGATATTTCATAATGAGTACAAAAGAAATGATATCTCATACAAGTATAATAGAATATACGAAACTGTAAATGAATTTTCACCCACCATGCGGTAATCCACGTAGACATATCATTTCCATAATTTAATAAAGAATGAATACGAAGGATCATTCACCATGCATGCAGTAATCCACATAGACAGGTTATTCCAACAGAAAAATAAAGAATAGAACCAGGTCATGCGTAATCCGCAGAGATAGGATATTCCAACAGAATAATAAACAACGGAACCAGGTCATGCGTAATCCGTACAGATAGGATATTCCAACAGAATAATAAAGAATTGAATAACAACAGAATTCACCAGGCATGCGATAGATCAAGATGCATATGTTATTCCAAATGTAATAATAAAGAATGGAATAACAGATGAATTTCACCATGTATGTAACGCCCCAAAATAGGTCCAATCCAACCAACCTATTCTGAGTCGCCAAAAATATGGTACAGAAAATAACTACAACTTTATTACTACAATTATCGTGCAAAATACAACAACACCTATGTTGTGAGTTTTGATACAAATATATACCAACTGTGACTATGGACACCAACTTGTGTCAACACCTCACCATGATACCTTACATAAAGGTACAGTCAAAAACTATTTTAAAAATTAAAATCTTTGGGAATTGCTCATGGAAACCTTCATACATTGGAGGCCATGCGTCTAGGTTATGATAGATATCATATGTCCACAGAATTATCCTTGGTTGACCCAATAGACCCCAAAGAAAAATAAGAAAATTACTATCATATTCTTTCCAATGGTGAGTCTTCTCTTGACATATAACTATCTCCACTGTCTGCAATTGAAATTATATTTTAACCAAACTCCAAGATCATATAGGTAGTGCTCGTAGATATACTCAGCAAGTGGATCTGCAAAACCCTGTCTTATGATAACACGAGGTTGTATGTCATTAGACATCTTGTATGATAGTGGCAAAACACCATTCCAAAGTTGGGTTCACCTCACCCTATTCGGTTCACCAAATATAACTACTAAATGATGTATAAAATACAACACACTTTTCTATACTGTTTAGAGAGAATCCCCACACTTTTCAAAAATATGTCATTTTTGCACTACAGGCCAATGATATTAATATCCCAAAGAAATATATAATTATTTTAGAATTTATATAAATAATAATTATAACCATGTTGATCAATTCACATTTGCACTTAAGCTAAAGATATTCACTTATAAATTTAATGGTCATGATCACACCAATCAACAATTCATCTTTGCACTACTGGCCAAAGAGAACCCATAGTCACGATCATACCAATAATCTACCCATCTTTACACTCAAGTCAATGAGAAATTTCACACCAGGATTATAAAAATGTTATATATGATAATAAAAATAATATGATCAACAACTGCATTTAATTTCAAGAGCAATATTCATAAATCAAAGATAATTTGGTCAGAAAAAGAAACTAATTTTGTCGTGAATAGTACCCGTGAATAGTAACTTATAAATAGTAACTCGTGAATAGTAACTCATGAATAGTAATTCATAAATAGTACTCTGTATACGTACATAGTACCGTATACGTAAATAATGTTATATACATGAATAGTGTCGTATACTTGAATAGTAACCCCGACACAAAAAGGTAGAACTTCCACAATAAAATCCATAATAATATTTCGATATAATGATATCGAAAGAATAACATCATTACGAAAAAAAACATCCCTTACAATCCCTTAAAATCCCTTACCTCAAAATAACAGTATTTCTGGCTGGAATATCAGATATAACACTGAAGGGAACTTATATAGCAACACTCAAAGTATCAAAATACTCATAATAATACGCTCGATAATATAGAGAGAGAAAACTTCAGTTTCTGGTGTGATTTTCAATTACAACCTAAGCACCCTATTTATAGGAAAAATGCTTAGAACACAAAAGCAGAAAATTTAATAAAATAATATATTTATAAAAATTTCACGCCAACCTCATTACAAATCTAAATTCAGCCACCAGTGGGGCCCACAATAATGACAAAAATGTTTTTCTTTAAAAAAATAATTAAAACTTCAAAAATCAATTATTCCGGAACTTCGGAACTTCAATAATTCATAATAAATAGCCCTTTTGTCAGAAAAATTTGAATCTCATGTCCTTCCATATGAAATTCAATTCTCTACAACTTTACAGAAGAAAGTTTTTCCAAATTCCAAACAAAAATTAATCGAAATCCACAAACGGACGATTTTACAGGCTATAATCAAATTTAAGTCAAGAAATTGGGTCCACAAACATGAAAAACATGTTTTAAATATTTTTAGTAACAAAAATATTATTCCTCCTCATTTACTCATATATCCCACATTCATTGTAAAAATATCACCATTATTATATTATTAAAATATAATAATATATTTAAATAAATTATTTTATTAGAAAAGATAAAATATCAATTTTCAACAATTGTCACATTAAAAATTTTCTCCATCTATATCCATTTAAAATGAATATTTTCTTTATCATATAAATTAATAATTAATTATTCACAAATAATATTATAGAAACACAATAATGACAACCTTGCCGTTCCCAAGAAAGAGAGGGCTTTGCAATAAGGATTTCTCCTTACTGACGCGCAATTAGGTGACCAAACCTTTCCTTAGATAGAACTTTCTAGACATTACCAATAATGCTATCTAATAATATTATTAAAATAATATGAATTATTGATCTGATAATGAGAAATACTGTATAGTGACAATTATAAAATATCAACGTAGCAATTATTGAATCAATAAAATAAAATATTGAACAGTAATTACTGTAATAATTATTGAGTAGTGTCTTCTTATGTAAGAATCAATAATTGTGCAATATTGTGTGCTACTGTGCAACAACGCGTATTACTTTACTTTACCCACCGGGTATTCCAACAGTGTTAACGGTAACAACTACGCCGTTATTTATAAAAAATCATACTTATCGTTTTCTTCATCCAATCGCTTTCCGTTATGGGGCCCACAAAAGGTCACTAGCTTGTCGCATTTAATATTCTCGACGGAAGAATATTCCACGATCAAACGAATATTCCTCCGACAACAATGAGTATTTTATAACTACTTGCTTATTTAAAATATTTACATATATCACCTTTAACTTTAACCTTTTATCAATTTAACTATTTACTGAATAGTAATTATAAGAAAAATTGAATACTTTTATTTCATAAAATTCGGGGTCTTACAATCTACCCTCCTTATTAAATTTCGCCTTCGAAATTTACGTACCTGGTATTTCAAAGAGTTGAGAATACCTTGCTTTCATTTTAGATTCTTTCTCCCTGGTCATCATGATTTCTCTATTTCTCATTTCCTGTATTTCAGATATCATTCTAGAATACAGCTTCAAAATAAAGGTTAATTGACATATCACAATTTGTCAACTTAAATAAAAAAAATTAGCTTAGGTAAGACACACACTAGTGAAAGATATTACTCGTCTCTCCCCTCCTAGTTCTATTCCCTGATCTCCGCCAGAGACCATATCCCTAAGCTCTGATACCAAATGTAACGCCCCCAAAATATGTCCAATACAACCAACCTATTCTGAGTCACCAAAAATATGGTACAGAAAACAACTACAACTTTATTACTACAATTGTCGTGCAAAATACAACAACACATATGTTGTGAGTTTTGATACAAATATATACCAACTGTGACTCTGGACACCAACTTGTGTCAGCACCTCAGCATGACACCTTACATAAAGGTATAGTCAAAAACTGTTTTAGAAATTAAAATCTTTGGGAAGTGCTCAAGGAAACCTTCATACATGGGAGGCCATGCGTCTAGGTTATGACAGATATCATATGTCCAGAGAATTATCCTTAGTTGACCCAATAGATCCCAAAGAAAAATGAGAAAATTACTATCATATTCTTTCCAATGGTGAGTCTTCTCTTGACATATAACTATCTCCACTGTCTGCAATTGAAAATTATATTTTAACCAAACTCCAAGATCATATAGGTAGTGCTCGTAGATATACTCATCAAGTGGATCTGCACAACCCTGTCTTATGATAACACGAGGTTGTATGTCATTAGACATCTTGTATGATAGTGGTAAAACACCTTTCAAAGTTGGGTTCACCTCACCCTATTCGGTTCACCAAATATAACTACTAAATGATGTATAAAATACAACACACTTTTCTATACTGTTTAGAGAGATCTCCAAGCCTAGAGACCACTGCTTCTATTCCCCTCACATGCCCGGCCGACCCAAATACACACTTTTATTACCTGAAAGGAATTGTGAAGCAAAAGGATGGGCACAACTAGCTCAGTAAAGAATATTATGACTAAAGATAATTAAATTATCAATAGCCTTCATCAGTAATAAATCAGAGATTTAGAACACATGGTAGATGATAAAACTTTTCAACCATAGTTGCAGCAGAACAAGCAATCCATTAGAAGAGTCAAATAGACTATAAAGTCTATTATCTTCTAAATGTTAAAAGTCCACCAATAATGTTTTATCCCTGTTACATAAATCAACTGTTTCTGTCCACAATTATGTGAATAACTCATAATCATAATTGTGGTTCTAAATTACTCTTCGCAACCAGGACAAAGATAATTTTCATCACCTATCTTTACCTTAAATATCAAAGATCATGGTTATACCAAATCACAGTTCCTGTTCATAATCATACTAATAAATACATCTTTACACTACGGCCAAAGATATTCATCAACCGTTCATCTTTGCACTACAGGCCAAAGATATTCAATAACAGGTCATCTTTGCACTACGGGCCAAAGATATTTAACAACAGGTCATCTTTGCACTACATGCCAAAGATATTCAACAACATGTCATTTTTGCACTACAGGCGAAAGATATTAATATCCCAAAGAAATATATAATCATTTCAGAATTTATTTAAACAATAATTATAACCATGTTGATCAATTCACATTTGCACTTAAGCTAAAGATATTTACTTATAAATTTAGTGGTAATGATCATACCAGTCAACAATTCATCTCTGTACTACTGGCCAAAGAGAACCCATAGTCACGATCATACCAATAATCTACCCACCTTTACACTCAAGTCAAAGAGAAATTTCATCACCAAGATTATAAAAATGTTATATATGATAATAAAAATAATATGATCAACAACTGCATTTAATTTCAAGAGAAATATTCATAAATCAACGATAATTTGGTCAGAAAAAAACCAATTTTGTCGTGAATAGTACCCATGAATAGTAACTCGTGAATAGTAATTCGTGAATAGTAATTCGTGAATAGTAACTTGTGAATAGTACTCCGTATACGTACATAGTACCGTATACGTAAATAATGTTATATACGTAAATAGTGTTATATACATGAATAGTGCCGTATACTTGAATAGTAACCCCGACACAAAAGGTAGAACTTCCATAATAAAATCCATACCCATATTTTGATATAATGATATTGAAAGAATAACATCATTACGAAAAAAAACATCCCTTACAATCCCTTAGAATCCCTTACCTCAAAATAATAGTATTTCTGGCTGGAATATCAGACATAACGCTGAAGGGAACTTGCACCGTATAGCAACACTCAAAGTATCAAAATACTCACAAAAATACGCTCGATAATATAGAGAGAGAAAACTTCAGTTTCTGGTATGATTTTCAATTCTAACCTAAACACCCTATTTATAGGAAAAATACTTAGAACACCAAAGCATAAAATTTAATAAAATAATATATTTATAAAAATTTCACGCCAACCTCATGACAAAACTGAATTCAGCCACCAGTGGGGCCCATAATAATGACAAAAACGTTTTTCTTAAAAATATAATTAAAACTTCAAAAATCAATTATTCCGTAACTTCGGAACTTCAATAATTCATAATAAATAGCCCTTTTATCAGGAAAAATTCAAATCTTATGTCTTTCCATAGGAAATTCAATTCTCTACAACTTTGCAAAAGAAAATTTTTCCAAATTTCAAACAGAAATTGACCGAAATCCACATACGTACGATTTTACAAGCTATAATCAAATTTCAGTCAAAAAATGGGGTCCACAAACATGAAAAACATGTTTTAAATATTTTTAGTAACAAAAATACTCTTCCTCCTCATTTACTCATATATCCCACATTCATTGTAAAAATATCACCATTATTATATTATTAAAATATAATAATATATTTAAATGAATTATTTTATCAGAAAAGATAAAATATCAATTTTCAACAATTGTCACATTAAAAATTTTCTCCATCTATATCCACATAAAATGAATATTTTTCTTATCATATAAATCAATAATTAATTATTCACAAATAATACTACAGAATCATAATAATGACAACCGCACTGCTCCTCGAGAAAGAGGGGCTTTCCAATAAGGATTTCTCCTTCTTGTGACGCCAATTAGGTGACCAAACCTCTCCTTAGACAGAACTTTCTAGATATTGCCAATAATGCTATCTAATAATAATATTAAAATAATATGAATTATTGATCTGATAATGGAAAATACTGTGTAGTGACAATTATAAAATATCAACGTAGCAATTATTGAATCAATAAAATAAAATATTGAACAATAATTACTGTAATAATTATTGAGTAGTGCCTTCTTATGTAAGAATCAATAATTGTGCAATCTTGTGTGCTACCGCAAGCAACAACGCCAGACATTTTTTACTTTACCCACTCGGGTATTCCAACAAAGGTTAATTGGTAATAACTACGCCTGTTATTTATAAAAACTCATACTTGTCATTTTCTTCATCCAATCGCTTTTCCGTTATGGGGCCCGTAAAAGGTCATACGGCCGTCGTCATTTAATATTCCCACAAGTGAAGAATATTCCACGACCAAACGAATATTCCCCCGACAACAATGAGTATTTTATAAACACTTGCTTATTTAAAATATTTACATATATCACCCTTAACTTTAACCTTTTATCAATTTAACCATTTACTGAATAGTAATTATAAGAAAATTGAATACTTGTATTTCATAAAATTTAGGGTCTTACAATGTATGCGGTACTTCGCATAGACAGGTTATTCCAACATATTAATAAATAATGGAATAACAACCCTTACGAGTATTGAAAGAAAATAACTCTCTTTATGAATACGAAAGAATAATACCCCTTACCTCAAAAGAAGACTGGATACTTGAATAGTGAGGTAGTAGACTTCTCTTCTTCTTTCTTTCTATAATAATTGCTCTATAGCTTTAGTGAATTGGTGAGAAATGAAGGAAGAATGAACTTCTACTTATAGGAAAATATAGTTTCGATAATTTCACGTTTTATGGCTCAAAATATTACAGTATAATACCTTCCTATTTTCCATCATTTTTAATTTAGTCCTGCAAGTATTATCAAACTTGCATCACCTCCCCTAATAGAAAATCATATGAATTAATAGTAAATCATGTGACTCAATAGTTCTAAACATGTGAAAAAAATAATTACAGTATATTACCTTCATCTATACCTCCATTTTTAACTTAGTCATGCAAGTATTATCAATCTTGCACCAACTCCCCTAATAGTAAATGAATGTGAATGAATAGTACACACATTTGAACAAATAGTTATAATCATGTGAATCAATAGCAATTAATTACTCATTTATCCGGTTAATTACCCGATTGGTCAATATAACCTCCAGACAACAATTATTATCGAAATAAATGTCGATTTTCACTAACACTAATAATTCCAACACAATGGAACTATCAATTTCATCTTTAATCAACACGAACTTATTCATCATTAATATTATAATTCACAATATTTAACAATCAGGTCGTTCCCAGGAAAGAGGAGGCTTTTCGATAAGGATTTCTCTTTATTGGAGCGCAATTAGGTGACCAAACCTCTCCTTGACAGAACTTCTAGACATTGTCAATATTGCAAATAATAATATGAATAACTTTGTCGTCTCAATTATTGATTTAATAATATAAAATATTGATATTGTGATGATAATTGAATCGATAATATGAGAGATATGATGCAGCAATTACTGTAGCAATAATTGAGTATAACTGAGTGACTTCTTACGTAAGCATCAATAATCAATACCGTGTGCTACTATGCAACCAATGCAGTATATCATTTGTCGCTTACTAACGGGTAGTTCAAAATGGTAACACTTTCACCGTTATTTTATAAAAGATAATTACATGCGCTTTCTAACAACGATAATACTTCCGCTAGGGGTCCACTAATGATTGTGCCGCCGCGTTTGGATATTCCCCACAAAAAGAATATTCCCCAACCAAACGAATATTTTATAACAACTTGCATACTTTGGAAAATTTATAAATATTACCCACAACTATAACATTATATAAAATCCACACCATAATATTTAAAAAAATATTTCGAGAAATTTAAATCTTTATTCATAAAATTTGGGGTCTCACAAAAATTAACCCTAAATAAATTAAATATGATTTGTGCTTATATTATTGTGTATTATGTACTAATCAACATATTATGTGTTATTCTAGATGTGCATCAATAGCTACGTGTATAGGGATATACACGCATCGAAAGTGAAGAGTCGATGAATGTATCAGAGCCAAGATTACGGCCAGATGGCGGCGGTACAAAGATAAATCTGGAAGAGTCCGAGCCTGAGGAGGAAATTTCAGAGGAGGACTATTCAGAGGGGATTATGTGATTGGCGTCATACCTTGATATGATGATCGATGTGGAGGAAGATATGGAGGTAACATCGTTTAATACAGTGGTACCTTCACTAGAGCCAACAGCTCCAGATGCAATGAGGGTATTATATCTAGCGGTTCTTGACCGTAACGTGCAACTACACACTATTGAGCAGAACTAGAGGGAAGAGATTAGTGATCTCCATGAGGCTAAGGAGTCTGCAGAAGCAGATTTCGTGATTGAGCATAACGAGAAGGTGCTCATGAAGGATAAGGCGACAGATTATTAGAATGCGGCCGTAGAGCTTCGTAAGGAATTGGGTATGAGGGACCAAAAAATAGCACAGATGTCATACATCCATGATAGTGCTCATGAGGATTTCAATCTGAAAGTTGCTTATTATTCCATTGAGTCAGGACAAACTCGACATACTATAAGTCGGGATATTGTGTTGATTCTGGCAAATGAGAAACACGAGAATGCTGTTATGCAGTATTATAGGTCTAGAGCGGTAAATATTTTGTGTAGTGACGTAAAGCCCTCTTTTGTATAATTAAAGGGTAGTCATTTTGTAAATCCCAATTTTTGTGAAGTTCAATTGCGGGATAGGAATGCAATAGCTTGTGGCTATGGAATCAAATTGTAAATACTTTTAAACTATGAAGAAGCATATGAATATAATGAAGTTTTTATTAAATGTGCTTTGTTGTGTATGAGTTATTGTTTGGTGAATAATAACTAAGTAAGCAAATAGATAATAATGAAACTTTATTTATTTAATCAAAATGCCACCAAGAAGGAGACAACGTAATCAGAAGGCTGAGTCCCATAACGATAACCAAGGGGGTCAAAACAACCCTATGCAGGTGTTTGTTAATTTATTAACGGTTGCATTTTACCAAACTGGGGGTAGAGCACCCGCAGTACCTAGGGTAGTTAGAATGACTACCTTTAAAGAATTTAAGAGTGTAGGTCCGCCGGAGTTCAAAGGAACTACGGACCCAATAGAGGCCCAGACATGGGTAAAGGAAATAGAGAAGGCGTTTGTTATCACAAAATTGGGTGAGGCGTAAAAGACTTCTTTTGCAACTTACATGATGAAAGAGGAAGCCATCTTTTGGTGGGAGGCTCACCAGGGTGGGGCTAGAACTGATGATGTTACGTGGGAACAGTTTAAGAAGGTTTTCTTCGAGAACTACTTTCCTACTAGCATGCAGAAGAGAATTGAGATTAAGTTCCTAGAACTTAAACAAGGGGACATGACGGTTCCCCAGTATGCGGCCAAATTCAATGAATTGGCAAGGTTCGCTCCACACCAAGTGGACACTGAGGAGAGGAAGGCTCGTAGGTTTGAGCAGGGATTGAAACCCTGGCTCTATAGTAAGATTTTGGTGTTCCAGAGTGCCTCCTATGGGACCATTCTGGAGAAAACAATTATTATTGAAGGTGGTAGTGAGGCTTTGAGCCAATACCATAAAGAGAGAAAGAATAAGGGTAAAGGAGAGGGAGGACCCAAGGCAGATGGAGCTAGTGGCAGTGGAAACATGACCAAGAGGAAGAGTTTTAACTCTGGGAATACTAGAGTGAAACAAGGGGATCCTAAGCGTAGGATTGAGACATGCAAGACATGCGGAAAGACTCATCTAGGAGTCTGTCTGAAGGGGAAGTCAGTTTATTATAACTGTGGGAAGGAGGGAGATATATCACCCAATTGTCCTAATCCTAAGAAGAACCAGGGCTGTTTTGTTTTTGGGTCAATGGACCACATGGAAAGTAATTGCCCAAAGAAGGGGTAAGAGGGTAATAAGGGTGCTAGTAGTGGTAAGTTAGCCATAACTGAACCAACACCATTGGGTAGACCTACGGCCCATACTTTTAATATGACTGTCCAAGATACGGTTGCATCAGCGGATGTAGTAGTAGGTACCATTCCAGTTAATGAAATAAATGCTTATGTGCTATTTGATTCGGGTGCTACTTGTTCTTTTATAGCATGTGGATTTGCTAAGCGATTAGGTTTATTCCCGAAAAGATTAGAAATACCTTTAGATGTTAAGGTAGAAAATGAAGAGATAATTCCCATTGAACACATTCATAGGAATTATTTCGTAGATATTAGAGGTAATAGATTATCGGTAGATCTTTTACCGATAAGGTTGAGAGAATTTGATGTAATTCTCAGTATGGATTGGTTGATTAACCATAAACCGATAATAGATTGTCATAGAAAGATTGTGAACCTTCGACTTTCTAAGAAACCCGAGGTAGTGTTTTACGGTAATAAAACACCGGGACGCTCTTGTTGTCTATACAAGCTAGGAAAATGTTGAGGAAGGGATGTGACAACCCGATAATTTGGACAATTTAATAAAATCTTAAAATATTGAATTAAGGTTAAATAATAGACCTAGACAGAAAATAAGTGAATGGATTTGACATTTCTGGGAAGAAATTTTTTGGATTTAAAAATTTTTGTGGTGAATCATTCAGGATTAAGTGTATATGTTATGTGTATATGATTGTATATGTGTACAGTGTGTGGATAAGGGTCAAGGGTTGACCAGATAAATTATATATGTGACAAACCCTAAGGATGTATTAAGAACTTCAACGTTCTGTTAGAAAACGTTAGCGATGAATAAGAAACCCTAACATGAGGACTACATATTCAAGCATTTAGATAACCCAGATCTGTAACAGAATCATAGATAATCATGGTCAAAGCAGGTTAACCAAACTACCTTATGAAGGTTTTTTGGAAAACCCATATTCTTCATAAACGAAATTTCTGACAAGGTTTGACCAGCCTTGATCCGTCACACGTAATGTTGTAATATTAATCTAGTGTTATGTTGTTGTACCCTGACATCTCGTCTACATATTTGAACCATTAGATCACATGGAGTAAACTCAGAATCAAAGATACCAAGCTTCAAAGTAGGACCCTTGAAACTGCTTGAGTTTTTGGGCAACCCGGGAACTCAAGAACACGTTTGACAAGATCTTTGGTGGCTTAGATCTTTCTGTGGTGTTATGTATTAGCCATGAAACTTGATTCTAGTTGTTGTGTTACACCTATACTACAATCCTAACACAAATTACCAGCCCAGAATCAACAAGATCCTAGATCTATTACTGGTCAAACTAGCTAACTCAGAAATCTGGGTAATGAAGATCTCAAGGCAGTGCTCAAGCATCATCATTAACACCTATAGCGACAATTTACGCTATTTATAGGCCTTTTAGTGAAACTTTATTTTCTAAAATTATTACTTTTATTAAATAAATAGAAAAATAGTTTTTAATTATTAAAAATTCATATTAAATTCCTAAAAATTATTTTAAAGCCTAAAAATGGGTTTTTAATTATTTTGAATATATTTTATAAATATTTAATATTTTTAGAATATTAATGATACTTTATTTATTTAATTATAATATTAAATAAATTAGTTAAAAATAATTTTAATACTTGAAAAATCATTTAAAATAATATTATGGTATAAGAAAATATTTTAAGTTATTTTTAATGACATTTAATATTTTGTGATGAATTTAATTAATTAATTAAAATTTATAGTGATTGATTTATTTAATAATTATATTAAATAAATTATGAAAAAATAGAATTAATGATTTAAAAATCATATAAAAATGATTTAAGTATTATAAAATATTTTAAGTTATAAAATATAACTTTTGATATTTTGTCATGAAAAATATTAATATGTTAATATTAATGACAATTATTTAATAATGGTTTTGATTACTTTAAAATCATTTAAAGATAATAATAAAGTATTAAAAATACTTTGAGATATTATATTATAATATTATGACATGTATTGCATTAATATTTAATATTAAATAAATATTAATGATATTAGAATATTGTGGTATTTAAATCATATAAATACGATTTAATTATTGAAAAATCATGATAAATGATAATAATTACTTAAAAATTATTATGAGCCTTTGAAAATTATTTTGATTGATAATAAAATTATCTAAGATAATGGTGTTGCGTTTAGTAAAGTCTTAAGGCAAATAGGCTCGTGAATTATCTGACTAGGCTGTCGGGGATGTCAGAATTGTGCCAGATTCAACTCAGACTGCAATAGTTTGACTTGGTACTAGGTCTTATGTGTTGTATACACTGATAGGATTATATGCTAATGTGTTTAGTTTATTTTATAATTGTGATGATATTATTCTAATTTATAGATCAATATTATTTATAATAGGTCTTCAGGCAAAGCTAAATAAATTGCGTAACAATAATCGATCGAACATGCAAGTTTTCTTAACTCGACCTCGAGTTGTTTATTCGAATATGCTTATGGTTAATTATTGTTGATTACCATGTCTATGAATTGTTGAATCGCACTATGTGCATATTACATGTGTTCATCAGGTATGTAAGGCTGGTCACCTTCATTACCATTTGGTTTAGATACAGTTATTCATGTTCATGTTCGTTCAACTATGAAAATTTGTTCATGCTAGTTCACAATGTATATATTGTTGAATGTTAGCCAGCTTGTTATTCAATTCTTTCAATCATGATATATTCTTTATTAAACTTAAACTTGCTGGGCAAACTTGTTGCTCACCCTTGCTATATCATGATAAACATTGCAGATTAAGACGAAAATGTCAGATACAGGAAAAGGTCAAAGACAAGTTCAGCTTGGGATAATATGTGCAGCTAGAAATGTAACAGTATTGTATGATAATAACATTATATATTAGATAGGATATTGATTAAGGTATTAAGTGAAGGTTCTCGACCTTGGGGATAGTGTGTAATTTTAATGTATAAACAATTTATGTTTATATCTTCCGCAATAGTTATATTATTGATAGTACCGGATCTGCTGTGATTTGGGACCCGGATCTGGGGCCTCACAATAGGAATACCTTAGGATATGACCTGAGAGAATGTAGTGAAGGAAATAAGGAGATAAACTTAGATATAGTATTAATGAATGAGTTTAGATACTCATTGCAAGGAAGTATTATGGAGATGTTAGGAATGTCTAGAATAGATAAAGGGAAGTTGTAAGAAATGAGGAGATTATGGAGATAAAATGTTTGGAAACATATAAAGACAATTAAAGTTGTAGGAAATGATATGGTGATGGATCTAAGTAGCAAATTGAAAGGGTGAGACTTGAGGTTGGTTATGGAGGTGAGCAGTAATGAGGATAATAAGAGGATAAACTTAAAATAAGTTTGTAAGAGATGAATTAAGGAAATTCATCAGAAGAAGTTGGGTAAAGAGTAAAAATAAATTACTTACATGAAAACTAAGTTGGTGATATCGAGTTAATATTTTGGAAAGTAACGAAGTTAAGTGACAAGATGATTGCAACACCCGAGAAAATTGGATCTTTATATGAATTAAATTTTATTTGATTATTTGAATTAAATGAATTTAATTGATTATTTATGTGACTACGATGTTTGAAGGTCATTCTATGACCTAGAATGTGCGGATGTGGTTAGTATCCTTGTTATGTGCTAGGATTAATTGTTTTGAATTTCCAAGATGAAAATAATGGTTTTCGAGAAATTTTTGTAAAAATACTATTCATCCGTTTCTGCTCAGAGATTAAGTTAGAATTTCTGAGAAATGCATAATGATAAAATTCTAAGACGTAATGGAATATCAAATAATATTTTAGTTATGGAAAATGATGTTTTTGACTTCGGACTTAAAACCTAAGGGTTAGGAAAAGTGAGTTTCGAGAATTTTATGGCTACATATAATGATTAAGGTTATTATACGTGAGGAATACGAGTATAATACTAGTTATTATACGAGTATAGTAAGAAGATTATTATGACGTATAATACAAATATCGTACGAACTATATACGAAGAGAATATGAGAAAAGTACGAGTACAATACGATTAGTCTAAATGGACTTTGAGTTATGAACTTCGTAGAATCCAATTGGACTTCGATTATGTCAAGCCCAATGTGTATGAAAATCAAGCCCAAGATAGGCCCAATAAGAATTAATCCTAAGGCCTAAACTAAGAAAATAAACTGTGGATCAAATCGATGGGTCAACGGATAGGTAAAACCTATGGGGCAACCCGTGGGCGGACCCACAAGGCCATGTGGGCCGGCCACTTGGTCACCAAGCAAAGTGTTTACATAGTGGCTAAGCCATGAAAAGAAAGGAGGTGGGGCATGATGACCAAATTACCCTCAATTGGATTTTCTATAAATAGGAAGCTTGGGTTTGTCATTTGGTTATTTCACCAACACTTGACAATTATATTGAGAGAGAGAGAGAGAATTTCTATAACAAGTAATCAAGAGAAAGCAAAGCAAAACATCAAGCTTTATCAAGAACGCGAAGAACCTTAAGGTAATATTACGTAAAACCTAAGTCTTCGATCCTTTTCTATATTTTTTTCTTAGAGAAGTATGAATTGGTGGAGCATGTCTCTTCAAGAGTAATAAGGATGGCTAATAGTGGATTAAACAATTATAAGTCATGTATGCTTAGAAATCAAAAGTGTTTAAGTAAGTTTTACATCAAAGAAAACCGTAAAGTGTTTATTTGGTTGTTGATAGACAAATTGAAAACCATCATAGGGTATGCGCATCTTGTTTGGTTAGGATGTAGATATTGAATCAATGGAGTTGTTCCATTTGATTTGGCGTAGAAAACTCGAGTAACAAAGTTAAGGCGAAATTTACAGGATTAGGCGTCCAACGTTGAAAACGTAGAATTTCTGGATTAATAGTCAAAAGTTGTCGTGTAACTTGAAAAACTTGGTTTTCAATGGCATCACGTAGAATAAAGTATTTGAGATTTGTGGACTCAAGAATCATCGAATTCTGACTTAGAACGAAGAAACGAGCTATGAACGCTCACGAGCGTTAAACGAATGTGTAATAAGATGTGAAATAGTGAATTCATTGTTAAAGGATTTAAAAACTACATTTATCTGAATGAAATCGAAGTATATAAGTTAAGTGAGATAACGGCTTTTGAATGAGTCAATTCCGACTTATAACGACCAAGTTAGGAGTCCGGGAAGAATCGAACTAAGAAAAAGACTTAGAATTTCAAGGCTCAGGGTCGGCGCTGCAACGCCACCCCAAGATATAACACTCACGTAGCAGCACCGGGTCGAGAGAGTAGACACTGCAGAGTCATGCCGCAGCGCCACTCTTGTATAGAAGTCTCGTGCCCCAAGCAGAGAGACAAAGGATTAGTTATCAAGAAATTGAAATGGTAAATACCAATGTTAAGCTTCGAGGATGGCGTACCGCAAATACGAGACAAGGGAAAAGATAGACTTAGTTATTTTTGAATCCAATTGTGGCATAACAATTATGGGGGAAAACGTATATACTTTATATGCATGTTTAGATCTTTTTTATGTCACATATATGGTGATGACCTTAGGAATTGAACGTGGTTTATTAGTAATGAAACGATGAATGATAATAAGCCGTAAGGGCGGATAAGTACTTAAAACGAGTTTTATTATTGAAAAAAATTCTAATGAGTTATAGAAGAGAAAGAAGTTGGTAAAAACAATATGATTAGATTGTTTGGTAGCTAATTATAGTGTCCTATGTGAATATATCATGTAGATATTGTAAAGACTGAGAACTATTGAATATTTATTTGAAGACGCTTGAAGGCAAGTTTTCTTAACGCTTGTCTAACCTTCGTGTTAGCCGAGTTTTCTATGATTCATGATATCAGATGCATGAATTGTTTTACGAAAGGGTCGATGCCAGTTTTAACTCGGTTAGACAAATCTTAAAGAGTTTGATTGATTTGTTTACAAGTCTTTTAATATAGAATTGATAACGCTATCCTACACCAATTATTTGGTACGGATTCAACGGTAAGCCTGAGTATGAATAAACAAATGTATTTTACATCGATTATTCGATGGGCACACGAGGTTGCCAAAACTTAAACGTAAATACATTTAACGGATGAATGTTGATCAACATAGAGTATTATAGGCTGATCACCTAGAAGTGCTCGTAAGAGATATCGAACTTACGGTCTTAGTGTCGGGTTGTCCTTTTTCATGAATGAAAACTAAAGAGAATGTTCATGGTCTTTTGACCTTCTCAGAATTCCTAAGTTACTGTATGTACTTCTCAGAATTCCTAAGTTACTGTATGTACTTCGGAATTGTATTAAGAGAATGAAAAGTGCTATCTAATGTTTCATAGTACTTCATAGCTATTTGTTCAGTTATTGAAGAATAATCATATGATTCTCGACGTGGTATTTATATAATATGTTGCTAGACTTGCTGAGCTAGTTATGCTCCGTGATGGCCACGAATCCAGGTCCTAAATCACCTCGGATCCGGTTCGATCATTCTATACAACTATTACTATTTGCGGAAGATATAAACATAAATTGTTTATACAATCCATATACTCACTATTCCCCAAAGTCGAGTAACCTTAACTTAATACACATTTCATAAATATCTAACATATAACTTTATTATCAAACTACACTATTACATTTCTAATCACATACATAAACTAAAGCTGGAACTTTCTTTAATCTTTTCCTGTATCCGACGCGTTCATCTTAATCTGCAATGTTTTATCATATGATATAGCAAGGGTGAGCATAAAAGTTGCCCAAAAAGTTTAATTTCAACAATATAACGATATATCATGATTGAAATGATTTGAATAATTGGCTGGCTATAATTCAACAATATAATTGTGAACTAGCAGGAACAAAATTTTAACTGAACAAGTATTTTACATGAACAATTATATCTGAACCGAAGGGTAATGAAGGTGATCATCCTTTCATACCTGACTTATACATGCAATATGTACAGAGTACAATTATACATGGCAATCAGCAATGATTAACCATAAGCATATCCGAATGAAACACTCTTAATAGAGTTAAGTAAAAATAAACTTGCCTGAACTGTTGATTACCGCAACACAATTTATATCGCTTTATCCGAAGACCTAATATTAGTAATATAGATCTCCAATATTAGAATAATATCATCACAATATAATACTATTATATATATATATATATATACATACATAGAATAACCTAAACACATAACACATATCAGTCTATAACACACATAAGACTCAGTATCAGGTTAAACTATTTCAGTCTGACTTGAGTTCAACAAAGCTCTAACGTCCCGACGGTCTAGTCGGACTTTTATCGAGTCTAAGTTCAATTAAACTCTGACTTAACACTTAACAATTAACTTAAATAATTATATAAGTAATCAAAATAATTTTTTAAGTCTCATAATAATTTTCAAATAATTATTATTATTTAAAATAATTTTCCAATCATTAATAACTTATTTAAATAAATTAAATACCACATAATTCTTTTATCATTAATATTTATTTATTATCCAATATTAATGAAATACATTTTATAATATTATAATATATTTATAATATATCCAAGTATTTTTAATACCTTAAAATCATTTAAATATGATTTTTAAACACTTAAATTCATTATCCGATAATTGCAATTAATATTAAAATATTAATATTTTCATGAAAAAATATCAAAAGTTATATTTTATAACTTAAATAAATTTTATAATACTTAAATCATTTTTATATGATTTATAAACCATTAATTTTATTTTTCCATTATTTATTTAATATATTTATTAAATAAACTATTTATCCTTAATATTAATTAATTAGTGAAATTCATCACAAAATATTAAAAGTCACCAAAAATATCTTTAAATATTTTCTTATATCATAATATTATTTTTCATGATTTTTCATAAAAAATCATTTTTAATTATTTATTTAATATTATAATTAAATAAATAAATACCATTTATATTCCAAAAATATTAAATATTTATGAAATATGCTCAAAATAATTAAAAACTATTTTTCATATTTTAAAATAAATTTTCGAATTTATTATGTATTTTTAATAATTAAAATCTATTTTATCTATTTTTAATTAATTTCCTAAAATCGAAAAAATAAATAAATAAAAAATCATTAGTAAAGGGGCCTATAGCGACAGCAAACTCGTCGCTATAAGTGTTCTTCAAATTGTTCTTGAGTGTTCTTGAGCTTCATCATCGATTAACGAGGTGGGTGGTTTGACCAAAGAATTAATCTATGATCTAAGAGTTTTTTCGGGTTGGTAGAAGTGTTAACGTTGTAGTATAAGTGAAATAATACAACTACATATCAAGTTCATGATCATACAACAAAACATCCGAGAGATCTAAGCTCCGTAAAAATCATGATAACATCGTTCTTCATTTCGGTTTTCCGTAAAAAATGAAGAACGCACCAAGGGTACTAGTTTTCATCCTTCTAACTGTATTCAGAATTTTTTGGGCGAACTATTGGTTCCATAAGGTAGACCACATGTCAGGGTACAACGACATAAAATCAGAACATCATAACAACCCTGAATCTAAGAGATTAAGGCAGGTCAAACTAGGGGTCAGGAAACGGTCCTTGAAGATCTAGGTTTTCCCAGTCTTCATCCGATCAGTTGGTCAATGGTGGTTTGACCATGAATTTCTACGATCCTGTTACAGATCTGGGTGATCTAAAGGTTTGAAAGTGTAGATCTCCTGTCAGGCTACAACTACAAAACAACAACGTGACATAAAAACATAATAGAAAAGCAAGATCAAGGCCTGCAATATCATTGTCAGACTTTCTGGGTTTGTGGGTTGCCCAAAAACTCAGTTAGTCATGCTCGGTCAATGCACTTTGACCGATTATATCTTGTAATATGTACATTATCTGAGTTTGATTCAAGTTTCAGATCCATGTCCTAACAACAGAGAACAAATCTACAACATAAAACACACATAAAACTTAATACACACAGATCTACGAGCCCTGACATAAGGCTGTCAGACAACATATTTAAGGTTCAAAGTCAGTTTCAAAAATTTTTGATTTCATGTATCTAGATGGTATAGATCCCTGATATATCAACCCAGATCACTAATTGACATATTAATACACCACTTTGAACAATAAACCATAACTTTTAACACAAAATACATAGATCTACAAGTTTGAGTTTTATACCTTTTGAATGCCCAAATCTTGAATCTGATACTTGATGATCTGATGTTGGTAAGCTAGAATATGATTATAACCTATCTTATCACTTTCTTTCTCTTTCCATTTTCGAAATCCTAGAGAGAGAAAGCTTTGGTTCAAATGAAACATAAAGTTAGCATTTTCTCTCTCTTTAATCTATATAAATGGCTTGGTTCAATTCATCAAGTTGCTAGGTGGCACTCCTATCTAATATAAAATAGATATAGAGCACATGGGATAAACATTATAGGGATGACTCACAAAATTTGCAAAATCTTTTACTCAAGTTTAAAAAAGGGCATTTTGGTCATTTCACACTTAAATTAATGGCATACATGTAAATTAGCCAAACCCTTAGGGTTTAGGGTTTGGAAAACCTTAGGGTTTAGGGTTTGAAACCCTTAGGGTTTGCAATAATTTTCTAAAATTTCCAATTTAGGTTTTAAAAATTAACCTTTCTAATTTATAATTAGGATTTTCTAATTATATTAAAATTTCTTAATCATAAATTTAATCTTGCTAATTAGGATAACATTTCCTAATTAAAATGATAATTTAGCAATTGGGATCAAAATTCCTCATTAGGGTTTACAAACCAAAAATTAGGGTTTCTAATAGAAAAATAATTTTTCTAAAATAGAAATTAGATTTAAATAATTAGATTAGGGTTTGCTAATTACTTAAGCTTTACCCTAATTAATCTTATAATTATTTACACTTACGCCATTAAGTTCCTAATTTATGATTTTATACACCGAATTAGGGTTTCGGATTCCCGGAACTGAATTTTGGTTTTCCAGAACCGGTTTCTAGTATTTCTTATTAATCACTAGGGTTTTCTAACCGCACGTTGACGTTCTTAATATATAATTAGGGTTTGTTACAGATATCGTTTATCTGGTCAAACCTTGACCCTTAACCACGTATTGTACACATACATAACCATATTCACAGAATATATTCACGTATTTCCTTAATCCTGAATAATTCACCTAAGTCCTTCACAGAATTTTGAAATCCTCAAAATTCCATCTTAAAAATATCAAACGCATACACTTATTTTACATCTAGGTTCTAATTTTGAACCTTAAATCAATAAATTAAAATTTTAAAAATATTCTAAATTCTCAGGTTGTCACATTCACCCTTTCTTCTAAAAATTTCATCCCCAAAATTTACCTTACACCATACACCATACACCATTACATACATTCACATACATTATCACATGCTACCCAAAACATTCTTCATAGGAGTAAAAATTTTTGAAATTGTGTTGAGGGTTTTACATGACTATTATTATCATCATTTTACTACTGCTTCCAAAGGTTATATGGAAATTTAATCGCAAAAATATAGGTTACCTTGAAGACACAGAGGGTGATTAGCCCAAGATGCCCAGATCGCCCAATGTAATGGTTTTATCTTTTCATATCCGCCAATTAGTATATATAATTTACCTCGGTCTTATTAGATTCCGCACCAAAACAATTTGGTTCAGGAAAATTTTCAAAGAACTCTTAGAGTTTTCATAAATGTTTGTCTAGCTGAATCGAATAACATAGACCCATATCAATAATTCAATTCAATCAATTATTTAGGTGTAGCCAAACCCCAGATTGACAAATTAAATTTTTGAAAATATTTTTCGAGAATGACGTCATGATGTCGCATCAGATTAATAATCCGTTTGAGGATGTCGTCATTGTATGACTTTGTCATAACACATCATACAATAGTGGAACAACGATTTTAGATCAAATTCACACTAAGTATTCCTGTATTTACAACTCCATCAACTTTTTATCATCTCTGCACCAGGTTACATGGTACATGAGTGATAAATAAAATAACTTTTGATATTTCAAATCATTTTCCTCTAGCTAAAATAAGTAGCATAGACTATACTTTAAACCGTTTCAAAAATGATTACGAGTCTACATATTTTTTCTTAAAAGCACATAGTGCGTATTTAGCTTGATATCAAAATTTCGAAGCCTAGCATAGCTAGGAGTTTTGGAAAACTTATGTCTCCACTAATAATCATTTACTTAACAATCTATCTGTTCCTATTATCCTCAATATTCCGTTTACACACAACTATACCTAGTTCGTCAAACCACACTTATGAGTTCATTTACTTGCCACAATCATATGAGTTTAAGAACTTGTCCTAGTCAGACCTTTGGCGTCCATTCGCTAAGGGGTTCATAAACATTTCATATAACTATGAGTCAAGAATGTCAGAAGAACTCGTATTTAACCTTATATTCTATACCTATGACCTATCTATCTGTTATACACATGAGAAAGGAATCACCCTCTTAACATGCATATATCAAATAGCGCGACATAAACATTTCAATGATTATCATTTCCAGAACTAAGTAGTTTTTACACCAAGTACAATTCCCTGCCCATACAAGGAATCATATAACTCAGCCGTCGACATTAATCCTCAATTGAATCCCCACCTAACTAACCCCCTTTTTTAATACGAATTTTATTTAACTCGTATTCATAATCCTTTCCTGAATTTGTACCAATTTGTAGTACAACTGACACACAACAATCTTGCTGTAAACTTTCCAATCATTAGATTGATTCTTTTCTCTGCTATCACTTTATCAGATCACGGAGTGATCTCATCGTATATATTACGATTTATTTTTATATCTTGATCGTTTTGTTTTATGATCTCCTATCCCTGTTCTTTTAGTCTTTTAGACTCTATCTATTCACCACTACTGTTCAACTTTATTATCGAGTTAGGGAACTCTCAGATCTTTATAACTCATTTGAGATTCGCCTTTGAATCTTACCAGCCAACCAACTCTATATGAGTTAGATCTTATCCTAATCATCTGCGGTTATTAGTCTCGGTATTCCTACCTAAGGTTCATAACCTACAACTCGATACCAATCATGAGGGCCCGAATCCGGTCCTAAATCACCTCGGATCCTGCTCGATCATTCTATACACTATTACTATTTTGCGGAAGATATAAACATAAATTGTTTATACAATACATATACTCATTATTCCCCAAGGTCGAGTAACCTTAACTTAATACACATTTCATAAATATCTAACACATGACTTTATTATCAAACTACACTATTACATTTCTAATCACATATATAAACTAAAGATGGAACTTTCTTTAATCTTTTCATGTATCCGACGCGTTCATCTTAATCTGCAATGTTTTATCATGATATAACAAGGGTGAGCATAAAAGTTGCCCAGCAAGTTTAAGTTCAACAATATAACGATATATCATGATTGAAATGATTTGAATAATTGGCTGGCTATAATTCAACAATATAATTGTGAACTAGCAGAACAAAATTTTGAATTGAACAAGTATTTTACATGAACAATATATATCTCGAACCAAGGGTAATGAAGGTGATCAACCTTTCATACACGACTTATACATGCAATATGTACAGAGTACAATTATACATGGCAATCAACAATGATTAACCATAAGCATATCTGAATGAAACACTCTTAGTACAGTTAAGTAAAAATAAACTTTGCTCGAACATTTGATTACTTAAGCAAGCACGCAATTTATATCGCTTTATCCAAGACCTAATATTAGTAATATAGATCTCCAATATTAGAATAATATCATCACAATATAATACTATATATATATATATATATATATATACATATATATAACATAAACATATAACATATACGATCTATATAACACCCATAAGACTCAAAGATCAAGTCAAACTATTTTAGTCGAAACTTGAATTCGACAAAAAGCTAACGTCCCCGACGGCCCAGTGGGACTTTTATCGAGTCTAAGTTCAATTAAACTCGACTTAACACTTAACAATTAACTTAAATAATTATATAAGTAATCAAAATAATTTTTAAGTCTCATAATAATTTTCAAATAATTATTATTATTTAAAATAATTTTCAATCATTAATAACTTATTTAAATGAATTAAATACCAAATAATTCTTTTATCATTAATATTTATTTATTATCCAATATTAATGAAATACATTTCATAATATTATAATATATTTATAATATATCCAAGTATTTTTAATACCTTAAAATCATTTAAATATTATTTTTAAACACTTAAATTCATTATCCGATAATTGCTATTAATATTAAAATATTAATATTTTCATGAAAAAATATCAAAAGTTATATTTTATAACTTAAAATAATTTTATAATACTTAAATTATTTTTATATGATTTATAAACCATTAATTCTATTTTTCCATAATTTATTTAATATATTTATTAAATAAACTAATTATCCTTAATATTAATTAATTAGTGAAATTCATCACAAAATATTAAAAGTCACCTAAAATATCTTTAAATATTTTCTTATATCATAATATTATTTTTTCATGATTTAAATTAAAATCATTTTAAATCATTTATTTAATATTATAATTAAATAAATAAATACCATTTATATTCCAAAAATATTAAATATTTATGAAATATGCTCAAAATAATTAAAAACTATTTTTCATATTTTAAAATAAATTTTCAGAATTTATTATGTATTTTTAATAATTAAAATCTATTTTTATCTATTTGTAATTAATTTCTGGAAAATCAGAAAATAAAATAAATAAAAACTGTCGCTAAAGGGGCCTATAGCGACAAACCCGTCGCTATAGGTGTTCTTCAGCTGTTCTTGAGTGTTCTTGAGCTTCATCGTGAGTTAACGAGGTGGGTGGTTTGACCAAGATGGTTAATCTATGATCTAAGAGTTTTACGAAATTTGGTAGAAGTGTTAACGTTGTAGTATAAGTGAAATACTACAACTACATATCAAGTTCATGATCATACAACAATACATCTGAGAGATCTAAGCTCCAGAAAAATCTGACAACGCTGTTCTTCATTTCTGGGTTTTCCAGAAAATGAAGAACAGTCAAGGGTACTAGTTTTCGATCCTTCTAACTGGTATTCTGTAATTTTTTTGGGCGAACTATTGGTTCCATAAGGTAGACCACATGTCAGGGTACAACGACATAAAATCAGAACATCATAACAACCCTGAATCTAAGAGATTAAGGCAGGTCAAACTAGGGGTCAGGAAACGTTCCTTGAAGATCTAGGTTTTTCCAGAATCTTCATCCGGTCAGTTGGTCAACGGTGGTTTGACCATGAATTTCTACGATCCTGTTACAGATCTGGGTGATCTAAAGGTTTGAAAGTGTAGATCTCCTGTCAGGCTACAACTACAAAACAACAACATGACATAAAACATAATAGAAAAGCAAGATCAAGGCCTGCAATATCATTGTCAGACTTTCTGGGTTTGTGGGTTGCCCAAAAACTCAGTTAGTCATGCTCGGTCAACGCACTTTGACCGATCATATCTTGCAATATGTACATTATCTGAGTTTGATTAAAGTTTCAGATCCACGTCCTAACAACAAAGAACAAATCTATAACATAAAACACACATAAAACTTAATACACACAGATCTACGAGCCCTGACATAAGGCTGTCAGACAACATTTTTAAGGTTCAAAGTCAGTTTCAAAATTTTTTGATTTCGTGTATCTAGATGGTATAGATCCCTGATATATCAACCCAGATCACTAATTGACATCTTAATACACCACTTTGAACAATAAACCATAACTTTTAACACAAAATACATAGATCTACAAGTTTGAGTTTTATACCTTTTGAATGCCCAAATCTTGAATCTGATACTTGATGATCTAATGTTGGTAAGCTAGAATATGATCATAACCTATCTTATCACTTTCTTTCTCTTTCCATTTTCGAAATCTTAGAGAGAAAGCTTTGGTTCAAATGAAACATAAAGTTAGTATTTTCTCTCTCTTTAATCTATATAAATGGCTTGGTTCAATGCATCAAGTTGCTAGGTGGCACTCCTATCTAATATAAAATAGATATAGAGCACATGGGATAAACATTATAGGGATGACTCACAAAATTTGCAAAATCTTTTACTCAAGTTTAAGAAAGGTCATTTTACACTTAATTTAATGGCATACATGTAAATTAGCCAAACCCTTAGGGTTTAGGGTTTGGAAAACCTTAGGGTTTAGGGTTTGAAACCCTTAGGGTTTGCAATAATTTTCTAAAATTTCCAATTTAGGTTTAAAAATTAACATTTCTAAATTATAATTAGGATTTTCTAATTATATTAAAATTTCTTAATCATAATTTTAATCTTGCTAATTAGGATAACATTTCCTAATTAAAATGATAATTTAGCAATTAGGATCAAAATTGCTCATTAGGGTTTACAAACCAAAAATTAGGGTTTCTAATAGAAAAATAATTTCCTAATTTAGAAATTAGATTTCATATTTAGATTAAGGTTTACTAATTACTTAAGCTTTACCCTAATTAATCTTATAATTATTTACACTTACGCTATTACGTTCCCAATTTAGGATTTTATACATCGAATTAGGGTTTCGGATTTCCGGAACTGAATTTTGGGTTTCCAGAAACGGTTTCTTGGATTTCTTATTGATCACTAGGGTTTTCTAACCGAACGTTGATGTTCTTAATATATAATTAGGGTTTGTTACAGATATCGTTTATCTGGTCAACCCTTGACCCTTAACCACGTATTGTACACATACATAACCATATTCACAGAATATATTCACGTATTCCCTTAATCTTGAATAATTCACCTAAATCCTTCACAGAATTTTGAAATCCTCGAAATTCCATCTTAAAAATATCAAACGCATACACTTATTTTCTGTCTAGGTTCTAATTTTGAACCTTAAATCAATAAATTAAAATTTTAAAAATATTCTAAATTCTCGGGTTGTCACATGCTCACTTCTTGCTTAAATTATATGATTGCAGCTAAGGCCGAACGAACTGAGGGTTCTACGAAAGATAAAGGCAAGGCTAAGATGGATAATTAGTTATCCTGTAATAGATTAGTATGTTTGTATGCCTTATACTTATGATGAACGAAGAATGTAATTCGGTTAAAGAACCTGGGCATGGATTATTATTATTGTAATACGAATGTAGTAAATACACTCATTTTGATGTTGTTTCAATGGAATGAATGTATAGTTATGAGTACCATGTAGCACCATCTGTCGGGTTGGAAGATATCCAGATTTAGGGGCGTCACAGATTGGTATCAAAGCATTAGGTTATAAAACTTAAGGGGGGAAGAACCTTAGGCTAATAACCTCGTTAGTAAAGGAGAAGTCAAAAGTGAATGAACTCTAGTAGAACGAGTTAATTAAGTATTGAGGAAACTCAATACCGAAAGATTTAAAAGATGGAACTGTGACGCCCCCAAAATAGGTATACATCACCCATCTTGAGTCGCCAGATACATGGTACATAAATTCAAATACAACTTAATTATACAACAGTCGTGTAAAATACGACAAAACATAGCTGAGAGTTTGAATAAGAATATTGTCATCTAGACAATATCCACACTCAATGGTGTCTTCATTACAATTATTATCACATTATTCCGTAGAATAGTGAGGACTACTAAAGCCATTTATCATGGACCATCACTCCATTCCCCGACTCGTCCCAGCTATATTCTCATTTCCTAAAGAGAACAATGAAAGAACAGGTGAACTCAACTAGCCCAGTAAGAAATATTATGACTAAGTTAATGCAAAATAAATTATCCTTAGCCTTGAACAGTATAACAACTGATAGAATATAATAGACAACAAGTTTTAGATCAACAACTGCAGCGGAATAAGCAATCCATTAGAAGAGTCAAGTAGATCATGATATCTACTATCTTTTATGATTTAAAAAGTTTATCATCAATTTTATCACTGAGACTCAGCTTAATAAATAATCCACATCATCGAATCATCCCTGCACTACGGGCCAAGGATATTCTTTAGTATCACAACCACGAATTATCCATGCACTACGGACCAAGGATAATCGTGTTTTCATCAACGGTCCTGATCATGCCATAAAATAATTAATCTTTGCACCCTTGGCCGAAGAGAACCCATGGTCATGATCATACCAAAAACTGTCCATCAATGCACTATGGGCCAATGAGGACTTTTACCACATCAGTTGTAACATTACGGTCTTAATCAAACCGAATAATCCCTAGTCATAATCATACCAAGTCCATCTATGCACTACGACCAAAGATGACTTTCAACATAATATAAGCATGAGGATGATAACAATTCAATCAAACAAGTTCAAGGATAAATTTTAAAGATTTATAATTTAATTTATCCAGAAATCAATAACGTCCAAATTGTCAACATGATACTACTTTGTGGAGTAAAATTCAAGAATAATATTGTACCAAAAATAATTTGGACCGAAAATGAATCAATTTTTTTTATCATGAATAGTACACTGGGTGAATCGTACTTGAGTGAATAGTACCCCATGAATAGTACTTTAGGAATAGTACCCCGTGAATAGTATACCGACACGAAAAGTGTCCCGAATACCCGAGTGAATGATACTAGAGTGAATAGCAATCGGGTGAATAGTAACCCGTGAATAGTACTCTGGCACAGAAAGTGCCCCGAATACCCGAGTGAATAATACTAGAATGAATAGTAATTGGGTGAATAGTAACTCATAAAAGAAATAATACCAAAGAAAATGATATTTCATGACGAGTACAAAAGAAATGATATCTCATACAAATATAATAGAATATATGAAACTGCAAATTGATTTTCACCCACCATGCGGTAATCCACGTAGACAGATCATTTCCACAATTTAATAAAGAATGAATACGAATGATCATTCACCATGCATGCGGTAATCCACATAGACATGTTATTCCAACAGAATAATAAAGAATGGAACTAGGTAATGCGTAATCCGCACAGACAGGATATTCCAACAGAATAATAAAGAACGGAACTAGGTCATACGTAATCTGCGTAGACAAGATATTCCAACAGGATAATAAAGAATAGAATAACAATAGAATTCACCAGGCATGTGATAGACCACACAGATAGGTTATTCCAACAGAATAAGAAAGAATGGAATAACGTAAGAATTTCACCATGTATGCGGTGTGATAGACAAAGTTATTCCAACATAATAATAAAGAATGGAATAACAACCCTTACGAGTAATCGAAAGAAAATAACTCTCTTCATGAATACGAAAAGAATAATACCCTTACCTCAAAAGAAGACCGGATATTTGGAATAAGGAGGTAGCGGACTTCTCTTCTTCTTTCTCTTTATAATTTCTCTTTATAATAATTGCTCTATAGCTTTAGTGAATTAGTGAGAAATGAAAGAAGAATGAGATTCTATTTATAGGAAAATATAGTTTCGATAATTGCACGCTTTTGGGCTCTCAAATATTACAAGATAATACCTTCCTCTTTTCCTTCATTTTTAATTTAGTCCTGCAAGTATTATCAAACTTGCACCACCTCCCTTAATAGTAAATCATGTGAATTAATAGTAAATCATGTGACTCAATAGTTCTAAACATATGAAAATAATAATTACAGTATAGTACCTTCATATATACCTCTATTTTTAATTTAGTAATGCAAGTATTATCAATCTTGCACCAACTCCCCTAATAGTAAATGAATGTGAATCAATAGTACACACATGTGAACAAATAGTTATAATCATGTGAATCAATAGCAATTAATTGCTCATTTATCCCAAGCAATTACCTCGATTGGTCAATATAACCTCCAGACATCAATTATTATCAAAATAAATGTCGATTTTCACTAACACTAATAATTCCAATACAATGGAACTATCAATTTAATCTTTAATCAACACGAACTTATTCATCATTATTATTATAATTCACAATATTTAACAACCAGGTTGTTCCCAGGAAAGAGGGGGCTTTCCGATAAAGATTTCTCCTTATTGGCGCGTAATTAGGTGGCCAAACCTCTCTTTGACAGAACTTCTAGACATTATCAATATTGCAAATAATAATTTGAATAACTTTGTCGTCTAAATTATTAATTTAATAATATAAAATATTGATAATGTGATAATAATTGAATCAAAAATATGAGAGATATGATGCAACAATTACTGTAGCAATAATTGAGTATAACTGAGTGACTTCTTACGTAAGCATTAATAATCAATACCGTGTGCTACTATGCAACCATGCGTATTACTGTACTTTTACTACCGGGTAGTTCAACAATTTTAACATGAACAATTTCACCGTTATTTTTATAAAAAGATAATTCTGTCATTTTTTAACTACGAGAATACTTTCGTTGTGGGGTCGACCAATGATTGTGCTGTCGTACGGATATTCCCCGACAAAAAGAATATTCCCCGACCAAACGAATATTTTATAACAACTTGCATACTTTGCAAAATTTATAAATATTACCCACAACTATAACATTATATCAAATCCACACCATAATATTTAAAAAAATATTTCGAGAAATTTAAATCTTTATTCATAAAATTTGGGGTCTCACAATCTCCCCTCCTTATGAAATTTTGCCCTTGAAATTTACGTACATACCTGGTATGCCGAAGAGATGAGGATACCTCGACTTCATTTCAAATTCTAACTCTTGAGGTATAACCTTTGAGTGTCGAATATGTCCTTCTTATCCAAAATTTTAACACGTATCTCATCATACGTTAAATCTTCTGCTATCTCGTCTAGTTCTAATTCAATAATGTGGTTCGGGTCGTCAACATAATTACGTAACATTGATACGTGAAAAATGTTATGAACGCGCGACATACTTGGCGGTAAAACGAGTCTATAATCCACAGTTCCTACTCGATCGAGGATTTCAAATGGGCCAATTAAATTGAGGGTTGAGATTTACTCTCTTCGTCGATTCTTGCTTCTAGAACAACGCCCTCTTGAACCTTCTTCTTCACATTCATCAGCTCTAAGTATGTAGCTTGAGCGGCTTTAACTTTATCGATTTAAGGTCGGTTCAAATAGTATATTCTCTATCTTCACGTGGGTCCCTAGAGTCTTTAACTCTATCTTCATCATTTGTAAGTTATACGAAATAGGTTTTTGTGTTAACAACATCGTACTCGCAAACGCATACGATCTTCTACTCAACGCGTCAGCTACCACGTTCGCTCTTCCACGATGATATTGAATGGTATAGTCGTAATCTTCAACAGCTCGAGCCAACGTCCTTGGCCCATGTTATGTTCGTTCTAGGTGAAGAAATATTTGAGGGTTTGAGAATTGGGTTTTGTACTGAGGTTAATACAAAATTCGATTTCACGCTCTAGGGTTAGGCTAAGAAGTCTTTAGAGAATACGTCAGCAAATTTATTAACGATGGAAATATCATTCAAAACTGTGACTCTCATCCAAGACTTGGATATCACATGTAATGAAGGTTTCTCCTGACGGAGTTTCAACCAATAAGTCAAAGTCTAATTTCTCCGAAGTCAAATTTAAATGTTGAGCGCAAGCAAGATTGATAAAAAAAAGGGTAGAAGCGGTATCTAATAAGGTATAGACTTCGCAAGAATTTATAATTAACAAACCCGTGCTAACTTCGTTCGGGTTACTCGCTTTTTGAGAAGTCACAAAAAATGATCTCACTTGAACCACCGATTTTAACTTGTCTGGGACAGCCTTTGGTGCCACCGTCCCAACTGGACTTAACTTCACTACACGACAAATCGAGCTAGGTGACCTTCTTTTCCACAACTGAAACATACCTTGATTTCTTTTCGGATTGCACCTTCCCGGTTATTTCCTCTTTATCATGATTTTCCCATTTCTCATCTCCTGTATTTCAGATATCATTGTAGAATATAGTTTCAAAATAAGGGTTAATTGACATATCACATATTATCCCTATACTTTGACCGACCAATTAAATACCAAATAAACTTAGGTAGGTCATACTAGCGAAGGAATTCCCCGTCTCTCCCCTCCTAGTTCTAGTCTCACATCTCAGCCAGGGATCATATCCCTATGCTTTGATACCAACTGTGACACCCCCAAAACAGGTATACATCACCCATCTTGAGTCGCCAGATACATGGTACATAAATTCAAATATAACTTAATTATACAACAGTCGTGTAAAATACGACAAAGCATAGCTGAGAGTTTAAACAAGAATATTGTCATCTAGACAATATCCACACTCAATGGTGTTCTCATTACAATTATTATCACATTTTTTCATAGAATAGTGAGGACTACTAAAGCCATTTATCCTAGACCATCAATCCATTCCCCGACTCGTCCCAGCTATATTCTCATTTCCTGAAGAGAACAATAAAAGAAAGGGTGAACTTATCTAGCCCAGTAATATTATGACTAAGATAATGCAGAATAAATTATCCTTAGCCTTCAACAGTATAACAACGGATAGAATATAATAGAAAATAAGTTTTAGATGAACAACTACAGCGGAATAAGCAATATATTAGAAGAGTCAAGTAGAACATGATATCTACTATCTTCTATGATTTAAAAAGTCTATCATCAATTTTATCGCTGAGACTCAGCTTAATAAATAACCACATCATCGAATCATCCCTGCACTACGGGACAAGGATATTCTTTAGTATCACGACCAAGAATTATCCATGAACTACGGACCAAGGATAATCGTGTTTTCATCAACGGTCCTGATCATGCCATAAAACAATACATCTTTGCACCCTTGGCCGAAGAGAAACCATGGTCATGATCATACCAAAAACTGTCCATCAATGCATTACGGGCCAATGAGGACTTTTACTATATCATTTGTAACATTACGGTCATAATTATACCGAATAATCCCTAGTCATAATCATACCAAGTCTATCTATTCACTACGGCCAAAGATGACTTTCAACATAATATAAGCATGAGGATAATGACAATTCAATAAAACAAGTTCAAGGATAAATTTTAAAGATTTATAATTTAATTTATCCAGAAATCAATAACGTCCAAATTTTCAACATGATACTGCTTTGTGGAGTAAAATTCAAGAATAATATTGTACCAAAAATAATTTGGACCGAAAACGAATCAATTTTTTTTATCGTGAATAGTACCCTGGGTGAATAGTACTCGAGTGCATAGTACCCGGTGAATAGTACCCCGACACGAAAAGTGTCCCGAATACCTGAGTGAATGATACTAGAGTGAATAGTAATCGGGTGAATAGTAACTCGTGAATAGTACTCTGGCACGAAAAGTGCCCCGAATATCCGAGTGAATAATACTAGAATAAATAGTAATCGGGTTAATAGTAACCCGTGAATAGTAACTCGTAAAAGAAAAAATACCAAAGAAAATGTTATTTTATGACGAGTACAAATGAAATGATATCTCATACAAGTATAATAGAATATACGAAACTGCAAATGGATTTTCACCCGCCATGCGGTAATCCACGTAGACAGATAATTTCCATAATTTAATAAAGAATGAATACGAAGGATCATTCACCATACATGCGGTAATCCACATAGACAAAGTTATTCCAATGTAATAAAGAATAGAACTGTGTCACGCAGAATCGTGTCCGCATGCATGTGATATTCCAAATGTAATAATAAATAATGGAATAACAAATGTAATTCACCGTGCATGTGATAGACCGCATGCATCAAGTTAATCCAATGTAATAATAAAGAATGGAATAACAGAAGAATTTCACCATGTATGTAACGGCCTCAAAATAGGTCCAATCCAACCAACCTATTCTGAGTCACCAAAAATATGGTACAGAAAACAACTACAACTTTATTACTACAATTGTCGTGCAAAATACAACAACACATATGTTGTGAGTTTTGATACAAATATATACCAACTGTGACTCTGGACACCAACTTGTGTCAGCACCTAACCATGACACCTTACATAAAGGTACCGTCAAAAACTATTTTAGAAATTAAAATCTTTGGGAAGTGCTCAAGGAAACCTTCATACATGGGAGGCCATGCGTCTAGGTTATGATAGATATCATATGTCAATAGAATTATCCTTGGTTAACCCAATAGACCCCAAAGAAAAATGAGAAGATTACTATCATATTCTTTCCAATGGTGAGTCTTCTCTTGACATATAACTATCTCCACTGTCTACAATTGAAAATTATATTTTAACCAAACTCCAAGATCATATAGGTAGTGCTCGTAGATATACTCAGCAAGTGGATCTGCAAAATCCTGTCTTATGATAACACGAGATTGTATGTCATTAGACATCTTATATGATAGTGGCAAAACACCCTTCCAAAGTTGGGTTCATCTCACCCTATTCGGTTCACCAAATATAACTACTAAATGATGTATAAAATATAACACACTTTTCTATACTATTTAGAGAGAATCTCCACAGCTAGAGACCACCGTTCTATTCCCTTATTATCCCCGCTCGACCCAGCTACACTTTTATTACCTGAAAGGAATTGTGAAGCAAAAGGGTGAGCACAACTAGCTTAGTAAAGAATATTATGACTAAAGATAGTTAAATTATCAATAGCCTTCATCAGTAATAAATCAGAGATTTAGAACATATGGTAGATGATAAAACTTTTTAACCATAGTTGCAGCGGAACGAGCAATCCATTAGAAGAGTCAAATAGACTATAAAGTCTATAATCTTCTCCATGTTAAAAGTTCACCAATAATGTTTTATCCATGTTACATCAATCAACAGTTTCTGTCCACAATTATGTGAATAACTCATAATCATAATTGTGATTCTAAATTCCTCTTCGCAACCAGGACGAAGATAAGTTTCATCACATGTCTTTACCTGAAATATCAAAAATCATGGTTATACCAAATCACAGTTCCTGTTTATAATCATACTAATAAATTCATCTTTACACTACAGCCAAAGATATTCATCAACCGTTAATCTTTGCACTACAGGCCAAAGATATTCAATAACAGGTCATCTTTGCACTACGGGCCAAAGATATTTAACAATAGGTCATCTTTGCACTACAGGCCAAAGATATTCAACAACATGTCATTTTTACACTACAGGCCAAAGATATTAATATCCCAAAGAAATATATAATCATTTCAGAATTTATATAAACAATAATTATAACCATGTTGATCAATTCACATTTGCACTTAAGCTAAAGATATTCACTTATAAATTCAATGGTCATGATCATACCAGTCAACAATTCTTATTTGCACTACTGGCCAAAGGGAACCCATAGTCACGATCATACCAATAATCTACCCATCTTTACATTCAAGTCAAAAAGAAATTTCATAACCAAGATTATAAAAATGTTACATATGATAATAAAAATAATATGATCAACAACTGCATTTAATTTCAAGAGCAATATTCATAAATCAACGATAATTTGGTCAAAAAAAGAAACCAATTTTGTCGTGAATAGTACCCGTGAATAGTAACTCATGAATAGTAACTCGTGAATAGTAAACTCATGAATAGTAACTCGTGAATAGTACTCCGTATACGTACATAGTACCGTATACGTAAATAATGTCATATACGTAAATAGTGTTATATACATGACTAGTGTCGTATACTTGAATAGTAACCCGACACAAAAAGGTAGAACTTCCACAATAAAATCCATACAAATATTTCGATATAATGATATTGAAAAAATAACATCATTACGAAAAAAAATATCCCTTAGAATCCCTTACCTCAAAATAACAGTATTTTTGGCTGGAATATCAGATATAATGCTGAAGGGAACTTGCATAGTATAGCAACACTCAAAGTATCAAAATACTCACAATAATACGCTCGATAATATAGAGAGAGAAAACTTCAGTTTCTGGTGTCAATTTCAATTCTAACCTAAGCACCCTATTTAAAGGAAAAATGTCTAGAACACCAAAGAAGAAAATTTAATAAAATAATATATTTAAAAAAATTTCATGCCAACCTCATGACAAATCTGATTTCACCCACCAGTGGGGCCCACAATAATGACAAAAATGTTTTTCTTAACAAAAATAATTAAAACTTCAAAAATTAATTATTCTAGAACTTCGGAACTTCAATAATTCATAATAAATAGCCCTTTTATCAGAAAAATTCGAATCTCATGTCCTTCCATAGGAAATTCAATTCTCTACAACTTTCCAGAAGAAAGTTTTTCCAAATTCCAAATAGAAATTGACCGAAATCCACATACGGACGATTTTAAAAGCTATAATCAAATTTTAGTCAAAAAATGGGGTCCACAAACATGAAAAACATGTTTTAAATATTTTTAGTAACAAAAATACTCTTCCTCCTCATTTACTCATATATCCCACATTCATTGTAAAAATATCACCATTATTATATTATTAAAATATAATAATATATTTAAATGAATCATTTTATCAGAAAAGATAAAATATCAATTTTCAACAATTGTCACATTAAAATTTTTTTCCATCTATATCCACATAAAATGAATATTTTCCTTATCATATAAATCAATAATTAATTATTCACAAATATTATTACGAGTAATCACAATTAGACAACCAAAGCCGCCCTTCAGAAAGAGGGGCTTTCCAATAAGGATTTCTCCTTCTTGGCCGCTGCAATTAGGTGACCAAACCTCTCCTTAGACGTAACTTTCTAGACATTGCCAATAATGCTATCTAATAATATTATTAAAATAATATGAATTATTGATCTGATAATGGGAAATACTGTGTAGTGACAATTATAAAATATCAACGTAACAATTATTGAATCAATAAAATAAAATATTGAACAGTAATTACTGTAATAATTATTGAGTAGTGCCTTCTTACGTAAGAATCAATAAGTATTGTCGTTTTCTAACTACGACAATACTTCCGTTGTGGGGTCCACCAATGAGTGTGCCGTCGTATGAATATTCCCCGACAAAAAGAATATTCCCCAACCAATTGAATATTTTATAACAACTTGCATACTTTGCAAAATTTATAAATATTACCCACAACTATAACATTATATCAAATCCACATCATAATATTTAAAAAAATATTTCGAGAAATTTAAATCTTTATTCATAAAATTTGGGGTCTCACATAAATTAACCATAAAAAAATTATATATGATTTGTGCTTATATTATTGTGTATTATGTACTAATCAACATGTTATGTGTTATTGTAGATGTCCATCGATAGCTACATGTATAGGGATATACACGTAGTGAGTGAAGAGTCATGAATGTAATAGAGCCGATGATCAAAGCCGCAGATGGCGGGTATCAAAGATAAATCTGGAAGAGTCCGAGCCTGAGGAGGAAATTTCAGAGGAGGACTATTCAGAGGGGGTTATGTGATTGGCGTCATACCTTGATATGATGATCGATGTGGAGGCAGATATGGAGGTAACATCGTTTAATACGGTGGTACCTTCACTAGAGCCAACACCCCCAGACGTAATGAGGGTATTGTATCTAGCGGTTCTTGACTGTAACGTGCAACTACGCACTATTGAGCAGAACCAGAGGGAGGAGATTAGTGATCTCCATGAGGCTAAGGAGTCTGCAGAAGCAGATTTCGAGATTGAGCATGATGAGAAGGTGCTCATGAAGGATAAAGAGATAAATTATAAGAATGTGGTCGTAGAGCTTCGTAAGGAATTAGGGATAAGGGACCAAAAAATAGCACGGATGTCATGCATCCATGATAGTGCTCATGAGGATTTCAATCTGAAAGTTGCTTATTATTCCATTGAGTCAGGACAAACTCGACATACTATAAATCGGGATATTGTGTCGATTCTGGAAAATGAGAAACACGAGAATGTTATTATGCAGTATTATAGGTCTAGAGCGGTAAATATTTTATGTAGTGACGTAAAGCCCTTTTTTGTATAATTAAAGGGTAATCTTTTTGTAAATTCCAATATTTGTGAAGTTCAATTACGGGATAGGAATGTAATAGCTTTTGACTATGGAATCAAATTATAAATAGTTTTAAACTATGAAGAAGCATATGAATATAATGAAGTTTTTATTAAATGTGCTTTGTTGTGTATGAGTTATTGTTTGGTGAATAATAACTAATTAAGCAAATAGATAATAATGAAACTTTATTTATTTAATCAGAAAAATGCCACCAAGAAGGAGACAACATAATCAGAAGGCTGAGTCCCATAACGATAACCAAGGGGGTCAAAACAACCCTATGCAGGTGTTCGTTAATTTATTAACGGTTGCATTTTACCAAGCTGGGGGTAGAGCACCTGCAGTACCTAGGTTAGCCATAATGACTACCTTTAAAGAATTTAAGAGTGTAGGTCCGCCGGAGTTCAAGGGAACTACGGACCCAATAGAGGCCCTGACATGGGTAAAGGAAATAGAGAAGACGTTTTTTATCACAAACATGGGTGAGGCGTAAAAGACTTCTTCTGCGACTTACATGATGAAAGGGGAAGCCAAATTTTGGTGGGAGGCTCACTAGGGTGGGGCTAGAACTGATGCTATTATGTTGGAATAGTTTAAGAAGGTTTTCTTCGAGAACTACTTTCCTACTAGCATGCAGAGGAGAATGGAGATTAAGTTCCTAGAACTTAAATAAGGGGACATAACGGTTCCCCAGTATACGGCCAAATTCAATGAATTGGCAAGGTTCGCTCCACACCAAGTGGACACTGAAGAGAGGAAGGCTCGTAGGTTTGAGCAGGGATTGAAACCCTGGCTCTATAGTAAGATTTTGGTGTTCCAGAGTGCCTCCTATGGGACCATTCTAGAGAAAGCAATTATTATTGAAGGTGGTAGTGAGGCTTTGAGCCAATACCATAAAGAGAGAAAGAATAAGGGTAAAGGAGAGGGAGGACCCAAGGCAGATGGAGTTAGTGGCAGTGGAAACATTCCCAAGAGGAAGAGTTTTAACTCTGGGAATACTAGAGTGAAACAAGGGGATCCTAAGCGTAGGATTAAGGCATACAAGACATGCGGAAAGACTCATCTAAGAGTCTGTCTGAAGGGGAAGTCAGTTTTTTATAACTGTGGGAAGGAGGGACATATATCACCCAATTGTCCTAATTTTAAGAAGAACCAGGGCTGTTTTGTTTGTGGGTCGATGGACCACATGGAAAGTAATTGCCCAAAGAAGGGGTCAGAGGGTAATAAGGGTGCTAGTAGTGGTAAGTTAGCCATTACTGAACCAACACCATTGGGTAGACCTACGACCCATACTTTAATATGACTGTCCAAGATACAGTTGCATCAACGGATGTAGTAGTAGGTACCATTCCAGTTAATGAAATAAATGCTTATGTGCTATTTGATTCGGGTGCTACTTGTTATTTTATATAATGTGGATTTGCTAAACGATTAGGTTTATTCCCGAAAAGATTAGAAATACCTTTAGATGTTAAGGTAGAAAATGAAGAGATAATTCCCATTGAACACATTCATAGGAATTATTTCGTAGATATTAGAGGTAACAGATTATCGGTAGATCTTTTACCGATAAGGTTGAGAGAATTTGATGTAATTCTCAGTATGCATTGGTTGATTAACCATAAACCGATAATAGATTGTCATAGAGAGATTGTGAACCTTCGGTTTCTAAGAAACCCGAGGTAGTGTTATACGGTAATAAATCACCGGGACGCTCTTGTTGTCTATCCATGATACAAGCTAGGAAAATGTTGAGGAAGGGGTGTATAGGTTACCTATGCCATGTTATGGATACCCAGAGATTGGAAGCATCATTGGAGCAGATACTTATAGTTCAAGAGTTCGCAAATGTATTTTCGGAGAAGTTACCAGGTATTCCGTCAAATAGGGAAGTCGAATTTGTGATTGACTTGTTACCAGGTACAACGCCAGTTTCTAAGGCACCTTATAGAATGGCTCTGATAGAGATGAAGGAGTTAATGGTTCAATTACAAGAACTATTAGATATGAAGTACATTCAATCCAGTGTGTCTCCAGGGGAGCACCAGTGTTATTTGTAAAGAAGAAGGATGGATCGTTACGACTTTGTATCGACTATCGAGAGTTGAACAAGTTAACGATTAAGAATAAATACCCTTTGCCCAAGATCGATGATCTATTTGATCAGTTGAAAGGGGTAAAGTATTTTTCTAAGATAAATTTGCGTATGGGGTACCATCAGTTGAAAGTAAGAAAGGAGGATGTACCAAAGACGGCGTTAAGAACTCGTTATGGTCATTATGAGTTTCTGGTTATATAGTTTGAGCTGACTAATGTGCCTACCACATTTATGGATATGATGAACAGAGTGTTCAAACAATATTTGGACAATTTTATCGTAGTTTTTATTAATGATATTCTAGTCGATTCTAAGACGCCAGAAGATCATGTTGAACATTTGAGAATAGTGTTGGAGACACTACGGAGGGAGAAGTTGTATGAAAAATTCACTAAGTGTGAATTTTGTCTTGAAAGAGTGCAGTTCCTAGGACATGTAATTGATAAAGATGGCATTTTTGTGGATCCAACGAAGGTAGAACTAGTTAAAAATTGGGAACAACCAAAAATGCCAACCGAGGTTCGGAGTTTTCTGGGGTTAACGGGATACTATAGAAGGTTCATCCAGGACTTTTCTAAAATAGCTACTCCGTTGACGAATTTGACTAGGATGTTAGTAAAGTATGTATGGACTGAGAAGTGTGAGAATAGTTTTCAGGAACTAAAAAGAAGGTTAAGTGAGGCACATGTATTATCTCTACCAGATGATACATGAAATTTTGTAGTTTATAGTGATGCTTCACATAGAGGACTGGGTTGCGTGCTCATATAGCATGACAAGGTCATTGCGTATGCGTCATGCTAGTTAAAAGATTATGAAAAGGTTTATCCTACTCCTGACCTAGAATTGGCAGCAATAGTTTTTGCCTTAAACATATGGAGACATTATTTATACGGGGAGAAGTGTGAGATATACACATACCATAAAAGTCTAAAACATATCTTTACACAGAAAGAGTTGAATATGAGACAAAGAAGGTGGTTAGAATTGATAAAAGATTACGACTGTGATATCTTATATCATCCGGGGAAGGCAAACGTAGTAGCCGACGCGCTAAGTAGGAAGGGTAAGGAAAAGCTATCAATATTAATGACTCAGAATGAGTTAATAACGGAGATGGCAAGAATGGAGCTAGAAGTTAAATTACCGAGTGAAGCAATAAATATGTTATTCATAATGGAGACTCGACCAACGATAGTGGAACGAGTTAAGGAAGTACAACTAGGTAACGATGAGTACGAGTGAATATCTTTATTAAGTAGGTAACGAATGTTCCTACAAGCTTCTTTCTCTTCTATGACTTTGTTAACTTAATATCTTTATTGAAGTCAACATGACTTATCACCCTTCATCCCGGTTTATCATTCAACTGACGTTTATTAACCGGACTCAACAATTGTTGATAAGGTACCAACTTTGTTCATTGTACATATCTTGCTAACATGCATTACATTCCTAAGTTTCATACCATATACCTTAGTATAGGTAATATAGGATTAGTCTTAGTACATTTATTGAGTATATAAACTCAACTCAGGTAGGTCTCTAAACAACTGAAGTTCAAAACCTAACTTGGTCAACTTTTTTCCCTCACTGGCTACCAAGTATACAAGATCCTTTGTATTATAGTAGCATCATGGCATGAAGTTATCAGGTACTTTATAAAAGTCTGCATGGGCATACCACCACTTTGTATGGGTTTTGGTATTTGCTACCGAAGTCTGTGCACCAGTTAAATACAAACCAGTTTTGGTTTTCTAACGAAACTCCCGGCTTCCTAATTTGTTCATTTTACATCCGAATTGACCCATTAGAATTCCTACAAGTCAGGAATTACATCCTTTACGTGTTCATATAAGGGTTCAACACTTTCAAATTCGTTAACTCAGAATTCACTATTAAGTTCATTTTATATACATTCGTAAACGTTAATGAGCGTTCAATGCTCGTTTTCTTCGTTCTAAGTCGGAATCCGATGATTCTTGAACCCACAACTCTTAATCACCATATCTCACGTGTTGACATAGAAAACTAACATTTTCAAGTCTCACGACAACTTTCGACTACCATTCCGGAATTTCTACGTTTTCGACGTTTAAGGTCTATTTCCGTAAAATTCGCCATAACTTCGTTACTAAGGTTCTCTAAGCCAAATCACATGGAATACTCCATGGATTTTATATCTACCTCCTAACCAAACAAGAAGCATATACTAACGTATTGATGGAGCTCAATTGTTTATCAATAATCGATCTCAACTATCAATATTTTCATGGTTCAAAACTATATTAAACCTTATTATTTTTATAATTTCATGACTTATAGAGATTGAATCTATGGTAAGTCATCTTTAAATCCTCAGTCAAGACATATACCACCCCTTCATGATTCTCTATAATAAAAGAAAATCTAAAAGAGATGGAGATGAGAAGCAAGAAGTATTACCTCAAGAACTCTTAAGAAATCTCTTGGAAGAATAAAAGTTAAAGCTTCCAAAGTGTATGCTTGCAAGTATAGCTCTCTTTCTCTCTCAAATAATCTAGGTTGGCAAGTTGAAAAACTCCCAAATGAATCAACCTAGCTACTTATTTATAGAAACTAGAATGGAGGGCATAATTGTCAAAGAACCATCACCTCCTTACTATTCATGTGTGGTCACCAAGTAAAATACTTGGTGACCAAGCCTTATGCTTGGCTTCCACACCAAGGTGGCCGGCCCACCACTTTATGTGACATCCTATGGGTTGCCCCATGGGTTTTACCCATTCGGTGACCCACCGGTTCGACCCACGGGTCAGTTTTAAATGAATTGGGCTTAACTAAATTATCATTGGGCCTTGGTCATTCAAATGATTGGATTAATTAATAATCCAACTCAAATGAATTAGTCATTAAGTCTTAACTTGATTCTATAATACGAATCGTATCACATACGTACAATTCACGTATTATTTTCGTATACTACTCATACAATAATCGTATTGTACTTCATATTTACCCAACGTATTATACATAGATAATAAATAGTATCACCAAATGCATAACACTCGCCTTAACCCTAACGCCATTTCTCCTACGCATATTATTTCCTTCTCGAAAATCAATATACTCAACCCTTAGGTTTTAAGTCCGCAGGCAAAAACTGCGTTTGTCATAAATGAAATATTATCAGATATTCCATCTTATCACGATATTCTATCATTACGCGTTTCTCAGAATTTTAAAAACGGATGAATAGTGTTTTTACGGAAATTTCTCAGAAAATAATTATTTTCGTCTTGGAAATTCCAAACAATTATTTCTAACACGTAGCCAAAATACTAACCACGTTAGCACATTCTAGGTTATAAAACGACCTTCACATAGCTTACTCATAAAGAAATCAATTAAATTCATTTAATTCACATAATAAAATAAAAATTTAATTGTCATAAAAATCCGATTTTTCTCGGGCGTTACATTCTCTCCCCCTTATAAGGATTCTGTCCCCAGAATCTTAGCTTATAATTACAAAAACAAATGTGGAAAATCTTCCTTCATTTTACTTTCGAGCTCCCACGTTGCTTCTTCAGCATTGTGGTTTCTCCATAACACCTTTACTGAAGGTATTACCTTATTTCTTAAAACTTGTTCCTTCCTATCAATAATTTGAATTGGAAGTTCCTCATAGGATAAGTCCTTCTCTATCTGAATAGATTCATATTCTATTACGTGTTTATAGTCCGATTTATAAGGACGCAACACTGACACATGAAACACATTATGAATGCGTTCCATCTCTGGAGGTAAGGCTACTACATAAGCTACCTCCCCTATCCTTCTTAAAATCTCAAAAGGTCCTACAAACCTTGGACTTAACTTCCCTTTCTTTTCAAAACATATCTTCCCCTTCCAAGGAGATACTTTCAGAAAAACAAAAGATCCTACATCGAATTCTCTATTCTCTCTTTGAGGATCTGCATATTTCTTTTGCCGGTCTTGAGCTGCAACTAATCGAGTACGTATTAACTCTACCATGTCCTCCGTCTGCTGAACCATCTCAGGTCCCAACATCCGACGTTCACCCACCTCATCCCAACACAATGGAGTTCGGCACTTCCTCCCATACAATGCTTCGTAAGGCGGCATGCCTATACTAGCGTGAAGATTATTGTTGTACGAAAATTCCACCAACGGTAGATATTCGTCCCAACTCCCTTTGAAATCCATAACGCAAGATCTTAACATATCTTCAAGCGTTTGAATTGTCCGCTCACTCTGACCATCCGTCTGAGGATGATATCTGCCGTACTTTCAATCTTAATCGCATTCCCATCCGCTTCTTGCAAACTTCTCCAAAGTTCGATGTGAATCGTGGATCACGATCGACACAATCGAAATAGGCACTCCATGTCCGAAATAATTTCCTTGACATACTGACTTAGCTAATCGATCTAGGTTATACCTAACTCCTATTGGTAGAAAATGAGCCGATTTCATCAATCGATCCACTATCACCCAAATAGATCGTATCCTTTCCTTATTCTTTGAAGTCCCACCACAAAGTCCATCGTGATGTGCTCCCACTTCCACTGAATTTCTAACGGTTGTAACAACCCACTTTCTCGGTCATTGATATTCAAATTTTTAACTTTTTGACAAGTTAAGCACCTCTGCTAACATATTCTCGCTATCTCCTCTTCATATTCTACCACCAAAAGTTCTCGATGAAGGTCTTGATACATCTTCGTACTACCGGGATGTATCGAGTACCTCAAACTATGGGCCTCCATCATAATTTCTTCTTTTAATTTGGGATCATTAGGAACCCAAATTCTTCCCTCAAAACGAAGTAATCCCTCCTTATCGAGGTTATACTCAGTCTTTTCTTCATCTTTTATCCTCTTCTGCATCTGCTTGCACTCCTCATTGCTCAGTTGTACTCCCCTCACCCGCTCCACTATGGTAGGTTGGGTTTCCATAGAAAATAATATCTCTACTGCTTCCGCAGGTAACTTAACTTCTAACTCCATTTTTTCCATCGCTGTTACCAACTCATTCTGAGTCGTTAACATTGATAATTTCTCTCCACCCTTCCTACTTAGCGCATCGGCTACTACATTTGCTTTCCCCGGATGATATAAAATATCACAGTCATAATCTTTTATTAACTCTAACCACCTTCTTTGTCTCATGTTCAACTCCTTTTGTGTGAAGATATATTTTAGACTTTTGTGGTCCGTGTATATCTCACATTTCTCACCATAAAGATAATTCCTCCATATCTTTAGGGCAAAAACTACAGCTGCCAATTCCAGGTCATGACTAGGATAGACCTTCTCATAATCCTTCAATTGATGTGACGCATACGCAATGACCTTGCCATGCTGCATGAGCACGCAACCCAGTCCTTTATGCGAAGCATTGCTATACACTAGAAAATTCCCTGTATCGTCTGGTAAGGATAATACCGGTGCCTCACTTAACCTCTTCTTTAACTCTTGAAAACTGTTCTCATATGTTTCAGTCCACATATACTTCACCGACTTTCTTTCCTCCGTATCCACCTGATGTGGAGCAAATCTATGATTCGTTAAACTTGGCGACATCTTTGGGAAGCTATCATATCCCCGCTTAGTTCTAGGAACTTAATTTCCATCCTTCCTCAGATGCTAGTAGGGAAATAGTTCTCGAAGAACCTTCTTAAACTATTCCCACGTAATGAAGATCATCCCTAGCCCCACCCTGGTGAGCTTCCCACCAGAAGTTGGCTTCCCCCTTCATCATGTAAGTCGCAAAAGAAGTCTTTTCCGCCTCACCTATGTTTGTTATCACAAATGCCTTTTCGATCTCTCTAACCCATGTCTGGGCTTCTAGTGGATCCGTCGTTCCTCGGAACTCGGGAGGACCCACACTTTTAAAGTCCTTAAAGGTAGTTGATCTTGCTACCCCAGGAGCTACAGGAATCCCACCCCCCACTTGGTTAAATGCAGTAGTTAATAAATTAACGAACTCTTGCATAGGGTTGTTAGGACCCCCCTGATTTTCATTATGAGACTCGACTTCTTGGTTCCGTTGTCTCCTTCTCGGCGACATAATTCTGATTAAATAAATAAAGCTTCGTTATTATCTATTTAACTACTCGGTTATCATTTTTAAATCAACAACAACCTTCATACCACAACAAGCATGTTAAATAAAAACTTCATTATATAAATATGCTTTCATAGTCAAAACTATTTACATCATGTTCCCTTAGCCAAAAGCTATTACATACTATCCCGCGATTACCTCCTACAAAAATTGGGATTTAGAAAAAGACTACCCTTAGTTATACAAAAGAGGGTTTTACGTCACTACTTATATATCAAAAGATCTAATGATCTACTAACACTGTCGAACGACATTTTCATATTTCTGATTTGCCAGAATCGACACTATATCTTGGCTTATGGTATGTCGAAGTCCATTTGGACTCAATAGAATAACAAGCAATTTTCAAATTTGAAATCCTCGTGAGCGCATTCATGGATGTATGACATCCTAGTTATTTTCGGGTCTTTCTCAACCAGTTTCTTTTGTAGCTCAAGGACCTCATCAGTTCATCGTGCCTCTGCAGATTCTTTCGCCTCATATAAGGCAGTTATTTCCTCAATCTGTGCCTCTACCTGAGTACGCAAATGCACATTCCTATCCAACACTGCCAGATACAATGCTCTAGTTGCATCCAGAGATGTTGGCTCCTGAGTAGGTAACACCGTTTTAATCGATGTCACCTCCATTTCCTCCTCCACATCTAGCATCTCGTTAAGGTATGATGCTAATCCCATAGTCTCCTCAGAGTATTCCTCCTTAGAGATGTACTGCTCAATGTCTGAGTCATCTAGTAGAACTATCGGTACCTCTGCCACTAGCATTGGTACAATCTCAACTTGGTTAACTGAGTCCTCACTTATCATTTCAATGTTTCTAAACATCAAGCTATCGATTGACATCTACAAACACATAACACGTTGATTAGTACATAATACACAATAGTATAAGCACAAATCACATTTAATATCTTTAAGATTAATTTTCATCTTTTAATTCCTTCGATACTGAGTTATCTCAATATCTTTTTAATTCAATGGACTTGAATTTGATTCCTCGGACTTTACCCCCCCCCCCCTTAAGTTTTATAACCTAAGGCTTTGATACCAACCTGTAACGCCCCCAAATCCGGGTATCTTCCAACCAGACAGATGGTGCTCCACTGTACTAACATCTATACAATCATTCCATTGAAATACAACCAAATGAAGGTAATTACTATCTTCTTATTACAATCAAAGTATAATCCTTCCTTGGTTCATAAACCGGTTACATCGTTCATTGTTCATAATGTATAATACATACAAACTTATTAAACTATTACACAAGGTCTAAGCATCCATCTTAGCTTTGCCCTTATCTCTCTTGGCATTCACAGTACGTTCGTCTTTAACTGTAGTTATATAATTCATGCAAGAAATGAGTATGACAGCTCAACAAGTTTAATCAAGAATAATAGGAATACCACATTCATGAATTATATAACAATTCCAACATAACTGAACAATAGTTATGAAGTATTATGAATCAATAACACTTTAATAGTTCATAACATCAATTCCCAAAGTATAGAATAGATTAGGAATTCTGAACCGGTCGATAGACCATGAACAGTAAATTTCAATTTTTCATACTCGAAAAGGAGTCCACAGAAATAAGGTCGTTCATCCGTATAACTTACGAGCACTTCTAGGTGATCAGCCTATAGTACTATATGTTGATCAACACTTATTCATTAAACGTATTTATGTTTAATATTTTTGGCAAACTCGCGTGCCCATCGAATAATCGATGAAAAATACTTTTGTTTGTTCATAGACAAACCTTACCTTCACGTCCGTACCAATTACTTGGCATAGGATATTGTTAATATTTCTATATAGAATGATATGAATAATAATCAATATATAAATTACGAATAGTCTAACCGAGTTAAAATCTGGCACCGAACCTTTCTTGAAAACAAGTCTTGCAATTCAGTTCAACGAATCACATAAAACTTGGCTAACATGGAAGTTAGACAAGCGTTAAGAAAACTTGCCTTTCAGCGTCTTCAAATAATTTACAGAATCTAAATGATATATTCACATAGCACACTGTAATTAGCTATCAAACTACTATTCACATTGTTCCTACAAGCTTCTTTCTCTTCTATGTCTTTGTTAACTTAATATCTTTATTAAAGTCAACATGACTTATCACCCTTCGTCCCGGTTTATCATTCAACTGACGTTTATTAACTGGACTCAAACATTGTTGATAAGGTACCAACTTTGTTCATTGTACATATCTTGCTAACATGCATTACATTCCTAAGTTTCATACCATATACCTTAGTTTAGGTAATATAGGATTAGTCTTAGCACATTTATTGAGTATATAAACTCAACTCAGGTAGGTCTCTAAACAACTGAAGTTCAAAACCTAACTTGGTCAACTTTTTTCCATCTTTGGCGGTGCCATGCAGACATCCTTTAATATTATAGTGTGGCATGACGCGAGTTAACAGGTACTTTTCGTGAAGTTTGGCGTTCTTGGCGCCACCACTTTGTCTTGGTTTTGGTGACTGCATACCGAAGTCTGCAATGCACTAGTTGGCCAAACCAGTTTTGGTTTTCTAACGAAACTACCGGCTTCCTAATTTATTCGTTTTACATCCGAATTGACCCATTCAAATTCCTACAAGTCAGGAATTACATCCTTTACGTGTTCATATAAGGGTTCAACACTTTCGAATCCATTAACTTAGAATTAACTATTAAGTTCATTTTATATACGTTCGTAAACGTTAATGAGCATTCAATGCTCGTTTTCTTCGTTCTAAGTCGGAATCCGACGATTCTTGAACCCACAACTCTTAATCACCCTATCTCACGTGTTGACATTGAAAACTAACGTTTTCAAGTCTCACGGCAACTTTCGACTACCATTCCGAAATTTCTACATTTTCGACGTTTAACGTCTATTTCCGTAAAATTCGCCATAACTTCGTTACTAAGGTTCTCTAAGCCAAATCACATGGAATACTCCATGGATTTCATATCTACCTCCTAACCAAACAAGAAGCATATACTAATGTATTGATGGAGCTCAATTGTTTATAAACAATCGATCTCAACTATCAATATTTTCATGGTTCAAAACTATATTAAACCTTATTATTTTTATAATCTCATGACTTATAGAGATTGAATCTATGGTAAGTCATCTTTAAATTTTCATTCAAGACATATACCACCCCTTCATGATTCTCTATAATAAAAGAAAATCTAAAAGAGATGGAGATGAGAGGCAAGAAGTATTATCTCAAGAACTCTCTTGGAAGAATAAAAGTTAAAGCTTCCAAAGTGTATACTTGCAAGTATAGCTCTCTTTCTCTCTCTAATAATCTAGGTTGGCAAGTTGAAAAACTCCCAAATGAATCAACCTAGCTTCTTATTTATAGAAACTAGAATGGAGGGCATAATTGTCAAAGAACCATCACCTCCTTACTATTCATGTGTGGTCACTAAGTAAAACACTTGATGACCAAGCCTTATGCTTGGCTTCCACACCAAGGTGGCCGGCCCACCACCTTATGTGACATCCCATGGGTTGTCCCATAGGTTTTACCCATTCGGTGACCCACCGGTTCGACCCACGATTTGATTTTAAATGAATTGGGCTTAACTAAATTATCATTGGGCTTTGGTCATTCAAATGATTGGATTAATTAATAATCCAAGTCAAATGAATTAGTCATTAAGTCTTAACTTGATTCTATAATACGAATCGTATCACATACGTACAATTCACGTATTATTTCCGTATACTACTCGTACAATAATCGTATTGTACTTCGTATTTACCCAACGTATTATACATAGATAATAAATAGTATCACCAAATGCATAACACTCGCCTTAACCCTAACGCCATTCCTCCTACGCATATTATTTCCTTCTCGAAAATCAATATACTCAACCCTTAGGTTTTAAGTCCGCATGCAAAAACTGCGTTTGTCATAAATGAAATATTATCAGATATTCCATCTTATCACGATATTCTATCATTACACGTTTCTTGGAATTTCAAAATAATTCCCCAAACAGAAATGGATGAATAGTATTTTTACGGAAATTTCTCGAAAAATAATTATTTTCATCTTGGGAATTTCAAACAATTATTTCTAACACATAGCCAGAATACTAACCACGTTAGCACATTCTAGGTCATAAAACGACCTTCACATAGCTTACTCATAAAGAAATCAATTAAATTCATTTAATTCACATAATAAAATAAAATTTTAATTGTCATAAAAATCCATTTTTTCTCGGGCGTTATAACTTCCAACGACAAGGAAGGGTTACGACGCTATTTGGGCAATAGTAGATCGGTTGACAAAATCAGCTCACTTTTTACCAATAGGAGTTAGGTATTGCCTAGAGCAATTGGCTAAGCTTTATGTCAAAGAAATTATTTCAAGACATGGAGTACCTGTTTCGATTGTGTCAGATCGTGATACACAATTCACATCGAACTTTTGGAGGAGTTTGCAAGAGCAACTAGCAACGTAGTTAAGATTAAGTACATCGTATCATCCTTAGATGGATGGATAAAGTGAACGAACAATTCAAATGCTAGAAGATATGTTAAGATCTTGCGTTATGGATTTTATGGGGAGTTGGGACGAACATCTGTCTTTGGTAGAATTTGTTTACAACAATAGTTTTCACGCTAGTATAGGCATGTCACCTTATGAAGCGTTATATGGGAGGAAGTGCAAAACTCCACTGTGCTGGGATGAAGTAGGTGAACGTTGAATGTTGGGACCTGAGATGTTACAACAAACAACAGACATGGTTAAGCTAATACATACTCGATTCATAGCGGCTCAAGATAGACAAAAGAAATATGCAGATCCTCATCGTGAGAAGAGGGAGTTTGAAGTAGGTTCGTACATCTTTCTGAAAGTATCGCCTTGGAAAGGGAAGATATATTTTGGAAAGAAAGGGAAGTTAAGTCCAAGGTTTGTAGGACCTTTTGAAATTTTAAGAAGGGTAAGAGAGGTAGCTTATGAAGTAGCTTTAACTCCAGAGATGGAAAGAATACATAACATTTTTCATGTGCCAGTGTTGCGTCCTTATAAACCGGACTACAAGCACGTAATAGAGTATGAATCTATTCAAGTAGAAAAAGACTTGATGTATGAAGAACTTCCGATTTAGATTTTTGATAGGAAGGAACACGTATTGAGAAATAAGATAATACATTTGGTAAAGGTAATTTGGAGGAACCACAATGCCGAAGAAGCAATGTGGGAACTCAAGAGTAAAATGAAGGAAAATCTTCCTCATTTGTTTATGTAATTATAGCGAGATTCTAGGGACAGAATCCTTATAAGGGAGGAGAATGTAACGCCCGAGAAAATCGGATCTTTATGTGAATTAAATTTTATTTGATTATTTGAATTAAATGAATTTAATTGATTATTTATGTGAGTAAGATGTTTGAAGGTCGTTCTATGACCTAGAATGTGTGGATGTGGTTAGTATTCTGGCTATGTGCTAGGATTAATTGTTTTGAATTTCCAAGACGAAAATAATGGTTTTCCGAGAAATTTTCGTAAAAACATTATTCATCCGTTTTTGCTCGGAGATTAAGTTAGAATTTCTGAAAAATGCGAAATGATAAAATTCTAAGAAGTAATGGAATATCCAATAATATTTTAGTTATGGCAAAGGGAGTTTTCGCCTGCGGACTTAAAACATAAGGGTTAGGAAAAGTGAGTTCTAAAAATTTTATAGGTACGTATAATGATTAGGGTTATTATACGTGAGGAATACGAGTATGATACTAGTTATTATAAGAGTATAGTACGACGATTATTAAGACGTATAATACGAATATTGTACGAACTATATACGAAGAGAATACGAGAAAGTTACGAGTAGAATACGATTAGTCTAAATAGACTTTGTGTTATGGACTTTATAGAATCCAATTGAACTTGGATTATGCCAAGCCCAATGTGTATGAAAATCAAGCCCAAGATAGGCCCAATAAGAATTAATGCAAAGGCCCAAACTAAGAAAACAAACTGCAGAACGAACCGATGGGTCACCGAATGGGTAAAACCCATGGGGCAACCCATGGGGGGCCAAAAAGGCCATGTGGACCGACCACTTGGTCACCAAGTAAAGTGTTTACTTGGTGGCTAAGCCTTGAATAGTAATGAGGTGGGGCATGATGACCAAATTGCCCTCAATTGGATTTTCTATAAATAGGAAGCTTGGGTTTGTCATTTGGTTGTTTCACCAACACTTGACAATTATATTGAGAGTGAGAGAAATTTTATAACAAGTAATCAATAGCAAGCAAAGAAAAACATCAAGCTTTATGAAGAACGCGAAGAACCTTAAGGTAATATTACGTAAAACCTAAGTCTTCGATCCTTTTCTATTTATTTTTCTTAGAGAAGTATGAATTGGTAGAACATGTCTCTTCCAGAGTAATAAGGATAGCTAATAGTGGATTAAACCATTATAAGTCGTGTATGTTTAGAAATCATAAGTGTTTAAGTAAGTTTTAAATCAAAGAAAACCGTAAAGCGTTTATTTGGTTGTTGATGGGCAAATTAAAAACCATCATAGGGTATGTGCATCTTATTTAGTTTGGATGTAGATATTGAATCAATGGAGTTGTTCCATTTGATTTGGCGTAGCAAATTCGAGTAACGAAGTTATGGCAAAATTTACGGGATTAGGCGTTAAACGTTGAAAACGTAGAATTTTCAGATTAGTAGTCAAAAGGTGTCGTGTAACTTCGAAACATTGGTTTTCAATGGCATTACGTAGCATAACGTATTTGAGAGTCGTGGACTCAAGAATTGTCGAATTCCGACTTAGAACGAAGAAACGAGCTATGAACGCTCACGAGCGCTAAACGAACGCGTAATTGGACGTGAAATAGTGAATTCATTGTTAATGGATTTAAAAACTACTTTTATCCAAATGAAATCAAAGCACATGAGTTATGTGAGATAACGGCTCTTGAACGAGTCAATTTCGACTTATAACGACCAAGTTAGGAGTCCGGGAAGAATCGAACTGAGAAAAAGACTTAGAATTCTAGGGGGCTCGGGGTCGTACCAAGCACATTCACCCCTAAGCTATAACACTTGCGCAGCCTTACGCAACGCGTCGAGAGAGTGAACAACTGTGAGAATCGGCATGGGCCTCACTCTTGCATAGAAGTCTCATGTACAGAAATAATGAGACAAGGAATTAGCTACTGCTAATTGGCGTCGCATCGCCAATGGTAAGCCTGAGGATGGCGCTACTGTAACAATCCAGAATTTTAAATTGTAATTCCAAATATTTATTAAATTATATAAATATTTTAATTGATGTGTTTATTGGTGAATAAATATTTGTTTAATGTGATTTGATTTGATTATTTATTTGTTAAATAAATAATTTATGAGGTAAAAAGAAATTAATTATTATAATATAATATTCTAATTTAAATTAATAATTAAATTAGAGAGTTTATAATGATTAAATGAATTATTATAATGATATTCTAATTTAATTGTGTAATTAAAGTGATGTGTTAATTTATTAAATAAAATTATAATTATAAGGAAAATTATAATTTTGTTGTATTGATTTATGTGGTAAATTGATTTAATAAATTGTTATTAGATTTAATTAAATTGAATATTAAAATTTAATTAAATAAAGTGTGACCATAAACTAAACTATAAATGAGTTATTAAAATAAATTAAAGGAGTTTAATTCAGTTTTGCTAAACAAGGCTTAATTAATATTAAGTCTTTAATTTATATAGGTTTTACCAAACAAGCCTTATGACTTTTGATTTTTTAAAAAAAGATATAACTGATATCAGTTACATATATATTTATATTGTATAATTAATATGTATTATATTATACATTATATTTTCTAAGTTACGTAAGTTAGAGAAGAGAGAAAGAGCAGAGAAGAAGAGAAAGAAAAGAAAAGAAAGAAAGAAAAGAGAGAAGGAAGAAGAAAAAATTCTCTGTGAGTTGAGAATTTAGAAAAAGAAGTTGTTGTAATCATCTTCTAGCAAAGGTATAACCCTACCTTTCTACTGTTCAAAGTTTTAGTTTTATTCTATCAAAAGTTTTCTGTAAAAATTTGTGTGAGGGATTAATTGTTTGTTATATAGTTTTTATATGATAATTGGTTGATATAAATTATTTTCATGGGTTTGTAGATGATTTATAGTAAATTGATTCATGTAATATATTTTATTATGGAGGAAATTATATTACAGTAAGTTTACATTAACATATGTTGAATATGGCTTAAATTGGAATTTAAATTGGTACTCAATTCATAGTATAAGTGTAAATTGTTTATTGATTGTGAAAGTACATGAATAAACAAAAACAAAGCATTTTAAATTAACTGTTTTGGTTGAAAAACAAAGTCATAGTGATGATTTTCACTAAGAATGTCAAAAAGTGAAGTTTTAGAAAGAACAGTGAAATTAGATGTCTTAAATTCGATGTTTATATTGTTTATATGGGTAAAATCAAGTTAAGAGATCTTAAGTTATGTTTCTATGCGGTCTTTGTATATATTACATGTTAATTTGGTTGTTAGAAAGTAACTTATAGGCCAAATTGGCTTTGTTTGTGTTCTTCGCAAAGCTGGTCGCTAGAAATTGTACTTATTGACTGCAGCACGCATTACTCAGTATCTGATTCTCGTGCTCATAACGCCAAGCCCGAGTCATGCAGGATGCAGGTATAGGCATGTCTCTCGCATCATGAGCCCAAGCCACATCATAGCGATGCCATTCCCAATGTAAAATGGCGCCTCGGTATGGATTAAAGATGTTAAGAAAAAGTTTGTTTTAATTATACAAAATTTGTAATTGTTGATAAGGTGTGGTGTTATGACTGTTAAAATGTGATTTTTATATTGTGGTGTTATAGGAACAAGAGTGAGAATATTATTAACAATTAATGAGTTATGTTATTGCATTAATAGTGTGACTTGACTATATTACTAAAACTAAGTCATACATGAAATATGTACTTATTTGTGTACGAAGTACATGTAGTAACTAATTATGTCATGATGACATGTGTATAGTATATTGAGAATCGAGTTATTACGGTTTAGCTTACACACAAGGCAAGTTTCCGAACTCTAACCTGTATTTGAGTTTGTTCTATTTACCTTTATATTGAGCAAGTTATTCCTAATCCTATTTATACAATTTAATTATATTCATGCAAAGCTATTTAACCTAACTCTTACTTTGAGAAGGTTTCCTACTTTTAATTTGTTTCTTAGTATACGAGTTTCTAAATTCTGATACACTGATGTTGAACAAGTTTATCGTTCAACTTGCTATTTATTATGCATGCTCAATAACTCAATTCTGTTACGAAACAAAATTCTAACCTTAGTTTAATATTGTTCAAGCAAGGTATGTTACGTTATTCAATGCTCATGACCTTAATATACAATGTTGATTCATTTATGACTTATTCTATAGCATATTGTTATTATATTTTTATTCAACAAATCCTTAGTTGATGTTCGTTAAACTCTAAATTACCTTGAAACTTATCCAAACCAAACTTACTTTGGTGCGGACTTGTATTCTTAATAATGAGATGAACAACCCTATTACAGGGAATAATTTACGCATAGCGTTTAGATGTTTGTGCATAATACATTGTACGAAGGGCTGATCCACCTAAGTACGAGAAGTCCCTACAGTCTTATGACTGTTTAGGTTTAAGTTAAAAGAATACTAATAACTTTGGACATAGTTCGTGGTGTTATGACCCTTAGATATATACTTCAATTTCTGTTCTTGATTATAATTGATAAAGAATATTATTCAATCCTATTGAGCCTATTTTTTTGGCAGTTGCTATGATATTATTATGCATTGTCACTTCAAGTGAGCATTTGTTTGCTCACTCTTACTTAAATAACTATTACAGCTAAAGTTGAGAAGGTCGATGAACCTACCACCACTAAAGGGAAAAGAAAGATGAACAAGTCTTGAAGACTTATAAACCTGTTGACTTTTATATTGTCAGACTCTATTTTAAATATTGTGATGTAGTTATTTAATTTTCCGCACTTGATGTTTGTATTTAAAGGTTAGATAACCTGGGAGATTTTATTGAACTTATTGATGTAATCCTTTAATGGGAAGGTTTATTGTTAAATTTTAGTATATTTGGGTAGTTAGAAATGAATGTTTTATCAAGTGAACACCAAATCTTGTGGGAATGAAGTACCATGATTTGGGGGTGTCACAAGTTGGTATCAAAGCTTTAGGTTATGAACCGTAGGTGTGGGAAAAGCCTTAGGGAGTAACCTTTGAAAAGATAGTGGTGATAAACTCTTATCGAGTTTTAAGGAAAAAGTAATAAAACACTTATGTGCTTATGTGATTGCAACCTATGTGCTCGTGAGTGTCGAGTAGTAATGATTAGTAATTAAACTTAAAATCTTGTTGTCAGGATGGCTAATGTAGGAGAATTCAGCCATGCTAGGGAGGAAGGACCCTAGATGCCTAGAGAGGAGGAGCCTCGTGACATTCAGGTGGTTTGGGAACAACTACTGCCACGAGAGTCATCTCCGTTGGTTACAATGGTTGAGCAGGAGGGTTTACCTGATGAGGATGATGAGGTAGAGACGGATGAGGAGGACCCCGTTGAGCTACCACAGTTGGATGGGGATGAGGATGACGAGGAAGAAGAGTTTCCACCAAAATTGATTGCCGCCAGTATGTACGACAAAGTATACGACCGCAATGTGGAACTTCATGATAAAGTTGAGGAGCTGGAAGAGGTAGTAGCTGAATAGCAGACCTCGATGGCACAGAAGGATGATGAGATCTGGGATCTAGATGGACGTCTGAGTAATGTCGAATGGAAGCTGATTCACACTGACGGAGAGAACGAGCAAATGACATAGGAGATTGTGGAGTTGAAGAACAAATTAAAAAAAGAATCCGACAAGAGAACAAGAGTTGAAGACACATTTGAGAAAGCTTCTCAGCGTGCAGGAGTAGCAGAGGGGGGAGCACAAGCAATGAAGATCAATGTGAGACCCAAGATTTTATGAATAAAGATTTTATTTTCTCGAAATATTGTTTTGAATATTATGGTGTGGATTTGATATAATGTTATAGTTGTGGGTAGTATTTATAAATTTTGCAAAGTATGCAAGTTTCCATATCATATTCGATTGGTCAGGGAATATTTGTTTTATCAGGGAATATTCGTGCAACAACACAATCATTGGTGGACCCAGCAACGAAATTATTGTCGGAATGAGAAAACGACAAAAATATTTTATTAAAAATAACAACGGAAGTTTTACCGTTAATAATGTTGAACTACTCAGTAGTAAAAGTACAGTAATACGTGTGGTTGCGTAGTAGCACACGGTATTAATTATTGATGCTTATGTGATAAGTCACTCAGTTTTGTTTTATTATTATTATTAATGTAATAAAACAGAAAAACTTTTTATATAAAACAGAATACTTTTATAAAGTTATTCTATAAATACAATATATTATTATGCATAGTGTTGCATAGTGTCTGTATAGTGTTTTGCATAGTAAAATCTTTTTATATAAAACAAAATACTTTTATAAAGTTATTTATTTTATTAGACAATAATTAGAATATATTATATTTTATTATGCATGGTGTTTTACATAGTACACGCATAGTGTTTGTATAGTAATATCTTTTATAAAGTTATTCGTTTTATTAGATTATAAATAGAATATATTATATTTTATTTAAAAGATTTTGCTTTAAATATGGACCGTCGATTAAAGTAAATCAATCTGGACCGTTTCATGAGTTAGTTACTATACTATCCATTTTTCTATAAATAGAAGCTCATTCATTCATTATTTCTTACAATTCTTTGAAACTCTAGAGAGAAACTATAGAGAGAAAGAAGAAAAGTGTTACGCTACTTCACTACTTTTATATCCAATTACTCTTCTTTCTAAGGTATGGAATATTATTTGTTGTACTAAGTAAGGGGTGTTATTCTTTTGTATTCATGAAGAGAACTTATGTTATTCCATTCTTTGTTACTCTGTTGAATAACTTTTGTATCTGTGCTACCCTATACTTGGTGACATTCTTCTAATATTCCATCTTTATTATTATTACATTGGAATATCACATGCACGTGCGTTTACGTAGGACTGGGTTCCGCCTCTTTATTATTATTCATTTGGAATATATATATCTGCGTGCGTTTCACGGGACTGGTTTCGTCTTTATTATTATTTTGTTGGAATATCCTGTATGCGTGCGTTTACTGTTGGACTGATTCAAAATCCTTATTAGTATTCTGTTGGAATAATGTGACGCCCCCAAAATTAGGTATACATCACCCATCTTGGGTCGCCAGATACATGGTGCGAAATTCAAATATAACTTACTAATACAACTGTAGTGTACAATACGACAAAACATAAACCGTGAGTTTGAATACAATTATTGTCTACTAAAGATTATACAAACTCAAAAGGAGTCCTCATTACAATTATTATCACACTATTTCACAAAATAGTGAGGATCGCTAATACTATCCTCTCGGACCATCACTCGCTTCTGAGCTCGTCCCGGCTATATTCTCATTTCTGAATAGAAACGTTGAAAGAAAGGGTGAGCTCAACTAGCCCAATGAAATATTATGACTAAGATAATGCGAGAATAAATTATCATTAGCCTCCAACAATGTTAAACCGATAAAATACAATAGACATCAAGTTTAATCTGCATTGAAACAAGCAATCCATTAAAAGAGTCAAGTAGAGAATAGAATCTACTATCTTTTATGATTTAAAAAATTTTCATCACTTTTATCATTTGACTCATTTCAATAAATAATCCACATCATTAAATCATCCCCTTTACATGCCAAGGATATTCTTTAGTATCACGACCACGAATTATCCATGCACTACTGGCCAAAGATAATCGTGTTTTCATCAACAGTCCCGATCATGCCATAAAACAATTCATCTTTGCTCCCTTGGCCAGAGAGAATCCATAGCCATAATCATACCAAAAACTGTCCATCAATGCAGTATGGGCCAATGAGGACTTTTAATTTTTACATCATTTGTAACATTACGGTCATGATTATACCGAATAATCCCTAGTCATAATCATACCAAGTCCATCTATGCAATACAGGCCACAGATGACTTTCAACATAACATAAACATGAGGATGATGACAATGATATAAGAATTCAATTAAACAAATTCAAGAATTAATTTGTCCAGGAACCAATAACGTCCAAATTGTCAACATGATACTGCTTTGTAGAGTAAAATTCAAGAATGCTCAGAAGAATATTTCCACGAAAAGATACTATATGAAGCGCAAATATCAAGGATATTCCACTAATTTCATGGAGTATAGAAGTCAAAATTTTAATCAACTGAGTATAATACCGAATGGAATAACAAAAGATATCACCATGCATGCGGTACTTCGCATAGAAGGTAATTTCAACAGAATAATAATAACGGAACCAGGTCATGTGAAATTCACATTGATAGGATGTTCCAATAGAATAATAAATGCGGAATAATAAATGATGGAACCAGTCCTACAGATATAGCATGAGATAGGATATTCCGACAGAATAATAAAGACGGAATAATAAAAATGGAACCAGGTCCGGCGTATAGCACAGACAGGATATTCCGACAGAATAATAAAGACAGAATAATAGAAGAATGTCACCAAGTATAGGGTAGCCCACGTATACAGGTTATTCCAACAAAACAATAAAGAAATGGAATAACAGAAGTTCTCTTCTTGAATACAAAAGAATAATATCCCTTACCGTAAAATAATACTTGATATAAAAGTAGTGAAGTAGCAGAAAACTTTTCTTCTATCTCTATAGTCTCTTTCTATAGTTTCTCTCTCTGAGTTCATTGAATTAAAAGAAAATAATGAAGGAATGAGCTTCTATTTATAGGAAAATGGAATACATAGTAACTAATCCATGAACGGTCCAGATTGATTTACTTTAATCTGACGGTCCATATTTAAAGAAAAATCTTTTAAATAAAATATAATATATTCTATTTATATAAAAAGATTTTTATTATGCAAACACTATACGGGCACTATGCAAACACTATGCATAATAAAATATAATATATTCTATTTATAGAATAACTTTAATAAAGTATTCTGTTTTATATAAAAAGATTTTACTATGCAAAACACTATGCATAATAGAATATAATATATTCTATTTATAGAATAACTTTAATAAAGTATTCTATTTTATATAAAAAGATGTTTCTATTTTATTACGTGAATAAAACAAAACTTCTAAATTAACAATAATTGAATCAAATAATGTGAGATACTATGCAGTAACTATTGTAGCAATAATTGAACAAAACTGAGTGACTTCCTACATAAATATCAATAATCAATACCGTGTGCTACTATGCAACAACGCGGATTAGTGTACTCTTACTACCGAGTAGTTCAACAATATCAACGGTAAAACTTCCGCCGTTATTTTAAATAAAATATTTTTGTTGTTTTCTCAATCCGACGATAATTTCGTTGTGGGGTCCACCAATGATTGTGCCATCGCATTTAATATTTTTCCCTGCTTAAAACGAATATTCCCGAATTAATCGAATATAATATGACAACTTGCATACTTTGTAAAATTTATAAATATTACCCACAACTATAATATTATCTCAAATTCACACCATAATATAAAAAAAATTATTTCGAGAAAATTAATTCTTTATTCATAAAATCTGGGCTTTCACAAATAACATGTCTATGCGAAGTACCGCATGCGTGGTGATTTCTATTGTTATTCAATTCTTTATTATTCTGTTGGAACATCCTGTGGGTCATGTAATTTACTACTTTACTTCGACACGTTCCGTTATTTAGTATTCTGTTGGAATAACCTTTCTATGTGAGGTACCGCATGCATGGTGATTTCTTTTATTATTCCATTCTTTATTATACTCAGTTGGTTAAAGTTTTGACTTCTATACTCCATGAAATTAGTGGAATATCCTTGATATTTGCGCTTCATCCAAAGATCTTTTCATGGAAATATTCTTCGAGCATTCTTGAATTTTACTCTACAAAGCGATTCATGTTGACAATTTGGACATTATTAGTTCCTAGATAAATTAATTCTTGAACTTGTTTTATTGAATTCTTATATCATTGTCATCATCCTCATGTTTATATTTTTTTTTGAAAGTCATCTGTGGCTCAGTAGTGCTTAGATGGACTTGGTATGATTATGGCGAGGATTATTCTTTGTAATCATGACCGTAATGTTACAAATGATGTGGTAAAAGTCCTCATTGGCCCGTAGTGCATTGATGGACGATTGTTGGCATGATCATGACCATTAATGAATACACAAATATTTTTGGGCCAGTAAGGCATGGATAATTGTGGTCGTGATACTAAATAATATCCTTGGCCGTAGTGCAGGGGTGATTCGATGATGTGGATTAATTATTAAGCTGAGTCCCTGCGATAAAAGTGATGAAAAACCTTTTAAATCATAAAAGATAATAGATTTTATTCTCTACTTGACTATTTTAATGGATTGCTTGTTCCACTGTAGTTAAACTTGATGTTTGTTATATTGTATCAGTTTAACACTGTTTTAAGGCTAATGATAATTTATTCTGCATTATCTTAGTCATAATATTTTTTACTGGGCTAGTTGAGCTCACCCTTTTTTTCACTGTTCTCTTCAGAAATGAGAATATAGCTTGGAATGAGTCGGGGAACGGAGTGATGGTCCTAGATGGTGCATTAGTAGTCCTCACTATTCTGTGAAATAGTGTGATAATAATTGTAATGAGGACTCCTTTTGAGTTTGTATACTCTCTAGTAGACAATATTTGTATTCAAACTCACAGTTTATGTTTTGTCGTATTGTACACGACAGTTGTATTATTAAGTTGTATTTGAATTCTATACCATGTATCTGGTGACTCAAGATGGGTGATGTATACCTAATTTTTGGGGCGTCACAATCAAGATGGAGGAGATGAATAGTGTATTCAACACCGTGATTAATCGATCTCAAGATCGAGTTATGTATTATCTGATTCAGTTCGAGACGCTGCCACCGTACATGTTAGATCGCAGAAAAATGTTCCGTATTATGGAAGAAGAGCGTCGTAAGGCTACACAACATTTTAGTAGGTCATCGTAGGGAATTTACTTGATATGTGATTAATGATATGATAAATAAGATGTAAATCCCAAGTGTTTTGTAACCAATGGGATATGATGATGATGTTATCCTGAAACTTTAGTAGTTCAGGAAGGTAATGTAAATGGCAGTGATGCTATTGTTCTTATGTTTTCTAAAGATGATAAATGAATAAAATGTTAATTTTTATTCAAGATGTTATATGTTATGTGATAATATTTTATGATGTGCAAATTTAAGTAAAAAATACTTAAAAGAAATTGAGTAATAATCTAATAAGTGTATTTTATTCCGAAAATGCCTCCAAGAAGACGACAACCACGACAACAAACCCCTGCGGGATCTACGAACAATAACAACGCTAAAGCTAACCCAATTCAGCAGTTGGTGACACTTCTGGCTGGAGCACTGCAGAATCAACCGCATAATCAAGTTGCAACTTTTAAGGATTTCAAGGCGATTGGACCACCAGAATTCCGTGGAACCATGAATCTGGTTGACGCACAGACCTGGATCATGGAAATAGAGAAGGTATTTGATGTGGCTAGGATCAGTGAGAATCAGAAGACTGCTTTTGGAACATTTTTGTTGGAAGCAGAGGCCAGTTATTGGTGGCAAGCTAATAAAACTAGAGGAGGTCAGGGAGTGATGACTTGGGAAAGGTTCAAGGAGATATTCTTCGAGACATATTTCCCAGAGAGTTCAAAGAATCAGATGGAAGTGCAGTTTCTAGAACTAAAGCAAGGCACAATGACAGTGTCGGAGTATGAAGCAAGGTTCAATAAGTTGGTGAGGTTTACGCCATATCAAGTGAACACGGATGAGCGCAAGGCGAGGAGGTTTGAACAGGGACTGAAGCCTTAGTTGTATAGCAGAGTCTCCCTGTTCTAGTTAAAGACATTTATAGCGGTGCTTGAAAAGGCAATTCTCGCTGAGGGTGGAGGTGAGGCTGTGACAAAGTACAATCAAGAACAAGGAAAGAAGAAGAATGAGGGTGAAGGTAAGAACGGTGGTAGTAGTGGTGGAAATGGTAGTAGTAACTTGAAGAGGAAGTGGAATGCGAGTGTTGGTGCTGGAAGCCAACAAGATAGCCAGCAGAAAAAGAAGTTTGAAGCATGTTCTACATGTGAAAAGAATCACACTGGCATGTGCTTAAGGGGTAAATGAATATGCTTCAACTATGGCCAGGAGGGTCACATTGCCCCAAATTTCCATCAACCAAAGAAGAATGTTTGCTACACATGCGGGTCAAAGGATCATTTTGCTCGCGAGTGCCTTAAGAAGAAAGTTGGAGAGACAATGGGAAGCAAGGGAGGTAGCAGTGGAGGTACATTAACCATTGCTGGACCAACGTCATCAATCAGGCCCACAGCCAGAACCTTCAACATGACTGGGCAGGATGTTGTACAATCAAAAGATATTGTATCAAGTATTATCCCAATCAATGATATAGATGCTTATGTATTATTTGATTCGGGTGCTACTTGGTCGTTTATATCTGATGAATTTTCTAAGAGATTAGGATTGCCTAACGAAGAATTGAATTTCCCTTTAAACATAGAAATTGCGAATAGGGAGGTGATTCCTGTTAGGTTCATATACAAGAATTGTACGGTGAATATTAAGGGGAATGTCATGATAGTAGATTTAATCCCGATTAAACTTGGAGAGTTTGATGTTATATTGGGAATGGATTGGCTATTCAATTATGGAGCGATAATTAATTGCCAAAAGAAATGCATAAACCTTATCACTCTGTCAAAGGTAGTCTTCTATTGTAGCAAGTCACCTAGACAGGCAAGGTGTCTGACGATTATGCAGGCCAAGAAGTTGTTGGGTCAAGGCTGTGTAGGATTTTTAGCTTACATAGTAGATACTCAGAGGAATGGGGTGAAACTGAAAGAAATACCAATGGTTAGGGAATTTGTAGATGTATTTGTGGAGGATTTGCCAGGACTTCCGCCTGACCGAGAGATCTAGTTCGTTATTGATTTGACGCCAGGAACTACTCCGATATCGAAGGCCCCGTACAAGATGGCTCCGATAGAAATGAAAGAACTGATGGTACAATTCCAAGAGTTGTTGGACAAGAAATACATTCAGCCGAGTGTATCACCGTGGGGAGCACCGGTGTTATTCGTGAAGAAGAAGGATGGGTCAATGCGTCTTTGCATTAATTATAGGGAATTAAACAAAGTCACTATTAAAAAATAAATATCCATTGTCAAGGATAGATGACTTGTTTGATCAATTGAAGGGTGCTAGATACTTCTCGAAAATAGATTTGAGAAGTAGATATCATCAATTAAAGGTAAGGAAGGAGGATGTACCTAGAGTGGCATTCAGAACTCGGTATGAACATTACGAGTTTTTGGTGATGTTTTTTGGTTTGACCAACGCCCCTGTTGCATTCATGGATTTGATGAATAAGGTGTTTAAACCATTTATAGACAAGTTTGTGGTGGTATTTATCGATTACATTCTGGTGTACTCCAAATCTAAAGAAGAACACATGGAACATTTATGTTTGACATTGGAGACACTATGAAAGGAAAAGTTATATACGAAATTCTCTAAATATGAATTATGGCTAGAACGTGTATAATTTCTTGGACATATGACTGACAAAGACGGTATTTCAGTGGATCCATCAAAATTTGAAGCCGTAATCAATTGGGAACAACCAAGGACACCATCGGAGGTGAGGAGTTTCTTGGGACTGGCCGGCTATTACAGATGGTTTATTCAGGACTTTTCCAGACTTAAAAAAGAAGTTAAATGTGGCACAAGTGTTGTCATTACCAGATAATACAAAAAACTTTATGGTGTATAGTGATGCATCACATAAAGGGTTAAGTTATGTCCTTATGCAGAATGGCAAAGTTATTGTGTATGCATCAAGGCAACTGGCGGACTATGAGAAAGGATACCCGACTTATGATTTAGAGTTGGCTGCTGTTAAGCCCCGAATCTAGGTACTTGAAACCTGAATTCAGTGCTTCACGATACCATTTTTATGAATGGAATAATACTAATAATAATAACAATAATGTAACTATTAAACTTAATTTACATAATTATCAGAGTCTAGCTCCCAAGTACGCAACCTTTAATCATTCCTTACATTACATGATAATAAATATATAACATTGTCTTAATAATATTAAACTATTACATAAGATAACATTGAAATCATTCAAAGAACCTTTCCCTTTTCCTTGTTCTTATGAGCCTTCAAAGTTGTTCACACTTAGCTGAAAACATTTAAATTAAGCAAGGATGAGCATTTGAGTGCCCAGCAATTAATAACAATTATATATATATATATATAAGCTGAAAGATTTTTAAATGTTTTTTTTATACTACCCTTCAACAACAAATCAATAGTTATGAAGTAATGAACCGATAATAATAACTTAACAACCCTCTTTCAAATTTTTGAAACTACGTACTAACTATAAATAGGGTTAAGGGGACATACTATGAACATTATTTTTATTTTCGAAAAGGTTAAACAATACTTCATCTGTAAACCGTCATAACTTACGGGCACATGGGTGATCAGCCAGTTGTACCCGGTATTGATCAATACTACATGCAAGAACGATATTATCGTTCACTCTGTCCACCTTGGGTGCATAAAAGTTTTTCCCGTGTAAGGGATGTTCATACTTGTCGGGGTTCCAAACCAAGGCAATTCGGTTGGATAATAATAAGGTTTTATCTTGTTCAACAATAATCTACAATTCAACATATATATACGTGTATTTAACAAAGGTGTATCAACATGTGGTTAAATGCAATGATTATCCAAGTGGGGACACTTGTATAACCATTTATAGAAATTATCAAACAGAATATATATTTGAATTACCATATACTAACATGTTGATAATCAATGATCGTATATAATATAGGGTTAATAATTTGTACAGTAATAATACAATTATGAAACATTCTTACTCATATCCATTGCATAAAGAAAATGCAAAGGTAGGATACTTGCTTGATGCGCTGCTTATAATACACAACTTAGTTTTATCTTTTATATCACGACCTATCATTAATCAGATCATTCGTTCAATTAGAACAATATACTATAACATATAATACTGCATTTCGCAGTCAGCACATAACCTAATCACATTATCACACATGTTCAACAGTCATTGCATTACAAACAAACATTAACATTGTCAATAGTATTAATATTTTATTCATTTACTAATATTATTAGTCATTTAATAATATTTTATTCTTTTACTAATGTTATTTCATTTTTAATAACATTTTATTTAATCTCGAATATTATTATTTACTCAATAATATTTTAATCATCCAATAATACTTTAATTTAATATTATTAATCTTTTAATAATATTTTAATCTAAGATTAATACTTTAATCTAATATTATTAATCATTTAATAGTATTTTAATGAAGTTTTAATCTTAATATTTTTATTTACTTAACAATATCATATTCTAATATTATTAATATCATAATAACATTTTAATAATTTATTTGATAAATAAACAATTTATTCTAATTGTTCACTCTTTACAAAACTACTTATTTAATATCCATAAAAGGTCATAAATAATATTTCTTATTTTAAATTACCAAACTGCCCTAAAGTACTCATAATATTATATATTAGGAGTATTCAAGCATTAAAATCACATTTTTCTTATTTAAGACATCATTTAACTTTTTATTTCCTTTTATTCATAACTTCATTATTTTTAGGAAAAATAGAAAACTGATTCTAAAAATTCTTGTTTTCTAGATTTAAATAGTATATGACCCAAAAATGATCCCCAAATTTTTCTGGAATTTTAGAAAATGTACTAATTTTAAAGTGCCCAAAACACTCGGATCTTGCTTCATTTTTCATAAATCGAGTTTTCCTTAGACAAATCTGAAACTTTTAGGGTATACTCTCATAACATATATGAACCTACTGTAAAAATTTTGGATTTTTCCCATGTATACACTGTGAGATATTCGGGTGTTAATATTTAGGAGTCTTTTACGGAAATAGCCATTACACACAACCTATAACTCGAAACATGTTCGTTCTTTTTCCTACACGTAGATAACTTCTCAAGTTACCTCTGTGATTGTTCCCAGATTTTTAAAAGACTTGCAACTGTCCGAAATAGTCCTAAGAAAAACGGGGACAATAGCTTTTTAGGGTTTTAAAATATAAATACTATTTGTGGACTGTTTTGGGGAAAACAGCCTACATGGCTTCAATACTTGCTAGATTTGTGTTCTGCTACTTGGGTTTACTAGATAACTCATGTATCTAGCACCCCCCCCCCCCCTTTGACGGATCACAAATCTGAGTTATAAAACTTGAGTTACACAAGATTTAGTGGAAGAAAAATAAGAGTTTCACCCCTTGGAGAACATATGCTCATTTCTTTCCTCTAAATCTATAGTCTAATACACAAGATACTTAGTCCTACACATGAGACATGTAGAACTAAGGTACTTTTAGTATTAGACCATAACCCCATACATGTTGAGGTAAAAATCGAAAATAGAAGGAGAATAAGAAAAAGAATGGAAGAGAACCTCACCTAGTTTTCTTTGCTATCCTTCTTGCTCTTCCAAAGTAGGTTATGAATCTAGGATGCATGAACAATAACTCCTCTTCCTTACTAGAAAAACTGAACCCTCTCTCTCTCTCTTTTCTCTCTTTGAAGTTTGCTAGCTTGGGAGAAAAGAAGAAGAAGGAGAATAAGAGAAATACAAATGACCTAGCAAATGAATGGGGTGATTAACTAATATCCCCCATACTTTTATTTTCCTTGGGATAAAAGACTTCACCTTAACTCTTCCAATTAAGCCTAATCATGTGATTAAGGGTGCTAATTGAGCTTTCCACTAATGGGAGCATGACATACTTGTCCTTGTGTGTAAGACTTACTATTTATGGAACTTAATTAACTTAATTTGTTGCCTTATAAGGTCTAATGGGGCCGGTCACTATGCTCCATTTTCTCCTCCATTTTTCTTTTATTTTAATGCATAAATTTGATTAATCAAAAGTCTAAAATACCCTTAATCTAGTGGGCTAAGTATTGGTTTGCATTTTATTTCTTTTGGGCATCTCCTTTAATTTTTTTGGGCCATTCAATGTACATAGTCTAACAATTTTAATATATGCTACACAAATTGTTTATTTAGGGTTTCCATTCCCAATCTTATTAAATTTAATTACGTATACATGTGACTTTAGCTCATAACCTAGTTAGGTTTACTAAAAATAGGTTTAAAATTATTAGTCACTTGAAATAATAAGATTATCCACTTATGTTAGTATACATATTAAATACTAACTCTTCCTTATTACCATAATCCTTAGGTTATTTAATTGTCTCACCTAATGTATAATTAAGTTACGAAACTTTCATTTAGGGTTTAAAATAAAATAAAATTAGTTTCTAAAATTTGTAATTATGGTTTCACGCAGTAATACAAGGGTTTGTCACGTAACACCATAATTGTCCAACCCTTATCGGTCCACATATATAGTACATATTTATATCACTAAAAAATCAAAATATAATTATTATAATATTATTATTCTCATACCTTGATCAAAATTCAAAAATTAGGGGTTGGATTCCATATCCATTTACCACATCATACTTAATATTATTAATTAAGTTGAAAATAATTAACTTAATAATCTAAACAAAATTCATATAATAAAATAATTATTATAATAATTTAAAAATCATTTCATATATTATATAAATAATATATGATTATATTTTCACGGAAAATAGTTAATAAAACATTTCTACTATAAAATTAATTATGATAAGGATATAATTTATAATGATGAATAATTCTAAAATAAAATTATTTATAAATATTCATATTTTTATTTATCACATAAATACATATACACATTATCTTGGCACATATTCCCCATATTTAAAATAAAAAAAATTATACGCAAAATTTCTAATTTATTTATATATAAAATATCGGGTTGTTACATTCACCCTCCTTTATAAAGATTTTGTCCCCGGAATCACCATTTTAAAACCTACACATACAAGTGTATGAAGCATATACAATCATTACAAGTAGATCTTTATCATAAATGATCGTACTGATCTTTAACCTATTCACGTAAAACTTGTCTATCTGATTAAACAGAAATTTGATTTCTAAAAGAACTCAAATTCCTTCTTCAAAATTTCTTTATAAAATAAGTTACTATATATATGAAAATCATGCATAAGAAAATAAAAGTTATACGAATAATACCTGTAATTGCACCACCAGCTGCTATGGTATCCTGGACCGTCATGTTGTAGACCCTTGTTGTTGATTTTGTTGGCTTGCTCGATGTCGTAGGTCCCGTGATTGCCAAAGTCATGCTGCCCATTCTAGTATTCACACTCCCTGCCTCCGTCGTCCTCTTCGGACAATCCTTCACCTTATGCCCGGTCAACCCGCATAGAAAACACCCATTGTTCATCCTAGGATTGGGGCAGTTGGGAAAGATATGGCCCTCTTGCCAGCACTTATAACATACAAACTTCCCTTTCAAACATTCCCTAGAGTGGTTCTTTCCACAATTTCCACACTGCACAGCTTGCTTTTTAACTCCTTCCTGTTTTACTTGCACACTTCCAAAATTGCTTCCCTTCCTTTTGCTACTACCACCGTTACTCCCACTATTAACTTCCACCTTCCCAGTTCCTTCCACCTTACTCTTGTTCTTTCTCTCCTTGTTGTAGAGGTTCATGGCCTCACTCCCCTCCTAAACAATAATAGCCTTCTCCATGAATGATGCAAATGTAGGGATCTGCAACACCGCCACCTTGTTGTAGAGCCAGGATTTTAATCCCAGCTCAAACATTCTAGCTTTCCTAGCCTCCGTATCAAATTGATACGGAGAAAACCTAGCCAACTCATTGAATTTTGCGGCGTATTCGGACACCATCATATTCTCCTACTTCAACTCTAAAAATTTTACGTCCATCCTAGCCTGCATACTAGAGGAAAAATAGATTTCAAAGAATAGTGTCTTAAACCTATCCCAAGTAACAACACCCTCTCCTGCCCTCGCCTGATTCGCTTCCCACCAAAAATTTGCCTCACCTTTCATCATATAGGTGGCAAAAGCGGTCCTTTGCCCCTTAGCTACCCTAGCTATCACGAATGCTTTTTCAATCTCTTTAACCTAAGTCTGAGCTTCAACAGGGTCAGTTGTCCCTCTAAACTCCGGCGGTCCTACTGCCTTGAAGTCCTTAAAGTTTGCCAAGCGGTTGTCCGACTGGTTCCCTACGATTGACATTCCTTGTTGCATAGCTTGTGCTACCATGTTTGCAAAGTGTTGCATCAGGTCTGCTTGTTGTTGTCCCTCAACATTATTGACAGACTCTTCTTCCCTTTGGTTTCAAGTTTGACGTCTTGGCGGCATTATCTAGTTAAGTAAAACTATATATTATTCTTTAATTCTAAATCTTATCATATAAGTTTAGTATATTAACTCATTTCATTACTCAAACTTAGATTCATATTCATTTAGCGAATACTTTACATAACATAGCACATACTGCTTTAAACATCATTCATCCCTTTGTGACTACAAAAGTCGGGATTTACAGCCTAGACTAATACCAAAAGTTGGGAACATTACATTACACAGACATACTTAACATTAAACAGGCCTACACAATAGAACCTATACTACCTATTCACTACGCCTTTTTCATGGACAACCTTTCGCTTGATGACCTTCTATCCCACAGATAAAACATGCTCCTGATTTATAGTCGGGACAATACAGAGTGGTATGTCCCTCATAGCCACAAAGGTAACACATTCTTTTCCCTTTCTTCGTATCGGATTTTCTTAAGTCATGGTCTTCAATCCTTCTTTTCCCCTTCTTGCTCGGAGCTGCACACGATGTGTTGCATGTGGCTCCCATCTGATCAATTTGGATTTTAAGCTTATCTTGTTCTTCCATTATTTTTATTAACACCTGGCGCAGTTGACTATTTAACAGCTTTTCCATTTCCCATAGCTTTTCTAGAGAAGAAACCTTGTTCCTCAGATCTTGCACCTCTGTTGATGCTTGTTGAGCTTCAACTTGGTGTCCGAATCACTATCTTTCAACTCCACCATCTCCGGATCTGATACTACATTTTCTACAATAACCACTTCGTCTGAGTTGTTTTCATTGTGAGCCTCTATTTTAACTATTGGCTTCGATATTAGCTCGGGGGTATGGATTTGATCCTTCTTCATGCTATAAGCATATAACAAGCCTTTTCCACCAGACATCTAGACACATCAATTATCCTGATTAGCATATAGTATATACACACATCAAATAATAGTTTTATATAAGTTATCTTTTATTTTGTTTGACAATGGATTTAGTCAATTCATCTCTTTATAAACAATATATGAGTTATTTATATTCTCAACGTTTCCCTCTGATCTAAGGTTATAGCCTAAGGTCTATCCCACCTAAGGTTTCTAACCCTAAAGCTCTAATACCAACCTGTTAAGCCCCCGAATCCAGGTACTTGAAACCCGAATTCAGTGCTTCACGATACCATTTCTATGAGCGGAATAATAATAATAATAATAATAATAATAATAATAATAATAATAATAATAATAATAATAATAATAATAATAATAATAATAATAATAATAATAATAATAATAATAATAATAATAATAATAATAAACTTAATTTACATAATTATCAGAGTCTACCTCCGAAGTACATAACCTTTAATCATTCCTTACCATACATGATAATAAATATATAACATTGTCTTAATAATATTAAACTATTACATAAGATAACATTGAAATCATTCAGTAACCTTTCCCTTTTCCCTTGTTCTTAACAGAGCCTTCAGGTTGTTCACACTTAGCTGAAAACATTTAAATTAAGAAAGGATGAGCATTTGAGTGCCCAACAAGTAATAACAATTATATATATATATATAAGTGAAAGAATTTTAAATGTTTTCTTTATACTACCCTTCTACAACAAATCAATAGTTGTGAAGTAATATGAACCGATAATAATAACATAACAACCCTCTTTCAAATTTTTGAAACTACGTACTGACAATAAATAGGGTTAAGGGGACATACTATGGACATTATTTTCATTTTCGAGAAGGTTAAACAGAACTTCATCTGTAAACCGTCATACCTTACGGGCACGGGGGTGATAAGCCCGTTGTACCCGGTATTGATCAATACTACATACAAGAACGATGTTATCGTTTACTCTATCCACCTTGGGTGCATAAAAGTTTTTCCCGTGTAAGGGATGTTCATACTTGTCGGGGTTCCAAACTAAGGCAATTCGGTTGGATAATAATAAGGTTATATCTTGTTCAACAATAATCTATAATTCAAAATATATATACGGGTATTTAACAAAGGTGTATCAACATGTGGTTAAATGCAATGATTATCCAAGTGGGGACACTTATATAACCATTTATAGAAATTATCGAACAGAATATATATCTGAATTACCATATACTAACATGTTGATAATCAATGAGCGTATATAATATAGGGTTAATAATCATGACAAAGAATAATATAATTCTAAAACATTCTTACTCATGTTCATTGCATAAAGAAAATGCAAAGGTAGGATACTTGCCTGATGCGCTGCTTACAATACGCAACTTAGTTTTATCTTTTATATCACGATCTATCATTAATCAGATCATTCGTTTGATTAGAACAATATACTATAACATATAATACTGCATTTCGCAGTCAACACATAACATAATCACATTATCACACATGTTAAATAAATATTTGCGGACAAACAAACATTAATACTTTGTCAAAATTCTATGTCCAGGATCAATTTTCAAAATATGCTTGCATTGTCTTAAATTTTTATCGAGTAATTATCGAGTCTAAGACTCTATTCTCAGAACTCAATATCTCAGAAATATCACTCATATTATTTTAAATGACTCAATAAACATTTATTAATTTATCACAAATTTTCAAACACCGAAATCATTATTAAATGATTCAAATATCAAATAATTCTATTAACATTTAATTATTATTAAACGATTCATGAAACCATTGCCAAAATATTAAAGTTATATAATAACTCAAAATATTTTTTAAAACATTTATATTACCCTTAAATGATTTTTAAAACATTTAAAATTATTTTTAAATAATTACCATTAATACTATGCTTTAGTATCATTAATCAATTAATAATACCTTTATTCATTTACCAATTGTATTAATATTTTATTCATTTACTAATATTATTATTCATTTAATAATATTTTATTTCTTTACTAATGTTATTTCATTTTTAATAACATTTTATTTAATCTCGAATATTATTATTTACTTAATAATATTTTAACCATCCAATAATACTTTAATTTAATATTATTAATCTTTTAATAATATTTTAATCTAAGATTAATACTTTAATCTAAGATTATTAATCATTTAATAGTATTTTAATGAAGCTTTAATCTTAATATTTTTATTTACTTAACAATATCATATTATAATATTATTAATATCATAATAACATTTTAATAATTTATTTGATCAATAAACAAATTATTCTAATTATTCACCCTTTACAAAATTACTTATTTAATATTCATAAAAGGTCATAAATAATATTTCTTATTATAAATTACCAAACTGCCCTAAAGTACTCATAATATTATATATTAGGAGTATTCAAGCATTAAAATCTTATTTTTCTAATTTAAGACATCATTTAACTTTTTATTTCCTTTTATTCACAACTTCATTATTTTTAGGAAAAAAAGAAAACTGATTCTAAAAATTCTTGTTTTCTGGATTTAAACAGTATATGACCCAAAAATGATCCCCAAATTTTTCTGGAATTTTAGAAAACGATTTACTAATTTTAAAGTGCCCAAAACACTCGGATCTTGCTTCATTTTTCATAAATCGAGTTTTCCTCAGACAAATCTGAAACTTTTAGGGTATACTCTCATAACATATATGAACCTACTGTAAAAATTTTGGATTTTTCTCATGTATACACTATAAGATATTCTGATGTTAATATTTAGGAGTCCTTTACGAAAATAGCCATTACACACAACCTATAACTCGAAACGTGTCCGTTCATTTTATTACACGTAGATAACTTCTCAAGGTACCTCTGTGATTTTTCCCAGATTTTTAAAAGACTTGCAACGGTCCGAAACAGGCCTAAGAAAAATGGGGACAGTAGCTTTTTAGGGTTTTAAAATCTAAATACTCTATGTGGACAGTTTTGGGGAAAACAGCCCCCATGGCTTCAATACTTGGTAGATTTGTGTTCTATCACTTGGCTTTACTAGATAACTCATGTATCTTACACCCCCCCCCCCTTCAATGGATCACAAATCCGAGTTGTAAAACTTGAGTTACACAAGATATAGTTGAAGAAAAACAAGAGTTTCACCCCTTGGAGAGCATATGCTCATTTTCTTCCTCTAAATCTATAGTCTAATACACAAGATACTTAGTCCTACACATGAGATATATAGAACTAAGGTACTTTGAGTATTAGACCATAACCCCATACAGGTTGAGGTAAAAACCAAAAATAGAAGGAGAATAAGAAAAAGAATGGAAGAGAACCTCACCTAGTTTTCTTTGCTATCCTTCTTACTCTTCCAAAGTAGGTTATGAATCTAGGATGCATGAACAATAACTCCTCTTTCCTTACTAGAAAAACCGAACCCTCTCTGTAATACCCGGGAAAAATAAAAATAAAATATAATAATAAATATGGTATAATAAAAATTTATTTTATTTAAATCATATTAATTGGACTTTGTCATTTAGTTGGGTCAAACTAGTTAATTAATTTATTGGGCTAATAATATAAATTAAACTTGTAGAATTTGGGCTTTTAAAATTTATTTGGGTTTAATTTATGTGGGTAATATTAAGTTCAATATAATTAGGAGAAGTATTTAAATAAAACCTAATTAGACTCTCATACGCTTAATACGTGACTGAGGGAAAGAGAAGCTAGAAGCAAGTCGGCTATGGATTTTTTTTACAATCACTGGCATCAGACGAAAGAAAAAGAAGGGGGAAATTGACTAAGGTAAAATCTTTCATAAATATTATATGTATGTAGCAAACTGTAGCTAACAAAGGAGTAAAAATCCTAATGAATGAAATCATATAATTCATTATTGATGATCCGTAGACTTGATTGATTATTTATATACATATATATTATTATATATTATTATTATTATATGCAGATTACTTGATTGAGATTTGAGAATTTGCTGCATGCTTAGATTTTTTTTATTATTTTTATTATTATTATATACGGATTATATATATGTATACCCAATTTATTGAAGCAGCGACATGATTTCGTTATTATTTATATTGTGCATTATATATATATATATATATATATATATATATATTATATTTTAATAGGTATTTAGCTATGAAATTTATAAATCAGGATTGGTAAATAAAATTTAAATTATGTATATAGATTTAAATTAATTAATTTTGTCGATATAGTTGTTAAGTTTTTAATAATAAATTTAATATTATTATGTTATTAATGATTGGATTGTAATAAAATTTTATTAAATTATTTAGGTTGAACGGAGAGAGTCTAAACGAGTTTGTTTTTAATATACTTTGGGTATTGCATTATTTATTCCAGGTACGGATTCCGTACTCTTTCAACGAGACTCTATTATTTTTAATTTGTTCGTTTCGTTATTTGTTTCGAAATTTAGTTTTGTCTCTCATAATTGTTCCTTCTTAAATTCGTGAGAATGTTTCATTTTGGCATTAGTATTTGTAGTCTTTGGTCTAGTGTGTCATGGTTAATATTTATATCGATCTTTGTAGAAAGTACATGTTAATATATTTGGAGACTTTGTGTTGATAGTTCATTTCAGTTTAACATGTACATGTTAGAACCTCTTTGTTTTGTCGCATGTGTTGTGACATTTTATTTTGTTAGAATACCGTAGGGTATACCTGAGCTATAACCACTTGTGGGGGTACCACAGGCATGTCCTCTTGGCACCGAGGCATGACACCTTCCGTGGCGGTGTGATTAGTCCACGACGTCTCTGTTTTGTGCTCCAGTGGGAGTTAGACATTTGGTGTTTTGTTGTGGGAGGCGTATGGGTCGACCTTAGTTTTCTGTTCTGTTCTGTTCTGCGGATTGGTGATGTTTGTGCCAAACACACCTTCTGATTTTACATGCATCTGGATTGCGCAGTCCGATGTGTGATTGCCTGTGTGGCATTATTTGATTGTCTGTGTGGCATCATTTGACTTGCCTGTGTGGCAAGGTATATTATTATTTATTTTGAGCTCGATATGAAATAACACTCAGCCATTTGATTCAGCCTATTAGTTCGTTGTGTTAGTTTTGTTCGTTTCGTTTCAGTTCGTTTCGTCTCTTTTCATTTAATTGAGTTAGTTATTTCGGTTCATTATTTGTATTCTATATCCGTACTGGGCATTTGGCTCATTCTGTGCTTTTCTTCCTGCAGGTAATCAGGGGAATCAAGTTCAAGTGTGATGAGAGCTCCATTCATTCCAATGATTTAGAAATATTCTGTTTAGACTTGATGTGTCAGTGTACTTGGAATTGTAATAATTAATTTGGATTGTGGTTTGAGACAGTTTGAGATTTATTATGGTCGACTTGTGGTATTTATAATATATTAAGACTATTATTTTGGGGCTTGGAGCCTTGCTATTAAATTCATCAGTTTTGATATGTTTTGAGTAACCTCTCTCTCTATTTTGGAAAGGGGGTGTTACAGAGTTGGTATCAAAGCTTAGGTTCTTTCTTGTAGAAAACCTATTTAGGTTCGACCTGTGAGTTATGGGTAGACTTATGGGATAGGTTTCTGTTTTGTTTGATTTTCTGTTCAGCTATTATATTAGTCATATTTGAATTTATCGCTAATGTGCTTTGTTTATATTCGTTATCTCTTTCTTAGATGGCTCGTAGACCGGCCAGAGTTGTTGGGAGGCGAGGTAACAATAGGGGAAGAGGTGAGGGTCAGCCCAATGAGTAACCTAATGATCAGATGAATGCTCAATTGGCTACCTTGGTGAATCAGGCAGTGAATCAGGCTTTACCTCAGTTGGTGGCACAGTCAGTATACAGTAATGCAAAGAACCGCCACCGTAAATTCTGAAAGGGAGAACCCGGGAAATAATGGCCAGCAAGCAAATATTGAGGAAGGGAATACAGATGGTCTTGAGCAACAAGTGGTTCCGATGTATGTATGGTTGGAGAGGTTTCAAAAGCAGAAACCACATGCATTCGGCCAACTCGACTCCAATTGATGCAGAGAATTGGATTGCTCACCTAGAGAAGATCTTTGATGTGCTGGGGTGCTCGGATAATCAGAAAGTGTTGCTAGCTGCTTACAAGCTAGAAGGGGATGCACAGAGGTGTTGGAAAGCGATGAAAACAACAAAGGGTGATGGTTATGTTGAAACACTTAGCTGGGCAGAGTTTTGTGAGGTCTTTTATCAGCAGTACTTCCCAGCTGCTGATAAAGAGGCCTATGCTAGAGAGTATATATCGCTTCGGTAGAAAGATGATGAGTCCATCACGGACTTCATGATGAGGTTTACTAGGTTGGCAGGCTTTCCGGGAACCTCAGCAGGGACTGCAACAGAATAGGCAGAGAAATTTAAGTGGATGATTCATTATAGATATCAACAACATCTCATTAACAACAAGTTTGCAGATGTGTCGGCTGTGGCAAATGCAGCCAAAAATATTGAGATGGAGCGACAGGACTTTCGGTCTTCTAAACCGGATGTGAGTCGAAAGAGGGTCAGAGATGACCAGCAGGGTTAAACTTCAGTTCAGCATGGGAGAAATCAGGGTGGTCATTTGAATAGGAATCACAGTGGCCAACAGGGGCAGTGGCGTTGTCAGAATCAAAACAAGGGTTATCAGCAGATGCCTCAGCAAGGGCAGAATCGTCAGCTGCAGCTACCTTGGAATGGTCAGAATCGTCAGCAGTGGCAAAATTGTCAGCAGGGGCAGAATCAGGGTCGTTATCCAGGACCAGCTGGTGGAGGTAACCCAAATCTTATTCCGATAGCTCCTTGTACTACTTGTGGGGCTATTCATCCGGGGAGGCAGTGCCACAGACTCACAGGTGCATGTTTATTGTGTGGACAGATGGGTCATATTGCTAGGGATTGTACCGGTCCACGTGGTAATGGTTGAGGTGGTGATAATGGTGTCAATGGAGATCAGCGTCAGGGTGGTCGAGTGTTTTCCTTGACATATAATCAGGCGGCAGGTGCACCAGGTATTGTTTTTGGCATTCTTTTAGTTGGCAATCGTGAGGCTTCTATTTTGTTTGATATGGGTTCTACTCATTCCATTGTTGCTCAGTCTTTTGTTCGGCACCTGGGTGTGCCAGCTCAGTCTTTAGATTCTGTTATGTCTATTGCTACCCCGATGGGGACTTCAGTTATTATTTCTGATTTGTATCGAGGGTGTCCGATCAGTTTTGGGGATAACATTCGTAGGGCTAATCTTCTTCCGATGAGTATATACGATTTCAATGTTATTCTTGGAATGGACTGGTTGGATAAGCACCATGCCACAATAGATTGTCAAGCGAAGAAGGTTATATTTGGAGATGTGAAGTCTCCAAAATTCGTGTTTCAGGGTTCACAGCCGAGTAGAGTGGTGAAGTTAATTTCAGTTTTTAAGGCTGGAAAGTTGGTGGCAAAGGGTTGTGAGGGGTATTTGGTGTTTGTGAAAGATACCTCTAAGGGTGAGTCTCGTATTGAAGATGTTCCAATTGTTCGTGATTTTTGTGATGTGTTTCCTGAGGAGTTGTCAAGGTTGCCACCGCAGCGGGAAGTAGAGTTTTCTATTGAGCTTGTTCTAAGTGCGGAGCCTATCTCTAAAGCGCCGTATCAGATGGCACCATTGGATTTGCAGGAGTTGAAAGAGCAGTTGCAGGAACTGTTAGATCGTGGTGTGATTCACCCGAGTGTTTCACCGTGGGGTGCTCCGATCTTGTTTGTAAAGAAGAAGGATGGGTCTATGAGGCTGTGTATAGACTACATAAAGTTAAACAAGATCACCATCAGGAATCGGTATCCATTGCCGAGGATTGATGACTTGTTTGACCAACTTCAAGGGGCAAAGTATTTTTTGAAGATAGACTTGAGGTCGGGCTATCATCAGTTGAGGGTGAGGGATGAGGATATCCCTAAGACAACTTTTCGCACTTGATATGGGCATTACGAGTTTTTGGTGATGCGATTTGGGTTGACTAACACTCCAGCGGTGTTTATGGATTTGATGAATCGGTTATTCAGGGAGTACTTGGACCAATTTGTTATTGTATTTATTGATGACATTTTGGTTTACTCCAAGTCTAAAGAAGAGCATGAGGAGCATCTACGCACAGTGTTGGGGATTTTGCAGAAAGAGAAATTGTATGCTAAATTCGCTAAATACGAGTTTTGGTCGGAGCAGGTCGCATTTTTGGGCCACGTTGTCTCTACTGAAGGCATTAAGGTGGATCCTATGAAGGTTGAGGCTATCACTAAATGGCCGAGACCTACTATAGTGACGAAGATTAGGAGTTTCTTGGGTTTGGCAGGGTATTATAGGCGGTTTGTGGAAGGGTTTTCTTTGCTTGCCTTACCATTGACCTAGTTGATGAGAAAGGGCATGAAGTTTGTGTGGAATGACGAGGGTGAGAAGAGTTTTGAGGAGTTGAAGAAACAACTTGTGACAACTCCTATACTTGCATTGCCGTCGGGGACAGGAGGCTACCAGATTTATAGTGATACTTCTAAGAAGGGTTTGGGGTGTGTTTTGATGCAACACAGTAAGGTGATTGTTTATGCTTCTAGGCAGCTTAAATCTCACGAGGTGAATTACCCCACACATGATTTGGAGTTGGCAGCGGTGATCTTTTCCTTAAAGATTTGGAGGCACTATTTGTATTGAGAGACTTATGATATCTTCACCAATCATAAAAGTCTTAAATACATTTTCACTCAGAAAGAGCTTAACATGAGGCAGAGGCGTTGGTTGGAGCTTCTAAAAGATTATGATGCTAGAATTCAGTATCACCAGGGGAAGGCAAACGTGGTTGCAGATGCTCTTAGCCGGAAGAGTTCAGGGAGTGTAGCAGCCCTTATTACACAACCTCAGTTTATTTCGGATATGGATCGACTAGAGTTGGAGTTGTATGTATGAGGTTCAGATGGGCATTTGGCGGGTATGAGAGTTGAGCCCTCTCTTATCTCGCAGGTCAAAGAAGCTCAAAAAGAAGATGGGGAGTTGTGGAGTATGACGCAGAATCTAGAGGAGGGCAAATAGTCTGAGTTTCGTATTAATGATCACGGTGTGATTTGGTTGGGTGAGCGATTGTGTGTACCATCAGATTCAATCATTCGAGAGGCTGTGTTGGCTAAGGCTCATAGTTCGTCATTCTCTATTCATCCTGGTTCTACGAAGATGTATAGAGATTTGAAGAAGAATTTTTGGTGGAATGGGATGAAACGAGAAATGGCTGAATATGTTGGGAAGTGCCTCACTTGTCAACAAGTGAAGATAGAACATCAACGAGCTAGTGGTTTGCTACAACAGTTAGACATTCCAGTGTGGAAGTAAGAGGATATCATGATGGATTTTGTGACTGGTTTGCCGAAGACTTTTAGGAAGAATGATGCCATATGGGTAGTAGTGGATCGGTTGACCATATCGACACACTTTTTGGCTATCCATGAGGGTTAATCGGTGGATAGGTTGGCACATATCTTTCAACAGGAGATTGTTAGACTTCATGGTACTCCGGTGTCTATTTTTTTAGATCGGGACCCACGGTTCACTTCACGGTTTTGGAAAGGGTTTCAACGAGCTTGGGGTACTCGGCTCAACTTTAGTACTTCTTTTCATCCGCAAACTGATGGACAATCCGAACGAACTATTCAAACATTAGAGGACATGTTGAGGTCTTGTGCACTTGAGTGGTCGGGTAATTGGGATGATTACTTGAGCCTAGTTGAGTTTGCTTATAACAACAGCTGGCATTCAAGTATTGGAATGGCTCCGTTTGAGGCACTGTATGGTAGAAAGTGTCGGGCACCAACTTGTTGGGATAAGGTTGGCGAAAGGGCCATAGAGGGGCCTGAGTTAGTTCAAATCACTACGGAGAAGGTAGCGGTGGCAAAGGAGAAATTGAAATCGGCTCGATCACGATAGAAGTGTTATGTTGATAAACATAGGAGAACTTTAGAGTTTGAACCTGGTGAGCATGTGTTTCTAAAATTTTCTCCTTGGAAGGGCATTCGACGATTTGGGTTGAAAGGGAAACTTAGTTCGCGTTATATTGGACCATTTGAGATTCTGGAGAGGGTTGGTGAGGTTGCATATCAGTTAGCTTTGCCTCCACAGCTAGCTCATGTGCACAATGTGTTCCATGTGCCGATGTTGAGGAGTTATCATTATCATCCGTTACATGTGGTGCAATATCCATTCGATAAGATTCGGGAGTATCTTACTTGTGAGGAGAAAGCTGAGGCGATTTTGGATCGTCAAGAAAGGATTATGAGGAGGAAGACTATTCCGTTTGTTAAAATTTTGTGGAGGAACCATTCGGAGCGAGAAGCCACGTGGGAGATGGAGGAGTCTATTCGAGCGGAATATCCGCATCGTTTTGATAATTAGGTACGTTCCATTCTTTTGATTCCGAGGATGGAATTCTTTTAAGGGGTAGGTGATGTAATACCCGGGAAAAATAAAAATATAATATAATAATAAATATGGTATAATAAAAATTTATTTTATTTAAATCATATTAATTGGACTTTGTCATTTAGTTGGGTCAAACTAGTTAATTAATTTATTGGGCTAATAATATAAATTAAACTTGTAGAATTTGGGCTTTTAAAATTTATTTGGGTTTAATTTATGTGGGTAATATTAAGTTCTATATAATTAGGAGAAGTAGTTAAATAAAACCTAATTAGACTATCATACGCTTAATACGTGACTGAAGGAAAGAGAAGCTAGAAGCAAGTCGGTACATGGATTTTTTTTTACAATCACCGCATCGAATTTAAAGAAAAGAAGGGAAAATTGACGAAGGTAAAATCTTTCATAAATATTATATGTATGTAGCAAACTGTAGCTAACAAAGGAGTAAAAATCCTAATGAATGAAATCATATAATTCATTATTGATGATCCGTAGACTTGATTGATTATTTATATACATATATATTATTATTATTATTATTATTATTATTATTATTATATGCGGATTACTTGATTGAGATTTGAGAATTTGTTGCATGCTTAGTTTTTTTTTATTTTTTTATTGTTATTATATACGGATTATATATATGTATACCCAATTTATTGAAGCAATGCATGATGATTTCATTATATATATATATATATATATATATATATATATATATATATATCATGACTATATCATGTTTGGTTGCTCGCAGCCTTCTGCTATGACGTTGAAATGCATTATATATATATATATATATATATTTTTAATAGGTATTTAGCTATGAAATTTATAAATCGGGAATTGGTAAATAAAATTTAAATTATGTATATAGATTTAAATTAATTAATTTTGTCGATATAGTTGTTAAGTTTTTAATAATAAATTTAATATTATTATGTTATTAATGATTGGATTATAATAAAATTTTATTAAATTATTTAGGTTGAACGGAGAGAGTCTAAACGAGTTTGTTTTTAATATACTTTGGGTATTGCATTATCGATTCCAGGTACGGATTCCGTACTCTTTCAGCGAGACTCTTTTATTTTTAATTTGTTCGTTTTGTTATTTGTTTCGAAATTTAGTTTTGTCTCTCATAATTGTTCCTTCTTAAATTCGTGAGAATGTTTCATTTTGGCATTATTATTTGTACTCTTTGGTCTAGTGTGTCATGGTTAATATTTATATCGATCTTTGTAGAAAGTACATGTTAATATATTTGGAGACTTTGTGTTGATATTTCATTTCAGTTTAACAAGTACATGTTAGAACCTCTTTGTTGTATCGCATGTGTTGTGACATTTTATTTTGTTAGAATACCGTAGGGTATACCTGAACTATAACCACCTGTGGGGGTACCACATGCATGTCCTCTTGGCACCGAGGCATGACACCTTCCGTGGCGGTGTGATCAGTCCACGGCATCTCCGTTTTGTGCTCCAGTGGGAGTTGTCCATTTGGTGTTTTATTGTGGGAGGCGTATGGGTCGACCCTAGTTTTCTGTTCTGTGGATTGGTGATGTTTGTGCCAAACACACCTTCCGATTTTACACGCATCTGGATTGCGTAGTCCAATGTGTGATTGCCTGTGTGGCATTATTTGATTGTCTTTGTGGCATCATTTGACTTGCCTGTGTGGCAAGGTATATTATTATTTATTTTGAGCTCGGTATGAAATAACACCCAGCCATTTGATTCAACCTATTAGTTCGTTGTGTTAGTTTTGTTCGTTTCGTTTCAGTTCGTTTCGTCTCTTTTCATTTAATTGAGTTAGTTATTTTGGTTCATTATTTGTATTCTATATCCGTACTGGGCATTTGACTCATGCTATGTTTTTCTTCCGACAGGTAATCAGGGGAATCAAGGGCAAGTTGGATGAGAGCTCCATTCATTCCAATGATTTAGAAATATTCTGTTTAGACTTGATGTGTCAGTTTACTTGGAATTGTAATAATTATGTTGGATTGTGGTTTGAGACAGTTTGAGATTTATTATGGTCGACTTGTAGTATTTATCAGATATTAAGACTATTATTTTGGGGCTTGGAGCCTTGCTATTAAATTCATCAATTTTGATATGTTTTGAGTAACCTCTCTTTCTATTTCGGAAAGGGCTCTCTCTTTTTTCTCTCTTCGAAGTTTGCTAGCTTGGGAGAAAAGAAGAAGAATGAGAATAAGAGAAATGAAAATGATCTAGCAAATGAATGGGGTGATTAACTAATATCCCCCATACTTTTATTGTCCCTTGGATAAAAGGCTTCACCTTATCTCTTCCAATTAAGCCTAATCATGTGATTAAGGGTGCTAATTGAGCTTTTCACCAATGGGAGCATGACACACTTGTCCTTGTGTGTAAGACTTACTACTTATGGAACTTAATTAGCTTAATTTGTTGCCTTAAAAGGCCTAATGGGGTCGGTCACTATGCTCCATTTTTTCCTCCATTTTGCTTTTATTTTAATGCACAAATTTGATTAATCAAAAGTTTAAAATACCCTTAATCAAGTGGGCTAAGTATTGGTTTGCATTTTATTTCTATTGGGCATCTCCTTTAATTGTTTTGGGCCATGTAATGTACATAGTCTAACAATTTTAATATATACTACCCAAATTGTTTATTTAGGATTTCCATTCCCAATCTTATTAAATTTAATTACTTATACATGTAACTTTGGCTCATAACCTAATTAGGTTTACTAGATATAGGTTTAAAATTATTAGTTACTTGAAATAACAAGATTATCCACTTAAGTTAGTATACATATTAAATACTAACCCTTCATTATTACCATAACCCTTAGGTTATTTAATTGTCTCACCTAATGTATAAATAGGTTACGAAGCTTTCATTTAGGGTTTAAAATAAAATAAAATTAGTTTCTAAAATTTGTAATTAGGGTTTCACGCAGTAATACAAGGGTTTGTCACATAACACCATAATTGTCCAACCCTTATCGGTCCATATATACAGTACATATTTATAGCACTGAAAAATCAAAATATAATTATTATTATATTATTATTCTCATGTCTTGATCAAAATCCAAAAATTAGGGTTTGGATTCCATATCTGATTTATCTGTCATACTTAACATTATTAATTAAGTTGAAAATAATTAACTTAATAATCTGAACAAAATTCATATAATAAAATAATTATTATAATAATTCTAAAAATTATTTCATATATTATATAAATAATATGTGATTATATTTTCATGGAAAATAATTAATAAAACATTTCTACTATAAAATTAATTATGATAAGGATATAATTTATAATGATCAATAATTCTAAAATAAAATTATTTATAAATATTCATATTTTTATTTATCACATAAATACATATACACATTATCTTAGCACATATTCCCCATATTTAAAATAAATAAAAATTTATACGCAAAATTTTTAATTTATTTGTATAGAAAATATCGGGTTGTTACATTCACCCTCCCTTATAAAGATTCCGTCCCTGGAATCACCGTTTTAAAACCTACACATACAAGTGTACGTAGCATATACAATCATTACAAGTAGATCTTGATCATAAATTATCGTACTGATCTTTAACCTATTCACGTAAAGTTTGTCTATCTGATTAAACGGAAATTTGATTTCTAAAAGAACTCAAATTCCTTCTTCAAAATTTCTTTATAAAATAATTTACTATATATATGAAAATCATGCATAAGAAAATAAAAGTTATACGAATAATACCTGGAATTGCACCACCAGCTACTATGGTATCCTGGACCGTCATGTTGTAGACCATTGATGTTGATTTTGTTGGCTTGCTCGATGTCGTAGGTCCCGTGATTGCCAAAGTCCCGCTGTCCATTCCAGTATTCACACTCCCTGCCTCCGTCCTCTTCTTCGGACAATCCTTCACCTTATGCTCGATTGACCCGCATAGAAAACACCCATTGTTCATTCTAGGATTGGGGCAGTTGGGAGAGATATGGCCCTCATGCCCGCCTTTATACCATACAAACTTCCTTTTCAAACATTCCCTAGAGTGGTTCTTTCCACAGTTTCTACACTGCACAACCTGCTTCTTAACTCCTTCTTGTTTTACCTGCACACTTCCAAAATTGCTTCCCTTCCTTTTGCTACTACCACCGCTACTCCCACTATTAACTTCCACCTTCCCAGTTCCTTCGACCTTACTCTTGTTCTTTCTCTCCTTGTTGTAGAGGTTCATGGCCTCACTCCCCTCCTCAGCAATAATAGCCTTCTCCATGAATGATGCATATGTAGGGATCTGTAACACCGCCACCTTGTTGTAGAGCCAGGGTTTTAATTCCAGCTCAAACCATCTACCTTTCCTAGCCTCCGTATCAACTTGATGCGGAGCAAACCTAGCCAACTCATTGAATTTTGCGGCGTATTCGGGCACCATCATATTCTCCTGCTTCAACTCTAAAAAATTTACCTCCATCATAGCCTACATACTAGAGGAAAAATAGTTTTCGAAGAACAGTGTCTTAAACCTATCCCAAGAAACAACACCCTCTCCTACCCTCGCCTGATTCGCTTCCCAGCAAAAATTTGCCTCACCCATCATCATATAGGTGGCAAAAGCGGTCCTTTGCCCCTCAGCTACCCTAGCTACCACGAATGCTTTTTTAATCTCTTTAACCCAAGTCTAGGCTTCAACAGGGTCAGTTGTCCCTCTAAACTCCGGCTGGTCCCACAACCTTTGAAGTCCTTAAAGTTTGCTGCTGGTTGTCCACCGGTTCCTCACGATCGGAATTCCTTGATGCATAGCTTATGGTACCATGTTTGCAAAGTCTTTCGACGGGTCTCGCTTGTTGTTGTCCTCAACGTTATTAACAAACTCTTCGCTTCTTTTGGTTTCGAGTTTGACGATCAAGGCATTATCCTCGTTAAAGTAAAACCATATATTATTCTTTACATTCTAAATCTTATCATATAAGTTTAGTATATTAACTCATTTCATTACTCAAACTTAGATTCATATTCATTTAGCTGAATACTTTACATAGCATAACACATACCGCTTTTAAACATCATTCATCCCTTTGTGACTACAAAAGTCGGGATATACAAACCTTTCGACTAATACCAAAAGTTGGGAACATTACATTACACGTATATACTTAACATTAAATGAGCCTACACACAATGTAACCTATACTACCTATTCACTACGCCTTTTTCTTGGGCAACCTTTCGCTTGATGACCTTCTATCCCACAGATAAAACATGATCCTAATTTATAGTTGGGATAATACAGAGTGGTATGTCCCTCATAGCCACAAAGGTAACACATTCTCTTCCCTTTCTTCTTATCGGATTTTCCTAAGTCATGGACTTCTATCCTTCTTTTCCCCTTTTTACTCGGAGCTGCACACGATGTGTTGCATGTGGCTCCCATCTGATTAATTTGGATTTTAAGCTTATCTTGTTCTTCCATTGTTTCTATTAACGCCTGACGCAATTGACTATTTAACATCTTTTTTATTTTCCACAGCTTTTCCAGAAAAGAAACCTTGTTCCTCAGATCCTGCACCTTTGTTGATGCTTGTTCATCTTCAACTTTGGTGTCCGAATCACTATCTGTCAGCTCCACCATCTCCAGATCTGATACTACGTTTTCTAAAATAACCACTTTGTCTGAGCTGTTTTCATTGTGAGCCTCTATTTCAGCTATTGGCTTCGATATTAGCTCGAGGGTATGGATTTGATCCTTCTTCATGCTATAAGAATATAACAAGCCTTTTCCACCAGATATCTACACACATCAATTATCCTGATTAGCATATAGCATATACACACAGCAAATAATAGTTTTATATAAGTTATCTTTTATTTTGTTTGACGATGGATTTAGTCAATTCATCTCTTTATAAACTCTATATGAGTTATTTATATTCTCAATGTTTCCCTCTGTTCTAAGGTTATAGCCTAAGGTCTATCCCACCTAAGGTTTCTAACCCTAAAGCTCTGATACCAACTTGTTAAGCCCTCGAATCCAAGTATTTGAAACCCAATTCAAAGGTTTCACGATACCATTTCTATGAGCGAATAATACTAATAATAATAATAATAATATAAATATTAAACTTAATTTACATAATTATCGTAGTCTAGCTCCCAAGCACGTAACCTTTAATCATTCCTTACAATACATGATAATAAATATATAACATTGTCTTAATAATATTAAACTATTACATAAGATAACATTGAAATCATTCAAAGAACCTTTCCTTTTTCCCCTTGTTCTTATGAGAGCCTTCAAAGTTGTTCACACTTAGTCGAAAATATTTAAATTAAGCAAGGATGAGCATTTGAGTGCCCAACAAGTAATAAAAATTATACATATATATGTATATATATATATAAGTTGAAAGAATTTTAAATATTTTCTTTATACTACCCTTCTACAACAAATCAATAGTTGTGAAGTAATCAATCGATAATAATAACATAACAACCCTCTTTCAAATTTTTGAAACTACGATCGACTATAAATAGGGTTAAGGGACATACTATGAACATTGTTTTCATTTTCAAAAGTTAAATAGAAATTCATCTATAAACCGTCATAACTTACTAAGCACGGGGTGATCACCTCATTGCACTCAGATTGATCAATACTACATGCAAGAACGATGTTATCGCTCACTCATCCACCTTGGGTGCATAAAAGTTTTCCCGTGTAAGGATGTTCATACTTGTTTGGGTTCCAAACCAAAGCAATTCGGTTGGATAATAATAAGGTTTTATCTTGTTCAACAATAATCTATAATTCAACATATATATATACGGGTATTTAACAAAGGTGTATCAACATGTGATTAAATGCAATGATTATCCAAGTGGGGACACTCAGTATAACCATTTATAGAAATTATCGAACATAATATATATCCTGAATTACCATATACTAACATGTTGATAATCAATGAGCGATATAATATAGGGTTAATAATCTGATATAAGAATAATATAATTCTCAAACATTCTTACTCATGTCCATTACATAAAGAAAATGCAAAGGTAGGATATCTTGCCTCGATGCTACCGCTTACAAAACGCAACTTAGTTTTATCTTTTATATCACGACCTATCATTAATCGATCATTCGCTCGATTAGAACAATATACTATAACATATAATATCGCATTTCACAATGAAAGACATAACCTAATCACATTATCACACATGTTCAATAAATCATCAGATCACAAACAAACATTAATATAACCAAAATATCTAAGTCCAGATCAATTTCTAAAATATGTTTGCAAATCGACAAATTTTATCGGTAATTATCGAGTCTAAGACTCTATTCTCAGAACTCAATATCTCAGAATATCAATCATATTATTTTAAATGACTCAATAAATATTTATTAATTTATCACAAATTTTCAAACACCAAATCATTATTAAATGATTCAAATATCAAATAATTCTATTAACATTTAATTATTATTAAACTATTCATGAAACCATTGCCAAAATATTAAAGTTATATAATAACTCAAAATATTTTTAAAACATTTATATTACCCTTAAATGATTTTTAAAACGCTTAAAATCATTTTTAAATAATTACCATTAATATTATTACTTTAATAATATCTTACTTATGCTTTAGTATCATTAATCAATTAATAATACCTTTATTCATTTACCAATAATATTAATATTTTATTCATTTACTAATATTATTAGTCATTTAATAATATTTTATTCCTTTACTAATGTTATTATTACATTTTAATAACATTTTATTTAATTTCAATATTATTATTTACTTAATAATATTTTAATCATCCAATAATACTTTTAATTTAATATTATTAATCTTTTAATAATATTTTAATCTAAGATTAATACTTTAATCTAATATTATTAATCATTTAATAGTATTTTAATGAAGCTTTAATCTTAATATTTTTATTTACTTAACAATATCATATTCTAATATTATTAATATCATAATAACATTTTAATAATTTATTTGATCAATAAACAATTTATTCTAATTGTTCACCCTTTACAAAACCACTTATTTAATATCCATAAAAGGTCATAAATAATATTTCTTATTATAAATTACCAAAATGCCCTAAAGTAGTCATAATATTATATATTAGAGTATTCAAGCATTAAAATCACATTTTTCTTATTTAAGACATCATTTAACTTTTTATTTCTTTTTATTCATAACTTCATCATTTTTAGGAAAATATAGCAAACCGATTCCAAAAATTCTTCTTTTCTCGGATTTGAATAAAGATATGACCCAACAATGATCCCCAAATTTTTCTCGAATTTTAGAAAATGATTTACTAATTTTAAAGTGCCCAAAACACTTTGGATCTTGCTTCATTTTTCATAAATCGAGTTTTGCTCGTAAAATCTGAAATTTTCGTGGTATACTCTCATAACATATATGAACCCATCAGTAAAAATTTTGGATTTTTCCCATGTATACACCGTGAGATATTCGGGTGTTAATATTTAGGAGTCCTTTACTAAAATAGCCATTACACACAACCTATAACTCAAACGTGTCCGTTCTTTTTCCTACACGAGATAACTTCTCAAGGTACCTCTATGATTTTTCCCAGATTTTTAAAAGACTTGCAACTCGCTCAAATAGTCCTAAGAAAAAATGGGGACAGTAGCTTTTTAGGGTTTTAAAATCTAAATACTCTATATGGACTATTTTGGGGAAAACAAAGCCCCATGGCTTCAATACTTGCTAGATTTGTGTTCTACCACTTGGGTTTACTAGATAACTCATGTATCTAGCACCCCTTCGATTTGGATCACAAATCCAAGTTGTAAAACTTGAGTTACACAAGATTTAGTGGAAGAAAAACAAGAGTTTCACCCTTGAGAACATATGCTCATTTCCTTCCTCTAAATCTATATTCTAATACACAAGATACTTAGTCCTACACATGAGACATGTAGAACTAGGGTACTTTGAGTATTAGACCATAACCCCATATATGTTGATGAGGTAAAAACCAAAAAATAGAAGGAGAATAAGAAAAGAATGGAAGAGAACCTCACCTAGTTTTCTTTGTTATCCTTCTTGTTCTTCCAAAGTAGGTTATGAATCTAGGATGCATGAACAATAACTCCTCTTCCTTACTAGAAAAACTCAACCCTCTCTCTCTTTTCTCTCTTTGATGTTTGCTAGCTTGGGAGAAAAGAAGAAGAAGAAGAATAAGAGAAATGAAATGTTCTAGCAAAATGAAATGGGTGATTAACTATTATCCCCATACTTTTATTGTCCCATGGATAAAAGGCTTCACCTTATCTCTTCCAATTAAGCCTAATCATGTGATTAAGGGTGCTAATTGAGCTTTCCACCAATGGGAGCATGACACACTTGTCCTCGTGTGTAAGACTTACTACTTATGGAACTTGATTAGCTTAATTTGTTTGCCTTAAAAGGCCTAATGGGGCTTGTCACTATGCTCCATTTTCTCCTCCATTTTGCTTTTATTTTAATACACAAATTTGATTAATCAAAAGTCTAAAATACCCTTAATCAAGTGGGCTAAGTATTGGTTTGCATTTTATTTCTTTTGGGCATCTCCTTTAATTGTTTTGGACCATGTAATGTACATAATCTAACAATTTTAATATATGCTACCCAAATTGTTTATTTAGGGTTTCCATTCCCAATCTTATGAAATTTAATTACTTATACATGTGACTTTAGCTCATAACCTAATTAGGTTTACTAGAAAAAGGTTTAAAATTATTAGTCACTTGAAATAACAAGATTATCCACTTAAGTTAGTATATATATTAAATACTAACCCTTCCTTATTACCATAACCCTTAGGTTATTTAATTGTCTCACCTAATGTATAATTAGGTTACGAAGCTTTCATTTAGGGTTTAAAATAAAATAAAATTAGTTTCTAAAATTTGTAATTAGGGTTTCACACAGTAATACAAGGGTTTGTCACATAACACCATAATTGACCAACCCTTATCGGTCCACATATACAGTATATATTTATAGCACTAAAAAATAAAAATATAATTATTATTATATTATTATTCTCATGCCTTGATCAAAATCCAAAAAATTAGGGTTTGATTCCATATCCCATTTATCTCATTATACTTAACATTATTAATTAAGTTAAAATAATTAACTTAATAATCAACACAAAAAATTCATATAATAAAATAATTATTATAATAATTTAAAAATCATTTCATATATTATATAAATAATATATGATTATATTTTCATGGAAAATAATTAATAAAACATTTCTACTATAAAATTAATTATGATAAGGATAATATAATGATATAATTTATAAAATAAAAATAATTATAAATATAAAATTATTTAAAATCATTCATTATTTAAATATATCACATAAATACATACACACATTATAATGGTATTTGCTCTAAAATATGGATTATCTCTATGGAGAGAAATGTGAGATATATACTGCATCATAAAAGTCCAATTATATTTTCACCCGTATGACTTGAATTTCTAATTTATGGATGTAAGAGATGTTACAGAATGTGTCGTAAAATGCTTGACATGTCAAAGAGTCAAAGATGAGCATCAAAGACCAAGAGGATTACTACAACTGTTGGAAATACCAGAATGGAAGTAGGAACATATCACAATGGATTTTGTGGTAGGTCTTCCAACTACTCAGAGAAGATACGATGTGATTTGGGTGATAGTGGATAGGCTGACAAAATTAACACACTTTTTTCTAATAAAGATTAGATTCAATCTTGATCAGTTGGCAAAGTTGTACGTTAAAGAGATCATTTCGAGACATGGAGTTCCAGTGTCTGATAGAGATCCGCGATTCACATCAAACTTTTGGAATAGATTACAAGAATGCATGGGAACACAGTTAAGAATGAGTACGGCATACCATCCGTAAATAGATGGCCAAAGCGAACGAACAATCCAGACGTTGGAAGATATGCTTAGAGAATGCATCATGGATTTTAAAGGAGCCGATGAACATTTATCATCGCGTAATTCGCCACAACAACAAAGCACCACGCAAAGCATCGCAGATGCCGCCTTACAAAGCATTGTACGGTGAGAAAGTGCGAACTCCAATTGATCGGGATGAAGTCGGTGAACGTCAACTGTTAGGACCGAAATTGGTACAGCAAACTGCTGAGGTTGTCAAACTTATTAGAACAAGATTGGTAGCTGCTCAAGACAGAAGAAGTACATTGATCAACATAGACAAGATCGTGAGTTTGATGTAGGAAATTTCGCGTTCTCAAAAGTTTCTCCCTGGAAGGGAAAATTTTATTTTGGTAAAAAGGGAAAGCTAAGCCCGAGGATTGCTTGTTCCGCTACAGTTAAACTTGATGTTTATTATATTTTATCAATTTAACACTATTGAAGGCTAACGATAATTTATTCTACATTATCTTAGTCATAATATTTCTTACTGGGCTAGTTGAGCTCACCCTTTATTTTCATTGTTCACTTCAGGAAATGATAATATAGCTGGGACTAGTCAGGGAATGGAGTGACGGTCCAGATGTTTGCATTAGTAGTCCTCACTATTCAGTGAAATAGTGTGATAATAATTGTAATGAGGACTTTATTTGAGTTTGGAAACTCTCTACGAGAGATTATCCATGTTGAAACTCTCAACTATGTTTTGTCATACTATATAATAGAAGTTTGTATTTAAATTATGTGCCACGTATTTGGCGACTCAAGATAGGTGATGTATACCTATTTTGGGGGCGTCACAGTTGGTATCAAAGCCATAGAAAAGAGCCCCGAGCCTTTATCTAGTGACTTCTAAGTCTTGCGATGCACTGAAGCCAGACTTTCCGTAGGGGACGCCGTGAGTAACGGTGGCAAGTTAATAGGTATCATTGTGAGGTGCTATCCAAGTCCAGGATGCGGGTCACAGTTGGTATCAAAGCTTAGGGATATGATCCCTGGATGAGATGTGAGACAAGAACTAGGAGGGGAGAGACGGGAAATTCCTTCGCTAGTATGACCTACCTAAGTTTATTTGGTATTTAATTGGTCGGTCAGAGTATAGGGATAATATGTGACATGTCAATTAACCATTGTTTTGTGGCAGTATTTGCAAATGGCGTCCGAAAATGTTGAGATAAGAAATGAAGCACATGAGACCGTTGAGTTACCAACGATCAATACCCAGGATAATGTACAACAAGAAGACAATAATCCTCAGGTAAACAATAACACCGATCAAATGATGCACACTGGGATGTTCAGAGGCTTTATGCAATTCTTGCAACATCAGGTGAGAGCGGCTCCTTTTCAAAATGCAGGTGGAATCACTGGTAACTCTCGGATGGTCACCGCTAAACAATTCAAGGAGCTAGGACCACCAGAATTTATTGGAGAGCCAAAACCACTTAAGGCATAGACGTGGATAAAGCAGATCACCAAGATATTTGATGTCTTGGGATACTCCGAGGAGAAAAAGGTTCCCTTTGCCACCTTCATGTTGCGAGGAGAGGCAGATTACTGGTGGAAATCTATAAAGCTTACTCAACCTTCCGCACTGAAGATGTCTTGGGAGAAGTTCCAAGAACTTTTCAGTGACAAGTACGTTCCCAAAACTATTCGTCACATGAAGGAGGTAGAGTTTATCAAGTTGGAGCAAAATAATATGACAGTGTCACAATACAAAGCTAAGTTTACCGAGTTGTCCCGGTTTGCGTCCCACTTGGTTGATAATGAGGAGAGAATGACGCAGATGTTTCTAAGAGGTTTGTAACCTGAGATACATCAATACCTAATTTCTCACAAACTGTGTTTGTATTCAGATGTTGTAAATAGGGCTCAGTTATTGGAGCACGATAACGAGTCAACCCAACCAAGAGAGAGTAGCCGGCAAAATGATAATACTAGTGGTAGCAGTCATCGATGCGGTGACAACAAACATGGTGGAAGTCAACATGCCAGAAATGGTAACCACTTTGGTGGAAATCATGGCCAAGATAATAGAAGTGGAAATTTTAAGAAGAGGAGATTCAACAATGATGGAAAGACGTCATCACCAACACCTGTTGTTAAGGAAGGAGAACGACAGCCAATCGTATATTACAAATGCGGAGGGGAGGGACATATCAGTCTGAACTGTACGCAGCAATCCAAAGCATGTTATAATTTAGAAAAAGAAGGTCACCTAGCCCGATTTTGTCGTGCACCGAAGTCAAGTCTAGCTGGGATGGATGCATCAAAGGCCATCCCAGACAAGACAAAACCGGTAGTTCAAGGGAGAGCGTTTGTCGTAACCTCCGAAAAAGTGAGGAATCCTAATGAAGTCATCACGGGTAAGCTAACCATAAACTCTAGCGAAGTATATACCTTATTTGATACCGGTTCTACCCATTCTTTTATTTCTCCTACTGGCACTCAAAGTTTAAATTTGACTCCGGAGAAATTTAACTTTTATTTATCTATTGAAACTCTGTTGGGAGAAACCTTTATTACATCCACTGTTTATAAGTCTTGTTTGATTCAAATCAGTAACCGCACGTTACCTCTCGATCTTATCTCTTTGAAAATACTTGCATTTGATGTGATTTTAGGGATTGATTGACTAACTAGTCATCATGCAAAAATAGATTATTTTCGTAAGGTTGTTAGCTTTTATATCCCTAACCAACCTATTATGCGAATTCAAGCAACCAAACCACTAAAGTCAATCACTATCATATCAAGCCATAAAGCTATTCGTTTATTAAAAAATGGATGTCAAGCTTTCTTAGCCCATGTCATAGATTTAAATAAAAATACGTCAGATTTGAATGATATTTCTATTGTTAATAAATTTCCTGACATATTCCCCGAAGAACTTCCTGGCCTACCCCCAGAGCGTGAAATTGAGTTTGGCATCGACCTTGAACCCGGTACAAAACCCATTTCCAAAGCTCCATATCGAATGGCTCCTATTGAACTTCAGGAGTTAAAGACCCAACTGTAGGAATTATTAGATATTGATTTCATTCGTCCTAGTACGTCTCCTTGGGGTGCCCCTATTCTATTCGTGAAGAAGAAAGATGGAAGTATGCGACTTTTTATTGATTATCGGGAGTTGAATCATGTCACCATCAAAAATAGGTACCCGTTACCTCGTATTGATGATCTGTTTGACTAGTTGCAAGGCGCCAAATTCTTTTCAAAGATCGATCTTCGTTCCGGATATCATCAATGAAAGATTAAAATTGATGACATTCCAAAGACTTCTTTCAGAACTCGGCAAGGGCATTATGAATTCCTAGTCATATCTTTTGGATTGACTAATGCTCCTACTGCCTTCATGGATATGATGAACCGAGTATTCAAGGAATATTTGGATCACTTTGTGGTCATCTTTATTAATGACATCCTCATTTATTCCAAAAGCCGTGAAGATCATGAGCAACACTTGAGGCTGATACTCCAAAAGCTTCGTGAAAACAAGTTATATATCAAGTTGAAGAAATGCGAGTTCTGGCTTGAGGAAGTAGCATTCCTTGGGCACGTGATATCAAATCACGGAATATCTATTGACCCAGTAAAGATTGAAGCAATTCAAAGCTGGGAGCAACCTAAGTCAGTGACCGGAGTACGTAGTTTTCTCGGCTTAGCTGGTTATTATCGGAGATTCGTAGAAGGGTTTTCTCGAATCACTGCTCCATTAACTCAGCTGACTCGGAAAGATACAAAATTCGGTTGGAGCGAGGAATGTGAGAAGTGTTTTTAAGAACTCAAGAGTAGACTCATTTCAGCACCTGTTCTGACAATATCATCTGGCTCAGAGGGATTTGTCATCTACAGTGATGCTTCAGGCAAAGGGTTAGAATGTGTTCTCATGCAACATGGGAAAGTTATAGCCTATGCCTCATGACAACTCAAAGAATATGAGAGGAATTATCCTACTCATGATCTAGAGTTGGCAGTTGTCGTTTTTGCGCTTAAGACTTGGAGGCATTACCTGTATAGAGAGAAGGTGGATATAAGACCCCGAATTTTATAAAATAAAAGTCTAATTTAATTTATGATTTTTATAAAATGTTAAATTAATGAATGGTCAAATGAGCAATTAATTGGATAAATAAAAGAGGAGATATTAAATTATAAAATGTGGACACGGAGGCTACTAAAGGCCGATGAGTCTTTGAGATTTAATTTCAAACCTTTCCTAAATTATGCACCAAGCCTTTCTTCTATTGGTCCAATTTTTTTGTGGGGAAAGGATGTTGGCTATTCATTTTGTCTAAGTCAATTATGCAGCACTTTGCTTCTCTTTATCTCATGCTTCCTTCCGTAGCCAAAGTTTAGAAAGGAAAAGAGAGACAGAGAGAGAGAGAGAGAAAGAGAGAAAGAGAAGAAGGAGAAGAAATTAAGGAATCAAGAAATCAAGAAAGGTATATATAAACCATTGATTTATTTTTCTATTTAAGATTTCATGAATTTTATATGAAGAGATTTTGTTCATACTTGATTGAGATGATTTAAACTTGTATAAACAAGGATCAAACTCAAGAAAATCAGATCTTTACGGATCATAAAAGCCTCAAATATTTATTCACTCAAAAGGAACTCAACATGCGACAACGACGTTGGCTTGAACTATTGAAAGATTATAATCATACCATCCAATACCATCCTGGAAAAGCGAACGTGGTAGCTGACGCATTGAGTAGAAGATCATATGCAAGTGCGAATGCGATATTGTCAACGCAAAGGCCCATTTTGTGTGACTTGCAAAGGATGGAGATAGAGTTAAAGACTCCAGGGACCCATGTGATGACGGTGAATATACGAGTAGAACCGACTTTAATTGATAAAGTTAAAACTGCTCAAGCTACAGACCTGGAGCTGATGCGTATGAGGAAGAAAGTGCATGAAGGTGCTATGCCGGAATCAAGAATCGATGAAGAAGGAATACTTTGAGTCAACTCCAGACTTTGTGTTCCTAACGACCCTGATTTAAAGTATAAAATCATAATGGAGGCGCACACCACACCGTTTGCAATCCATCCTGGGAGTACCAAAATGTATCATGATCTTCGACATACATTTTGGTTGGGAAATATGAAGAAAGAGATAGCGCTGTTTATCTCAAGGTGTCTAACGTGTCAACGAGTCAAGGCAGAGTATCAAGTACCAAAAGGTCCATTGCAACAACTTGAAATTCCAGAATGGAAGTGGGAGCACATTACCATGGATTTCGTTACCGGTCTTCCCAAAGTTTCTCAAGGCATAAATGCGATTTGGGTCATTGTTGATAGATTGACCAAGTCTGCTCACTTCTTACCAATACGAGAAACTTATACACTTGAACGTCTTGCTCGTATATACATAAACGAGATTGTAAGACTGCATGGTATGCCAGTATCCATAGTTTCTGATCGAGACCCAAGATTCACTTATCGATTTTGGGTTAGTTTGTAAAAAGCTATGGGCACGAATTTATGATTTAGTTCGGCATATCATCCTTAGACGGACGGACAATCAGATAGGACTATTCAAACTCTGGAAGATTTATTAAGACTCTGTGTCCTTGACTTCAAGGGAAGTTGGGACAAGTTCTTACCATTAGTGGAGTTTTCCTACAACAACAGTTATCAAGCAAGCATTGGCATGGCTCCATTCGAGGCGTTGTATGGAAGAAAGTGTCGTTCTCTAGTATGCTGGGATGAGGTGGGTGAAGAAACGTTGTTGAGACCAGAGTTGGTACGTATGACTACGGAAAAGATTCAAATGATCCGACAACGTATAAAAACCTAAGCGCATCGAACAAAGAGTTATCTTGATCTTCATCGAAAGGACGTGGAATTCGATATTGGAGATCATGTGTTGTTACGTGTTGCTCCATGGAAAGGAGTTACGAGATTTGGAAACAGAGGAAAGCTCAATCCTCGATTCATTGGCCCATTTTTAATCCTCGGTCGAGTAGGAACTGTGGCCTATAAACTCGCTTTACCACAAAGTATGTCTCGTGTTCATAACGTTTTTCACATATCCATGTTACGTAAATATGTGGAAGACCCGAACCACATTATTGAGTTAGAACCGGAAGAAATAGCGGAAGATTTGACATATGAAGAGGTTCCTGTTCAAATCATGGATAAGAAGGAACATATTCTACGCTCCAAGGTTATACCTCAAGTCAAAGTTTTATGGAGAAACCACGATGTTGAGGAAATGACTTGGGAGTTATAATCTAAAATGAAATCAAGGTATCATTACCTATTCGACATACCAGGTACGTACCCTAATTTCGAGGGCGAAATTTCGTTAGAAGGGGAGGTTGTAAGACCCCAACTTTTATGAATAAAGATGAATTTTCTATAAATATCATTTTTGAATATTATGGAATGAATTTGATATCCTGTCTGTGCATTTTACGCCGGACCTGATTCCGTCTTTATTATTCTGTTGGAATATCCTGTACATGCGCTTTCACGCCGGACTGATTCCGCCTTTTATTATTCTTCATTGGAATATCATGTCTATGCATTTTACCGGACATGATTCCGCTTTATTATTCTGTTGGAATATCCTCGCTCTGCATGCATTTTACTACCGGACCTAGTTCCGTTAATTATTATTCTATTGAATAACTCGCTGCATGCGGTCTATCGCATGGTCAGTGATTTCTTTGTTATTTCATTCCTTATTATACTCAAATAAGTTAAAGTTTTAACTTCTATACTCCATGAAATTAGTGGAATATTCTTGATATTTGTGTTTCATCCGGTATCTTTTCATGGAAATATTCTTCTGAGCATTCTTGAATTTTACTCTACAAAGAAGTATCATGTTAACAATTTGGACGTTATTAGTTCATGAATAAATTAATTCTTGTACTTGTTTTATTGAATTCTTATATCATTGTCAGCATCCTCATGTTTATATTTTTTTAAAGTCATCTGTGGCCTGTAGTGCATAAATGGACTTGGTATGATTATGACCAGGGATTATTCGGTGTAATCATAACCGTAATGTTATAAATGATGTGGTAAAAGTCCTCATTGGCCGGTAGTGCATTGATGGACCGTTGCTGGCATGATCATGTCCATTGATGAATACACGAATGTCCTTGGCCTGTAGTGCATGGATAATTTGTGGTCGTGATACTAAAGAATATCCTCGGCCATAGTGCAGGTGGTGATTCGATGATGTGGATTATTTATTGTCGAGTCTCAAATGATAAAAGTCATGAAAAACCTTTTAAATCATAGAAAATAGTAGATTTTATTCTCTACTTGACCCTTCTAATGGATTTCTTGTTCCGCTGCAGTTAAACTTGATGTTTGTTATATTGTATCAGTTTAACACTGTTTAAGGCTAATGATAAATTATTCTGCATTATCTTAGTCATAATATTTCTTACTGGGCTAGTTGAGCTCACCCTTTCTTTCATTGTTCTCTTCAGGAAATGAGAACGTAGCTGGGACGAGTCGGGGAACAGAGTGATGGTCCGGATGATAGTATTAGCTAGTAGTCCTCACTATTCTGTTAAATAGTGTGACAATAAATGTAATGAAGACTCATTCTGAGAGTGGATATTGTTTAGAAAACAGTATTTGTATTTAAACTCACAGCTCTCTTGTTGTATAATTAAGATTGTATTTATGTTTTGTACCATGTATTTGGCGACTCAGAATAGGTGATGTATACCTATTTTGGGGGCGTCACATATTCCATCTCACCTTGATATTCTATCATTACTTATTTCTTTGAAGTTCAAAAATAATTCCCGAGCAGAAATGCGTGAATAGTATTTTTTGGAAAATTTCTTGGAAAGCTTTTATTTTTGTCTTGGAAATTCAAACACTTTAATTCTACCATGTAGCCAAAATACTACGACGTTCTGATATGTTTAGGTCATAGAACGACCTTTAATTAGCTTGCTCCCATAAATAATCAATTAAATTTATTTAATCCACATATTTAAATAAAATTTTAATTTTCCTAAAAATCCGATTTTCTCGGGCGTTACACTATATCTCACTGATTTGGTGTAGGTTGGCCATGATGTTTGTTTAAGGTTGTATTATTGCATCAATACTATAACATTGACCCAAAAACCGTACCCAGATACATCAAATTCTATGATTTAGGACTGGTCAAAGCACCCACCCTATAATCTGACAGAATTTCTGTGAATAGGCTCAAGAACACAAAGAACACTTTCAGCGACGGATTCGTCGGCAGAAACCCCTTTAGCGACAGTTAGTTTTAGAAATTAATTATGTTATTAAATAAATCGAATTAAATAGATTTTAATTATTTAAAATACAAAATAAATTCTAAAAAATTATTTTAAAGTCTAAAAAATAGTTTTTTATTTTTTCAGTATATTTCATAAATATTTAATATTTTTGGAATATAAATGGTATTTAATTTATTAATTATAATATTAAATAAATTATTTAAAATGATTTTAATACATGAAAAATCATGAAAAATAATATTATGGTATAAGAAAATATTTAAAGATATTTTAGTGACTTTTAATATTTTGTGATGAATTTCATTAATTAATCAATATTAATGATAATTAGTTTATTTAATAACTATATTAAATAAATTATGGAAAAATAGATTTAATGATTTATAAATCATATAAAAATTATTTGAAGTGTTATAAAATATTTTTAAGTTATAAAATATAACTTTTGATATTTTGTCATGAAAATATTAATATTTTATTATTAATAGCAATTATCGGATAATGAATTTAATTGTTTAAAAATCATATACATGTGATTTTAATGTATTAAAATACTTTGTGATATTATAAGTATATTATAATATTATGACATGTATTTCATTAATATTTGATAATAAATAAATATTAATGATAAAGGAATTATGTGGTATTTAAATTAGATAAATACGTTATAAATGATTGAAAATCATGATAAATGATAATAATTATTTAAAAATTATTACGAGCTTACGAAAAAATATTTCGACTGTTAATAAATTATCTGAGATAATTGTTAAGTGTTAGGCATAGTTTAATTGAACTTAAACTCAAAATTTTATCCGACTAGACCGTCGGGATGTTAGATTTGTGTCGGGTTCAACTCAGACTGTAATAGTTTGACTTGATACCGAGTCTTATATTTGTTTGTAGACTTATAGGGTTATGTGTTATGTGTTTAGGTTATTCTATGTATATCTATATATATAATAGTATTATATTGTGATGATATTATTCTAATATTGGAGATCTATATTACGAATATTAGGTCTTCGGATAAAGCGTTATAAATTGCGTAGCAGTAATCAATGGTTCAGGCAAGTTTGTTTTTACTTAACTCTACTGAGAGTTGTTTCATTCAGATATATTTATGGTTAATTATTGCTGATTGCCATTGTAGAATTGTACTCTATACGTATTGTATGTATAAATCTGGTATGAAAGGCTGATCACCTTCATTACCATTTTGTTCAGATATATTTGTTCATGTATAATACTTGTTCAGTCAAAAGTTTGTTCCTGCTAGTTCACAATTATATTGATGAATTATAGCCAGCTTATTATTCAGACTCTTTCAATCATGATATATCGTTAAATTATTGAACTTAAACTTGTTGGGAAACTTTCACGCTCACCCTTGCTATATCATAATAAACATTGCATATTAAGATAGTTCCAGCGTAAAGTTAATTTGTGTGATTAGATTTGTAATAGTATAGTTTGATAATAACGTTATATGTTAGATAGTTCATGTATTGTGTATAAGTTAAGGTTACTCGATTTTGGGGAATAGTGTGTAAAATGTATTGTATAAATAATTTATGTTTATATCTTCCGCAAATATAGTAATAGTGATAGAATGATCGAACCGGATCCGCGGTGATTCGGGACCTCAGATTCGGGGACGTCTTAGTACCGAGTCCGGTCTTCTAGCCCTAATGCGTGACGCCACAGCGCGGCACGGAGAAGAATGTTTTTATGTTGAGCATAAATGGTAATTGATTAACAATTAACTAAGGATCTTCATGTAACATTGTTAAGACATATTTGAGCCTTAAGTATGATCACTTAGGGTTAAAGAAATTCAATTGTTTATGAAAGTAAGAACGACGTAACAGAAAGCCAGAACCAATAATAACAAATCTAATACGTAATTAGATTGAGAAGCAGGGTAAGATTCTTTAGGAACAATGTATGATTATTCATGACCTAATGTGCTATGTGATGTTATCATCTATTGTAGAGACCTTAAAGACTTAAAGTGCACGTGTTATATCTGTAGCAGACGCTAAAGGCAAGTATGCTAACCCTTGTTCCAGTTCAATCTGGACAAGATTTGTGATTCATTTTTTCTTACGCATGAGTTAATGTCTGATGAAGTCAAAGCCAATTCTTTCGGCTAGACTTATGCTATGTTGGATTTCTTATAATCTATCAAGTATTGATAAGGATTTACCAAACTAATATTTGTGTGATTTTCAAAAGGAGACTAAGTATGCTAAATTATTTTGTTGTCAAACGACAGGCACGTGAGGTTGCCACCACTTAAACGTATACACGTTTAATGAATGTAGTGTTAATAAACATAGAGTACTATAGGTTGATCACCTAGACGTGCTCGTAAGCTATGCCAGACTTACATACTTAGTGTCGGGATTTCCTTTTCAAAGTACTTATGAAATGCTCATGGTCTTGGACCAAAATTGATGTTTTACTGAATATTGTTGTTGTAAAACGTTTTGAATGAAAATAAGTGTTATTTTGAATTATTGATAGTACTTTGTAACTATTGTTCAGTTATTGAAGATATACGATTCCTATGTTTCAAGCATGCTAGTTTTATTAGAATTGTTGTACTTGCTGAGCTAGTTAGGCTCACTCTTGCTTGAACCATATGAATGCAGCTAAGATCGAATGGACCGATGGATCCAGCAAGGATAAAGGGAAGGCGAAGGCGAACCCGTAGATTACTTATGTAATAGTATTGTTTTGTAAGAATAATATTTGATATTATGATAAGGACGAATGTAACGGTTATAAAGAACATGGGAAATGTTAATATTATTTTGATTATATAGAAGACATATTCGTTCTTTTGAGGCATTTCAATTGAATGTTTATGTGAACTGTAGCACCATATAGCACCATTTGTCAGGTTGGAAGATACCCAGATTTGGGGGCGTCACATGTTCCTTCCTATCCACAATCTGAATTGGAAGTTCTTCATACGTTAAGTCTTTTTCTACTTGAATAGATTCATACTCTATTATGTGCTTGTAGTCCAGTTTATAAGGAAACACATTGTGTATTCTTTCCATCCCTGGAGGTAAAGCTACTTCGTAAGCTACCTCTCATACCCTTCTTAAAATTTCAAAAGGTCCTATGAACCTTGGACTTAACTTCCCTTTCTTTCCAAAACGTATCTTGCCTTTCCAAGGCGATACCTTCAGAAAGACATACGAACCTACTTCAAACTCCCTCTTCTCTCGATGAGGATCTGCAAACTTCTTTTGTCTATCTTGCGCCGCTGCCAATCAAGTTCGTATTAGCTTAACCATGTTTGCCGTTTGTTGTACCATCTCAGGTCCCAACATCCGACGTTCACCTACTTCATCCCAGCACGGTAGAGTTCTGCACTTCCACCCATACAACGCTTCGTAAGGCGGCATGCCTATACTAGCGTGAAAACTATTATTGTAAATGAATTCCACCAAAGGCAGATGTTCGTCCCAAATCCCCTTGAAATCCATAACGCAAGATCTTAACATATCTTTTAGCGTTTGAATTGTCTGTTCACTTTGTCCATCCGTCTGTGGATGATACGCCGTACTCAATCTCAACTGCGTTCCTAGTTACTCTTGCAAACTCCTCCAAAAGTTCGATGTGAATCGTGGGTCAGGATTTGACACAATCGAAACCGGTACTCCATGTCTTGAAATAATTTCTTTGACATAAAGCTTAGCTAATTGCTCTAAGTTATACCTAAATTTTATTGGTAAAAAGTGATCCAATTTTGTCAACCGATCCACTATTACCCAAATAGCACTGTAACCCTTCCTCATCGTTGGAAGTCCCACCACAAAGTCCACCGTGATATGCTCCCATTTCCACTCCAGAATCTCTAGTGATTGTAACAATCCACTCAGTCATTGGTGTTCAACTTTAACTTTATGACAAGTTATTCACTTACTAATATATTCTGCTATTTCCGTCTTCATGTTTGGCCACCAAAAGTTTTAACGAAGGTCTTGATACATCATAGTACTACCAGGATGTATCGAGTATCTCAAACTATGAGCCTAACTCAGAATCTCTTCTTTCAACTCAGAATTACTTGAAACTTAAATTCTTCCTTCAAAATGAAGTAAACCTTTTTTATCAAGTTTATACTTAGTCTTCACTTCATCCTTCATTATCTTTTTCATTCGTTCGCACTCCTCATTACCCAGTTGTACTTCCTTAACCCGTTCCACTATCGATGTTTAAGCCTCTATTGAGAATAAAATCTCTACCGCTTCACTAGGTAACTTAACTTCTAACTCCATTCTTGCCATCTTCGTTATTAACTCATTTTGAGTCGTTAACATTGATAGTTTTTCCCTACCCTTCCTACTTAGCGCATCTGCTACTACATTTGCCTTCCCCGGATGATATAAGATATCACATTCGTAATCTTTTATCAACTCTAACCACCTTCTCTGCCTCATATTCAACTCCTTCTGTGTAATGATATATTTCAGACTTTTATGGTCCGTGTATATCTCATACTTCTCCCCGTATAAATAATGTCTCCATATTTTAAGGCAAAAACTACAGCTGCCAACTCTAGGTCATGAGTAGGATAAACCTTCTCATAATCCTTCAACTGGCATGATGCATATGCAATGACCTTGCCATGTTGTATGAGCACGCAACCCGATTCTCTATCCGAAGCATCGCTATAAACTATGAAATTCCTTGTATCATCTGGTAAGGATAATACATGTGCCTCACTTAACCTTCTTTTTAGTTTCTAAAAACTATTCTCACACTTCTCAGTCCATACATACTTTACTGACTTCCTAGTCAAATTTGTCAATGGAGTAGCTATTTTTGAAAAGTCCTGAATGAACCTTCTATAGTATCCCACTAACCCCAGAAAACTCTGAACCTCGGTTGGCATTTTTGGTTTCTCCCTACTATTAACATCTTCTACCTTTGTTGGATCCACATAAATGCCATCTTTATCAATAACATGTCCTAGAAACTGCACTCTCTCAAGCCAAAATTCATACTTAGTGAATTTTGCATACAACTTCTCCTTCCGCAGTGTCTCCAACACTATCCTTAAATGTTCATCATGATCTTCTGTCATCTTAGAATAGACTAGAACATCATCAATGAACACTACGACGAACTTGTCCAAATACTGTTTGAACACTCTATTCATTATATCCATAAATGCGGCTGGTGCATTAGTCAACCCAAACGACATAACTAGAAACTCGTAATGACCATAACGAGTTTTGAACGCCGTCTTAGGTACATCCTCCTTCCTTACTTTCAACTGATGGTACCCCGTACACAAATCTATCTTAGAAAAATACGTTGCCCCTTTCAACTGATCAAATAGATCATCGATCCTGGGCAATGGATATTTATTCTTAATCGTTAACTTTTTCAACTCTCGGTAGTCGATACAAAGTCTTAACGACCCATCCTTCTTCTTTACAAAAAATATCGGTGCTACCCACGGAGACACACTCAGTTGAATGTACTTCCTGTCTAATAGTTCTTGTAATTGAACAATTAACTCCTTCATCTCTACTGGCGCCATTCTATAAGGTGCCTTAGAAACTGGTGCCATACCCGGTACCAAGTCAAACACAAATTCGACTTCCCTATCCGGAGAAATACCTGGTAACTCCTCTAGAAATACATCCGCGAACTCTTGAACTATTGGTATCTGTTCCAATGATGCTCCCCCTCTGTGACGCCCCCAAATCCGGGTCTCTTCCAACCCGACAGATGGTGCTCCACGATGCTACAGTTCACACAAACATTCAATTGAAATGCCTCAAAAGAACGAATACGTCTTATATATATTCCAAAACAATACTACCATTCCCCAGGTTCTTTACAACCGTTATATTTGTTCTTGTCATAATATCAAATATTATCATTACAAACCTATACTATTATATAGGTAATCTACAAGTTCGCTTTAGCCTTCTCTTTATCCTTGTGGAATCCTTCGATCCATTCGGTCTAAGCTGCATTCATATGGTTCAAGCAAGAGTGAGCATAACAAGCTCAGCAAGTACAATAATTTCATTTAAAAAGCATGCTTAAAACATAGGAATCATATATCTTCACTAACTGGATAATAGTTACGAAGTACTATCAATAACTTAAAATAGCATTCATTTTCCTTCAAAATGTTTTACAATAACAATATTCAGTAAACATCAATTCTGGTTCAAGACCATGAGCGTTTCACAATTTCTTTGAAAAGGGCAACCCGACACGAAGTCCGTAAGTCCAGCATATCTTACGAGCACTTCTAGGTGATCAGACTATAGTACTCTATGTTGATCAACAATACATCCATTAAATGTGTGTACATTTAAGTTTTGGCAACCTCACGTGCCCATTGTATACTCGATGAAAATATATTTGTTTATTCATATTCAGGCTTACCTTGTATCCGTACCAAACAATTGGCGTAGGATAGCGTTATTAATTCTATATTGAAAGACTTGTAAACGATTCAATCAATAAAGATTAGTCTAGCCGAGTTAAAATGGGCATAGACTCTTTCTTTAAAACCATACATGCATCTCATAACTTGAATCATTTGAAAACTTGGCTAACACGAAGGTTAGACAAGCGTTTAAGAAAAACTTGTCTTCAGCGTCTGCTACAGTATAATTACGTTTCCTTTGAGTCTTTCGGTCTCTACAACACATAATCACATATCATACCACATTAGGTCTTGAATGGACATACTTGGTTCCTAAAGAATCTTACCCTTCTTCTCAATCTAATCATATATTAGATTTGTTATTATTGGTTATGGCTTGTCGTCGTGCTTTTACATCGTTCTTACTAACTTCGTTCTCTTCAATAACTTAACTGGATTTATTTCATTAATACAACTCGGTTTGAGTTAATTATCCTTCCTCATAGTTTACTAACGTCCTTACGTTATTAATTGCCACTTAATTGGCATTGGTTATGTACACTTATTGTACACTATTCCTGTTTACATTCAATTAACTTTCTTTAACTCTAAGTGATCACACTTGAGGTTTAGTTCTGACTTAACAATGTTTTATTAAGTCCTTAAATAAATGTTCATCAATTACTATTCATGTTCAACATGTAAACAGTCTTTATTGTCTAGGTTATAAGGCTGGCGATGCGGCGCCGACTATTACTCTTGGTTCTGCGCTGCGGTGTCACCTGTTATTGCCTAGAAATCGGACTCAGCGCTGCGACGCGAGTTCCTTCGTTATGGGTCGCGCTGTGGCGCAAGTTTGAAGGGGACTATGGCCACTTTGGCGCGGCAGCGCCGGACTTTTGTCTTGGATTCGCGCCACGGCGCTAGCTTTGAGCCACATAAATTTTTGATAGATTTTCAAACTTGTGAGATTCCCGGACTCGTAACTTCTTCGTTATAAGTCCAAATTGGCTCGTTCAAGAGCCTACAGTTCACAAATCACATTCTCTACGTGTTTATGCAAGAATTTTATCTATTTGACTTCGTTTGCGAAAATTTCACCTATTAGTCCATTTTTAACGAAAACGATAAACGTTCGTGAACGTTTAAAGTTCGTTTCTTCGTTCTAAGTCTAAATCCGGCCATTTTCGAGTCTGCAACTCTATAATGTCAAATAAGACTTGTCTCTATTTAAAACTAACATTTCTAAGCTCAATATCAAAATTGTCATCTATTCCGAGAATCTCACGAATTCGACGATTGTCGTCTAATAGTGTGAATTCCAGCGAAACTTCGTTACTTAAGATTTGTTGTGACACCCCCAAATCCGGGTACTTAATTTCCACATGATTTGGTGTTCACTGTACAAATATCATCTATCTACCCATAATAAATGCAACTTATGCAATAGATAGAAATAAATCCTCCCCTTATGGAGTTACAACATCTGAATAATAAATACAATCCCAGGTCAAACTAACCTTAAACATTTGTGCAGAAACATAAACAAATAATAAGTCTTAAACAACATCAAGTCTTAACAATAACATTCTTAAAAATTAAATAACAAGCCTTCATCACTTATTAGCTTTGCCCTTGCCTTTGCTAGTAGAAGGCTCATCGTACCTTTCGTTCTTAACTTCAATGTTATTATTACGCAAGAGTGAGCATGCTTTCCCACAAGTATAAAAATGAAATACCAATATATAATAACATACGAATGAATCAAAGACTTCTGAAATAAAAGCTTAACTTTTGAATCAAGAATGAATAACATGAATTCAAAAGATTTCTAAGGGTCATAAGACCTTGAACTATGTCCTAGTTTATCAAGGGTTATACTTGAAACCTTTAACAGTCATAAGACTATGGACTCTTCTACTCGTACTTAGGGGATCAGCCCTTAGTATCATATTGTGCACAATATCTTAACGCTTAACGATAAGAAATCCCTATCTGAGGTTGTTCATCTCGGTTTGACATCGAGTCCTCACCAAAGGAAGTTTGGTTTGGATAATTCAATAAGTGTTCAAATTTAGAACGTTTATCAACTATGGACTAGTCGAATCGCTTAAGGGTTCGCTAGTCTAATAAGGTTCAACAATAAATGATAATTAAATTGAATAAGAATCTTAAGAGGTATACAATAGAACAAGTAATGTATAACAGAATCATACTTTGAAATGATAGATAATCTTTAATATAACAAATCGAACTTGATTTAAAAACTTGAATAATGATAACAAGTAAGGTTAGAAACTTGCCTCGTCATGTAGGCTAAACGATTACTACTTCCGCTCACCACACAAATCCTACACACATACCATATGTATTCACGACATTCATTAGTTACATTTTCACTTAATTTTTTAATATAAACTCCACTTTATTTTACAAATCATTACCTTCTAATTTAATTACTTAATTAAATTAGAATATTTTCATTCTATTACTATTATTACACTCGAATAAATTATTTCATAATAATTTTCATCGAATATTTATTTTATTCCATAAATATCTCAATTAAAATATTTACTTTATTTTAATAATAATTTTCATTGAATGTTTATTTTATTCCATAATATCTCAATTAAAATATTTAATTTATTTTATAAATATTTTATTAATAATTTTCATCAAATATTTATTTTATTTTATTTTAATTTTTTATTGTTTTTTAATTTTTATTTTTTGTCCTAAATGTGTGGTAATTTAGTTTAGTAACGCATGGCCAGGAAGTGGTTACCCGACTCGATTCTGCAGTTTCTGCAGTTCGTGAACATAACAAGGCCAAATTAGGCCAAAAATCAATCACAAGTAAAATTATACGTTCTGTGAAGAACACAGAATATGGCCATAACTTCTAATTAGTTTATTTTTACACGAAATTAGACATGCCCAAACAATGTAATACATATATGATCACTACTTAACCCTTCTAGCATGATTTTAACATGTTAAAACACATAATTTTGCATAATCAAAACATATAAATTACTGTTCTTGATTTTCTTGAAATTTTTCAATACAAAACATGAAAATCAACATTAAGGGTTCATTATAACACCAATTCTCTTTATTTGGAGTTTGATTCCTTCGTTTTATCATGCATAATCATATATGAGTGTGAATTTTACAAAACAATTTATGTTTGGCATATTAAAATCACGTATAAGGGCCATATGGCCATATTCCATACTCTGTAAATTTTGAGGCCATAACATACGTTGTAATTATGAAACTAATGATATGGGAATCTATATTATATATAATCAAATACGATATGATACATCTTAACACATACATGCACATAATCCTTACTCTTTCCAACTTACACAGACTTTACAGTAAACTTGAAAGCCATTTTTATAAAAACTTAAACAACGTAAATTTAAAATTTGGGAAGGAGGAGATTACCCAAAGCGTATAATGTAAATTCGAAGGAGATGAATTCCTTTTAAACTCTTCTTCAATCACAATTCACTTAACAATTCTCTGAATTCTCTCTTACTCTCAATTTACTCTAAAATGAAGAATACGTAGAATAATGCCAACTGAGCCTTTATGCGTAGAGTTGAGGTTAGTTACTCCATACATGGTTTAACTTCCCCCAACTCCTCTTAAGGCCTCATCTGGCTAGCCTTAAAGGCTTATATCAAATTAATTTAATAAAACCTTTATAATATAGTTTGAAAACATGTCACACCCTTTATAAAATAAATCAAATATCTAGTTTAATTTATTTTATATAAAATAAAATAATTTCTCATTAATTCACATAGTCGCATAATTGAATTTCTCATTCATTAATAATGTCAAATTATTAAATCTCTAATTAATTATTAAATTAATTAAAATAACATTAGGCTTATTAAATATTTCTTTTAATTCAATAAGCTCACATAAATATATACTTGAATAAAAAATATTCTCCACATTAATTTAATAAATATAACACATATAATTAAATTAATCTACCACAACTTCATCAATTAATTATTTAATCTAATAATTAAATCATCAAAAATATTTATTTAATTCAATAAATATTAAAAGTAAATTATAAAAATCTCGTTCATCACATCTTTCCCCCCTTAAAAGATTATGTCTACGAATCACGACTCAATAAATTCGACCCGTATACATTCTCTCCCCCCATATTTACAAGATTTTGTCCCCGAGAATCGCTTACACATAATTTAAGTAAATAAATGAGGTAATTCTTCATCATATTCTCTTGAGTTCCTACGTAGCTTCTTCAAATATTGTGGTTCCTCCAAATTACCTTAACGGTAGGTATTACTTTATTTACGAGAACTTGTTCTTTTCTCGTCGAAACAATTTGAGCACGGGAATTTCTTCATAAGATAAGTCTTTTTCAAATTGTAGGGGTTTGTATTCAATTACATGCTTGTAATCGGGTTTGTAGGGTCGTAAAACAGAAACATGGAAGACGTTGTGGACATTCTCGAGTGCTGGAGGTAGGGCTACCTCATACGCAACTTCTCTGATTCTTCGCAGTACTTCAAATGGTCCAATGAATCTTGGGCTTAATTTTCCTTTCTTTCCGAACCTGATCTTTCCCTTCTAGGGAGAGACCTTCAAGAATACATAACTACACGATTCAAACTCAACATTTTTAGGATGTGGATCAGCGTATTTCTTCTGCCTATCTTGAGCTGCTACTAGTCGTGTTCGAATTACTTTGACTATTTCTGCTGTCTGTTGTACCAATTCTGGCCCTAGCAACTATCTTTCGCCAACTTCATCCCAGTAAAGCGGAGTTCTACACTTTCTGTCGTACAACGCTTCATAAGGCGGCATGCCAATACTAGCGTGGTAACTATTATTGTAGCCGAACTCTACTAATGGTAGGTGATCATCCCATTTGCCTTTAAAGTCCATTACACAGGCTCTTAGCATATCTTCTAATGTCTGAATCGTTTTTCTTTCACTCTGTCCATCTCATGCGAGGGTGATATGCCGTACTCATCCGCAATTGCGTACCCATGCATTCCTGTAGACGTTTCCAGAAGTTCGATGTAAAGCGCGGATCCCTATCGGAAACAATTGACATCGGCACTCTGTGCCTCAAAACAATCTCTTTTACATATAACCTTGCCAACAAATCTAAGTTGAATCTGATTTTTATCGGAAGGAAGTGTGCGGATTTCGTCAGTCGGTCAACGATAACCCATACTACGTCGTAACCTTTCTGAGTCGTCGGAAGGCCAACCACGAAGTCCATTGTAATATGTTCCCATTTCCATTTTGGGATCTCCAATGGTTGTAGCAACCAACTTGGTCTCTGATGTTCTACTTTTACTTTCTGACAGGTCAGACACTTGGCAACACATTCTGCAACATCACGTTTCAAATTTGGCCACCAGAAGTGTTGTCAAAGATCTTGATACATCTTGGTACTACCAGGGTGAATTGAATATCGTGAGCTATGAGCCTCACTCAAAATGTCTTCCTTAATCTCTGGTACTGGCGGTACCCAAATTTTGCTTTCAAATCTCAGTATTCCTTCTTTATCCATCTTAAATCTTGGTTCGGTTCCTTCGAATATCTTCCTTATAACCTTTTTGCATTCATCGTCCTGAAGTTGAGCCTCCTTAACTTTATCCAGTAGGGTTGTACCAGATTGCATCAGAAATAGCTTCTCATGAATTTCCATAGGATACTTCACTTCCAACTATAGTTTCTCCATTTCTAAAATTAGCTTCTCTTGATCGGTCAACATCATCAACTTCTCCCGACCCTTTCTACTTAAGGCGTCGGCAACGACATTTGCCTTACCCGGATGGTATAAAATCTCACAGTCGTAGTCCTTAATTGACTCCAACCACATTCTTTGGCGCATATTCAAGTCCTTCTGTGTACAAATATATTTCAGACTCTTGTGGTCTGTATATATTTCACACTTCTCCCCGTAGAGATAGCGCCTCCAGATTTTCAAAGCAAAAACTACTACAGCTAACTCCAAGTCGTGGGTCGGATACCCCTTCTCATAATCCTTCAATTGTCGTGATGCATACGCAATGACTTTGCCGTTTTGCATCAGCACACAGCCAAGTCCTTTATGCGACGCATCACTATAAACAATAAAATTTCCTGTATCGTCCGGAAGAGACAACACATGTGTTGTACTCAACCTCTTCTTCAATTCTTGAAAGCTTTCCTCACACTTCTCCGTCCAAACAAATTTTATGGCTTTTCGAGTTAAATTCGTTAACGGAGTTGCGATCTTGGAAAAGTCTTGTATGAATCTTTTGTAATATCCTGCTAATCCAAGAAAACTTCATACTTCTGACGGCGTCCTCGGCTGATCCCAGTTAATCACGTCTTCGACTTTGGATGGATCTATCGAAATTCCGTTTTTATCGATCACATGCCCAAGAAATTGCGCCCGCTTGATCCAAAATTCGCATTTCAAAAACTTGGCATACAACTTCTCCCTCCTCAACACTTCCAACGTTAATCTCAAATGCTCTTCATGTTCTTCCTTGGTTTTTGAATAAACCAAAATGTCGTCTATAAATACCACTATGAACTTGTCCAAAAATGGTTTGAACACGCCATTCATTAATCCCATAAATGTTGTGGGAGCATTCGTAAGACCAAACGACATAACCAAAAATTCGTAGTGACTATATCGTGTTCTGAACGCTGTCTACGATACATCCTCGGGTCTCACCTTCAGTTGTTGATAACCACTCCTCAAGTCTATCTTGGAAAAATATTTCGTTCCTTTCAATTGATCAAACAGATCATCGATCCTCGGTAATGGATATCTATTCTTAATCGTGACTTTATTCAGTTCTCTGTAATCAATACAGAGCCGCATCGTTCCATCCTTCTTCTTCACAAACAACATCGGCGCTCCCCACGGTGATACACTCGGTTGAATGTACTTCTTGTCCAGTAATTCTTGTAGTTGTACCATTAATTCTTTCATCTCTACCGGTGCCATTCAATACGGTGCTTTCGATATTGGAGTCATTACTGGGGCCAAATCGATCACGAAATCAACCTCTCTATCTGGTGAAAATCCTGGCAAATCATTTGGAAAGACATCGATGAAGTCTCTCACTACCGGTATTTCCTCTATTTTTGGATTCTTTTTACGACTGTCGACTATGTAAGCTAAATATCCTACACAGCCCTATCTTAACAACTTCCTGGCCTGCATCATCGTTAGACAACTCGCTTGCTTATCAGGCGACTTCTTTACCATAAAACATAACCTTTGACGTGAGTCATAAGGTTAATACGCTTCTTTTGGCAATCAATTACGTTACGTAATTGAATAACTAGTCCATTCCCAAGATAACGCCAAATTCCCCAAGTCGAATAGGGATAAGATCTACGTTCATGATATTACCCTTAATATCCACTCTCATTCTTATATGCGTATTATGCAGGATTATTTCTCTATTCACAATTTCTATGTTCATGGGGTATTCCAACTCATCCTTAGACAAATCTAAGTTCTTAGAAAAGTCATCGGATATAAAGGAAAAAGTAGCACCCCAATCAAATAATACATAAGCATTAACTTTATTGATCGGAATGATACCTGAGACCACATCACGAGACTCAACTGCATCCTGCACCGTCATGTTGAAAGTCCTGGCGGTCGGTTGGTTGGTTGCGGTTGGTCCTGTGATAGTCAAGGTGCTCCCACTATTATTTCCACGATTTCCTCCTGATCTTGACCCTCCAGATCCTTTCTTAGGACTGTCTCTTTCCAGATGATCCTTTGAACCACAAGTGAAGCAGGCACCCTTCTTTGGGTTAGGACAGTTAGGTTCTATGTGGCCCTCTTGACCAAAATTATAGCACACCCGCTTTCCCTTCAGACAAACCCCCAGATGAGCTTTCCCGCAGGTCAGGCATGCTTCAATCCTCTTTTTCTAACCTCCTTGCTAATTCCCCATTGATGAGTTGTCATTCCACCTTTTCTTCTGATTAATATTACTACCTCTGTGCTACTTCCACTAACCTTGTTATTTCCTTCACTTTAACTCTTCTTCTTCTTCTGATCCTGATTGTACTTGGTCACCGCATCGCTTCCACCTTCAGCGAGGATGGCCTTTTCTAGTACTCCAGCAAAAGTGTTTAGCTGAAACATTGATACTTTTCTATATACCCAGGGCTTTAGTCCTTGTTCAAACCTCCTTGCCTTTCTCTCATCCGTGTGTACTTGATACAGGGAAAACCTTGCCAACTCATTAAATCTAGCCGCATAATCAGGTACAGACATATTCCCCTGCTTCAACTCCAGAAACTGAACCTCAATTTGGTTTTGTGAGCTAGTCGGGAAATACATCTCAAAGAACATCTCCTTAAACCTTTCCCAGGTAATTATACCTTCTCCTCCATGGACCTTGTTTGCTTGCCACCAGTAACTGGCTTCAGATTTTAGCATGAACGTTGCAAAAACGGTCTTCTAGTCTTCTCTAACTCTAGCAACATTGAAAACCTTCTCCATTTCCATAACCCACGTTTGAGCCTCAATCGGGTTCATGGAACCTTTAAACTCTGGCGGTCCCACCGCCTTGAAATCTTTGAACGTAGTATTTGGTGGAGCTTAAGGTTGATTATTCATTGCTCCTGTTAGCAAGTTCACTAACTGTTGAACGGGATTAGCATTGGCGTTATTGTTTTTATTTGTAGATCCTTTTTGAGCTGGTTGACGTTGTTGTCTTCTTCTTGGCGGCATATTTCTGTTAAAATATATGCTTATTAAATCTCTATTAAATTCTCTAAATAGTTAAGACTTACTCAACAATTTAATATAATTATTTAACACATTATCTCAAACAACTTGATATATATTCATTCAAACCAAAAGTGTTAACATCAAACGATAGCATTACTGCTATTTACATCCATTATCCTGAGATAAAGAATACACAGGATTTAAAATATTAAAAATATTCCTTTGTTCATAACCACATCGAAATTTACATCTAAAAACTAGATAAGTTTATCCCATAATTAAACAAATTTTATCACTATCTGTCAAGGCGTTGAATAGCCTTGCTACGCTCCTCTTCCATAATGCGAGACATCGCCCTGCGGTCCATCATGTACGATGGTAGCCCTTCGAACTAGATTGGGTACCTCAAAACTCGATCATGGGCCTCATCCATTACCTTATTAAGTGTAGAGTACGTCTCCCCAAGCTTAGCCTTCTTTGCACGACCATCCTCTTCTGCAAGGTCAGCACGACGTGACTCTCTTACCCAACCCTCCTCTGCTATGATCAGCCTTTCAGAGTTTTCCTTCAATTCCTTCTTCAAATCCTCTATCTCCTCGGTCTTATCCTCGGTTTGACCCTTCTCGTGTACCAAATCCCATTCTACATTTCCTAGTCGTGGGTGAAGAGTCTCAATCTCCCTCTTCTTCTGTTCGAGAGTAATCTGCTGAATAATCGCCCGCTCAGTCAGATCATGGACAGTGTAATGTAACTCTACGTTATGATCATATAACTCGTCGTACATCTCAGCATCAATGGAGTGCGGTGGAAACTCCTCTTCTTCCTCTTCATCTTCCTCCTCAGGATCAGTCTCAGGTTCATTCTCCTGACCAACAACAATGATCACTGGAGATGACTCTCTCTGTACCAACTGTTCCCTAATGACATGAATGTCCCGGGGCTCTTCCTTTGTAGGTACTGTAGGTACTCGGGGTTCCTCCTCCCCAGTTCGACTAGTTCCTCCAACATCCAACATCCTGAGAACAAAATTTCAAGTTTTAGTTACTAAGTCGTACTAGTGAGCACATAATTTAACACATAAGCACATAAAGTCTTTTATTATCTTCAATGAATTACAGAAATTCATTTCTTAGAACTCGATAAGAGTTTTCCATCACTATGTTCTTTCTATAAGGCTACTACCTAAGGTTGTTTCCCCCCACCTAAGGTTCATAACCTATAGCTTTGATACCAACCTGTGACACCCCCAAATACGGGTACTTAAATTTTCACATGATTTGGTGTTCACTGTACAAATATCATCTATCTATCTACCCATAATAAATGCAACCCATGCAATAGATAGAAATAAATCCTCCCCTTATGGGGTTACAACATCTGAATAATAAATACAATCCCAGGTCAAACTAACCTTAAACATCTGTGCGGAAACATAAACAAATAATAAGTCTTAAACAACATCAAGTCTTAACAATAACATTCTTAAAAATTAAATAACAAGTCTTCATCACTTATTAGCTTTGCCCTTGCCTTTGCTAGTAGAAGGCTCATCGTACCTTTCGTTCTTACCTACAATGTTATTATTACGCAAGAGTGAGCATGATTGCCCATAAGTATAAAAATGAAATAACAATATATAATAACATGCGAGTGAATAAAAGACTTCTAACATAAAAGCTCAATTTTTGAATCAAGAATGAATAACAAGAATTCAAAAGATTTCTAAGGGTCATAAGACCTTGAACTATGTCCTAGGTTATCAAGGGTTATACTTGAAACCTTTAATGATCATATAAGACTATGGACTCTTCTACTACATTACTTGGGGATCAACCCTTAGTACCCATCTTTCATTCACAATACATTAACGCTAACGCATAAGAATTCCCTATACAGGGATGTTCATCTTAGTTTGACATCAGAGTCCGCACCAAAGGAAGTTTGGTTTGGATAATTCAATAAGGGTTCTGAAATTTATAACGTTCATCAACTATGGACTAGTCGAATCAGTTAAGGGTTCGCTAGTCTAATAAGGTTCAACAATAAATTATAATTAAATTGAATAAGAATCTTAAGAGGTATACAATAGAACAAGTATTGTATAACAGAATCATACTTTGAAATGATAGATAATCTTTAATATAACGAACTGAACTTGATTTATAAACTTGAATAATGATAACAAGTAGGGTTAGGAAACTTGCCTCGTGCGTAGGCTAAACGATTACTACTTCCGTTCACCACAAATCCTACACACATACCATATGTATTCATGACATTCATTAGTTACATTTTCACTTAATATTTAATATAAACTCCAATTTATTTAACAAATCATTACCCTTCTAATTTAATTACTTAATTAAATTAGAATATTTTCATTCTCTTACTATTATTACACTCGAATAAATTATTTCATAATAATTTCCATCGAATATTTATTTTATTCCATAAATATCTCAATTAAAATATTTACTTTATTTTATAAATATTTTAATAATAATTTTCATCTAATATTTATTTTATTCCATAAATATCTCAATTAAAATATTTAATTTATTTTATAAATATTTTAATAATAATTTTCATCGAATATTTATTTTATTCTATAAATATCTTGATTAAAATATTTAATTTATTTTATAAATATTTTAATAATAATTTTCATCAAATATTTATTTTATTCCATAATATCTCAATTAAAATATTTAATTTATTTTATAAATATTTTAATAATAATTTTCATCGAATATTTATTTTATTCCATAATAACTCAATTAAAATATTTAATTTATTTTATAAATATTTTAATATTAATTTTCATTGAATATTTATTTTATTTTATTATTTTTTTTTTATTTTTTTATTTTTATTTTTGCCCGTTGAAATTTGGGTAATTTAGTTTAGTAGCATGCCTTGGTAATGAATTACCAACTTCGATTTCTCAGATTTGCAGTTAATGAACATAACAAGGCCAAATTAGGCCAAAAATCAATCATAAGTAAAATTATACGTTCTGTGAAGAACACAGAATATGGTCATAACTTCCAATTAATTTATTTTTACACGAAATTAGACATGCCCAAACACTGTAATACATATATGATCACTACTTAACCCTTCTAGCATGATTTTAACATGTTAAAACACATAATTTTGCATAATCAAAACATATAAATTACTGTTCTTGATTTTCTTGAGATTTTTCAATACAAAACATGAAAATCAACATTAAGGGTTCATTATAACACCAATTCTCTTTATTTGGAGTTTGATTCCTTCGTTTTATCATGTATAATCATATATGAGTGTGAATTTTACAAAACAATTTATGTTTGGCATATTAAAATCACGATATAAAGGGCCATATGGCCATATTCCATACTCTTGTAAATTTTGAGGCCATAACATACGTTGTAATTATGAAACTGATGATATGGGAATCTATATTATATATAATCAAATACGATATGATACATCTCAACACATACATGCACATAATCCTTACTCTTTCCAACTTACACAGACTTTACAGTAAACTTGAAAGCCATTTTTATAAAAACTTAAACAACGTAAATTTAAAATTTGGGAAGGAGGAGATTACCCAAAGCGTATAATGTAAATTCGAAGGAGATGAATTCCTTTTAAACTCTTCTTCAATCACAATTCACTTAACAATTCTCTGAATTCTCTCTTACTCTCAATTTACTCTAAAATGAAGAATCATTAGAATAATGCCAATCCAATTGAGCCTTTATCTTGCTGAGAGTTGAGGTCAGTTACTCCATACGTGGTTTAACTGCACCCAACTCTTCTTAAGGCCTCATTTGGCTAGCCTTAAAGGCTTATATCAAATTAATTTAATAAAACATGTATAATATAGTTTGAAAACGTGTCACACCCTTTATAAAATAAATCAAATATCTAGTTTAATTTATTTTAAATAAAATAAAATAATTTCTCATTAATTCACATAGTCGATAATTGAATTTCTCATTCATTAATAATGTCAAATTATTAAATCTCTAATTAATTATTAAATTAATTAAAATAACATTAAGCTTATTAAATATTTCTTTTAATTCAATAAGCTCACACAAATATATACTTGAATAATAAATATTCTCCACATTAATTTAATAAATATAACACATATAATTAAATTAATCTACCACAACTTCATCAATTAATTATTTAATCTAATAATTAAATTATCGAAAATATTTATTTAATTAAATAAATATTAAAATTAAATTACAAAAATGTCGTTCGTCACATTTGTTCTTCGTTTCAAATGGATTCAATTCATCATACTAACATCTTGACATCCATATTACATTAACTTCTAAACATGATAATTTATTACTTGTTCTTTGTGAGTTTGTAACTTATGAAAATATAAATTACTTACTATGATTCCATGACTTATCATGATCTTAATCTTTTAACCATCATTCTTGCTTCTTATTATCATACCAATTCCATTAATGTGAACATTTACAAGCTTTTACAAGTTCTTCATAAGTTCATAACTTCATTAATTACTTGTCTTAAAACATGACTTAATTACGGCTTATTAATACTTAAGCCCTTTGTTTCATTATTCCTACCCCTTCTTAGCATAAATGTTCTACCACCACCCACTTCTCTAATAATGGAAGAGAAAGAAATTCATGGTTTAGGTTCTTACCCTTGAAGATTACTTCATTAAACTTTGATCTTCTTCTTGCTTCTTGAAATATGAAATACTAGCTTTCTAACTTTTCTAGCTTATTCTCTCAAACAAATAAGCACTTAACTTATTGGAGTTTTGAACAAGGAACAAGTGAGCTAGCAAGCTTCCTATTTATAGGAAATCCTAAGTGAGGGCATAATGGTCAATAAGCCACCTCCACCTCCTTAATTCACCTCCTTACTATTCATTACTTCCTAATTAAGTTAACTTGGCCACCACATCTACTTAGCCACGAAGTCACTTGCTCACCACTTATCTTAGCCATTAAGTTAACTTGTTTATCAAAACATCTATCCTTTGCTTGCCAATCACAACACTTGAGCATTAAGTTACTTGTTTATCACTTTGGATCACCCATGGTTTAAACCATGGGTTTAAACCAACCCATAACCCCTTGGTTCTTACTTTGGGCTTTAGCTTAATTAGTTAATCTAACTTAACTTATACATTGGGCTTGTAATTAAACAAACACTTGGGCTTGTTCATTAACTTATATTGGACTTAACCATTCTTAGATTTGGGCCTTGTCACACTTCCCTTTGGACTTTAATATTAAATCATATTGGACTTGTACATCCCACATAATCCACATGTCTATTCACAAATGGCTTAAAGCCTTATAACATATACTCTATGTATAATTCTCGTATTCTAACTCGTATACTTATTCATTATATACGATATACCATCATCCATACATACTCGTATACTACTTACATGATCATACTCAGATTCTCTACGCCGTATAAATACCTACGTATTATACACTCATTACACTAACTTTTTAACGCTTGATTTTCCTAACGTTCTCAAATTAAGTCCACAGGCAAAATATTACGTTTTCCATTACTGAAATATTATTGGATATTTCATCTCACCTCAATATTCTATCGTTACGTATTTCTCGGAAGTTCAAAAATAATTCCTGAGCAGAAATGCGTGAATAGTGTTTTTCAGAAAATTTCTCGGAAAGCTTTTATTTTCGTCTTGGAAATTTAAACACTTTAATTCTACCATGTAGCAAAAATCCTGCGATGTTCTGACATGTCTAGGTCATAGAACGACCTTCAATTAGCTTGCTCACATAAATAATCAATTAAATTCATTTAATCCTTGTAATTAAATAAAATTTTAATTCTTCTAAAAAATCGATTTTCTCGGGCGTTACATTCTTCGCTCCTTATAAGGATTATGTCCCCAGAATCTCGCTATACTTAAATAAACAAATGAGGAAAATATTTCATCATTTTAAAACTCGAGTTCCCACGTTGCTTCTTCGGCATTGTGGTTTCTTACATTCACCTTCACCGAAGGTATTATCTTATTTTACATGACTTGTCACTTCCTATCAATTATTTGAGTTGGAAGTTAAACACTTACTAATATATTACGCTATCTTTCTTTTATTAGTTCTTCTTTTCTAATTATTTGGAACTCGAATTCCTCCTTCAAAACAAGATTATACTTAGTCTTCTATTTATCTTGCGTCCTCTTCTTCATTCACTTGCATTCCTCATTACCTAGTTGTACTTGATTTACTAGTTCCATTTTCGTGGATTGAGATTATATTGTGAATAACCTTTCTACCGCTTCATTCCATAATTTAACTTTTAACTTTGTTCTTGCCATCTCCGTTATTAACTCATTCTGAGTCATTAACGTTGATAGCTTTCCCTAACCTTCCTTACGTCACGCGTCGACTTCTATATTTACCTTCTTGAATGATATAAGATATCACAGTCCTTCTCTACCGCATATTCCACTCCTTCTGTGTGAATATATATTTCAGACTCTTAGAGTCCGTGTATATCTCACACTTCTCCCCGTATAAATACTATCTTCAGATTTTTAATTCAAAAACTACAGCTGCCAATTATAGATCATAAATAGGATAGACCTTCTTATAATCCCTTGATTGGCATGATGCATACACAATGACTTTGACATGCTCCAAGAGCACACAATCTCTTCATTCATGCGAAACATCAAGATACACTACAAAATTCCCCGTATCATCTGATAAAAATAATACAGGTGTCTCATTTAACCTTCCTTTTAAGTTTCTGAAAACTATGATTATTACTTCTCATTCCCAACACACTTCTCAATAACAAATATGTCTATCTCTTAAACTACAATTCATACGTAGTGAATTCCGTATCCAACTTCTCCCTCCGTAGTGTTTCTCACACTATCACCAAATGTTCAATGTGATCTTCTGGCGTCTTAAAATAGACTAGAATATCACCAATGATCATTACGACATCTTTGTCTAAATATTATTTGAACACTCTGTGACGCTAATGGTACCTTTAACCATAGCGTCTCACAAGTGTACCTACCAATTTGCCACCTTCTACCTTATTTTCTACCGACGATACCCTGTACACAAATTTATATTAGAAAAATTCTTTGCCCCTTTCAACTGATCCAATAGATCATCGATCCTGGGCCATGGGTATTTACTCTTAACTGCTAACTTACTCCTATTACGATAGTCGATACGCAACCATAACGACTCATCCTCTTCCTTAAAATCCTCCTACCTGATGTCATGATTAAACAACAATGATGTTCCGGTTATGTATTACCGTAAATTACTACCTTGAGTTTTCTGAAAAAACTGAAGATTCACACTTTTCTTATAACAATTTATTATACCTTTATGATTATTCAACCCGTTTATACCGAGAATTACTTCAAATTCTCTTAATTTTATTAATACCTACCTACCGATACTTGCTTACCTTTATTATTCATGAAACAATTTCCATGAATATAATTAACGAAAGTTATTTCCTCCTCCACTATCTTAATGTTTAAAGGTACTTATAATCCCTTTGATACAAACTCCTAGATGAGTCTTTCCACATGTCTTACACACTTTGATCCTACGATTATGATCCCCTTGTCCCACCCCAGTATTCCCAGAGTTAAAATTCTTTCTTTTCGGCATACTGCCACTGACTCTGCCTTGGTTCCTCCCTCTCCCTTACTCTCCTTTTTCCTCTCTTTCTTTGTGGTATTGAGTTAACGCCTCACTACCACTTTCTGCTATAAACACCTTCTCCAGAATGGTTCCATAGGAAACCCTCTGGAACACCGCAATCCTATTACAGAGTTAGGGTTTTAGGCCCTGCTCAAATCTACGAGCCTTCCTCTCCTCAGTGTCCACTTGGTGTGGAGCAACCCTTGCCAATTCATTGAATTTGGTAGTGTACTGGGGAACCGTCATGTCCCCTAGTTTAAATTCTTAGAACTTAATCTCCCTCCTCACTTGCATATTTGTAGGGAATTAATTCTCGAAGAAAACCTTCTTGAATCATTCCCACGTTACTACATCTATTCTAGCCCCACCCTGGTGAGACTTCCACCAAAAGTTGGGTTCCCCCTTCATCCTGTAAGTCACAAAAGAAGTCTTTTGTGCCTCAGCTACGCTTGTAATAAAAAATGACTTCTCTATTTCTTTTACCCATGTCTGGGCCTCTATTGGGTCCATCGTTCCTTTGAACTCCAACGGACCTACGCTTTTAAATTCTTTAAAGGTAGTCGTTCTAGCTACCCTAGGTTTTGCGGGTACTCTACCCCCGGTTTGGTTCAATACAGCCGTTAATAAATTAACGAACTCTTGCATAAGGTTGTTCTGACCCTCCTTAATTATCAATATGTGATTCTGGTTCTTTATTACATTGTCTTCTTCGTGGCGGCATTTTCTAATTAAACAAATAAAATTTCATTGTTATCTATTTACGTACTTCGTTATTATTCGCCACATACCAAATCATACCATAACAAAGCATATTAAAAGAAAACTTCTATATATTCAAATGCTGCTTCATAGTTTGAAACTATTTACAATTTGTTTTCCATAACCAAAAACTATTACATTTCTATCCCGCATTTGAACTCCACAAAAGTTGGGATTTACAAAAAGACTACCCTTTTTTATACAAAAGAGGGTTTTACGTCACTACACACATATTTATAACTCTAATATTCTAATAATGCATAACAGCATCCTCATGTTTCTCATTTGCAATCTTCACTATAGTATCCCGACTAATTGTATGACGGGTTTGTCCTGACTCAACGGAATAACAAGCGAATTTTTTCTTGAAATCCTTATGAGCACTCTCATGGATGTAAGACATCCGTGCTATCTTCCGGTCCTTCTCCCCCAGTTCTTTACGAAGCTCATCTGCCTCCTTCTTAAAATACCTAGCCTTATTTATCTTGAGCACCTTCTCATCATGCTCGGACTCAAAATCTGCTTCTGCAGACTCCTTCGCTACATAAAGAGCACTAATCTCTTCATTCTGGTTCTGCACAACTATACTTAGTTGCACATTTTTGTCAAGCTCTGCCAGATACAATGATCTCATTGCATCTGGAGGTGATGACTCTAGTATAGGTATCACCGTAGTAACCGATGTTACCTCCATTCCTTCTTCCACAGCGCTCATCATATCCAAGTATGATTTCCAGACTACATCTCCCTCGGAGTAGTCTTCCTCAGAAAAATACTCCTCTGTCTCAGACTCCTCTAGAATCACTATTGGTACCTCTGCCTCTGGCATAGGTACAGGCTCTACTCTGTTCATAAGCTCTTCGCTCCCCACGTGTATATCTCTATACATCAAGCTATCGATCGACATCCTACAATAACACATAACATGTTGATTAGTACATAATACACAATACTATAAGCACAAATCACATTTAATTTATTTAGGGTTACTTTCTATCTTTTAAATCTTTTGGTACTGAGTTTCCTCAATACCCTATTAACTCATTCGACTCAAGTAAAGATCGAGTTTACTTCCTTCGGACTTCTCTTCATTAACGAGGTTATTAGCCTAAGGTCCTTCCCCCCTTAAGTTTTATAACCTAATGCTTTGATAACAACCTGTGACGCCCCCAAATTCAGGTCTCTTCCAACCCGACAGATGGTGCTCCATGGTGCTACAGTTCACACAAACATTCAATTGAAATGCCTCAAAAGAACGAATATGTCTTATATATATTGCAAAACAATACTACCATTCCCCAGGTTCTTTATAACCGTTACATTTGTTCTTGTCATAATATAAAATATTATCATTACAAACCTATACTATTACATATGTAATCTACAAGTTCGATGTAGCCTTCTCTTTATCCTTGTCAAATCCTTTGGTCCATTCGGTCTAAGCTGCATTCATATGGTTCAAGCAAGAGTGAGCATAACAAGCTAAGCAAGTACAACAATTTCATTTAAAAAGCATGCTTGAAACATAGGAATCATATATCTTCAATAACTGGATAATAGTTACGAAGTACTATCAATAACTTAAAATAGCATTCATTTTCCTTCAAAACATTTTACAATAACAATATTCAGTAAAACATCAATTCTGGTCCAAGACCATGAGCGTTTCACAATTTCTTTAAAAAGGACAACCCGACACGAAGTCTGTAGCTCCGGCATATCTTACGAGCACTTCTAGGTGATCAGCCTATAGTACTCTATGTTGATCAACACTACATCCATTAAACGTGTGTACGTTTAAGTTATGGCAACCTCACGTGCCCATCGAATACTCGATGAAAATATATTTATTTATTCATATTCAGGCTTACCTTATATCCGTACCAAATAATTGGTGTAGGATAGCGTTATCAATTCTATATTGAAAGACTTGTAAATGATTCAATCAATAAAGATTAGTTTAGCCTAGTTAAAACTGGCATAGACTCTTTCTTTAAAACCATACATGCATCTCATAACTTGAATCATTTGAAAACTTGGCTAACACGAAGGTTAGATAAGCGTTTAAGAAAAACTTGCCTTCAGCGCCTGTTACAGTATAATTACGTTTCCTTTGAGTCTTTATGGTCTCTACAACACATAATCATATATCATGCCACATTAGGTCATGAATGAACATATTTGGTTCCTAAAGAATCTTACCCTTCTTCTCAATCTAAGAATATATTAGATTTATTATAATTGGTTCTGACTTGCCGTCGTGCTTTTACATCGTTTATACTAACTTCGTTCTCTTCAATAGCTTAACTGGAATTATTTCATTAATACAACTCGGTTTGAGTTAATAATCCTTCCTCACAGTTTACTAACGTCATTACGTTATTAATTGACATTTAATCAGCATTGGTTATGTACACTTATTATACACCGTTCCTGTTTACATTCAATTAACTTTCTTTAACTCTCAGTGATCACACTTGAGGTTTAGTTATGACTTAAATTTTTTTTATTAAGTCCTTAATTAAATGTTCATCAATTACTATTCATGTTCAACATGTAAACATTCTTTATTGTCTAGGTTATAAGGTCATTGTGGCACACCGATTATTACTCTTGTTCATGCTACCGCAGATCATCACCATTATTGCCTAGAAATGGGCTTAGCTATTTGCGATCTTGCGAGTTCATAGGGACTATGGCCACTTTAGTATATGCATTTTGGGACTTTACAGCTTGGTTGGCATGGCCGGACTCTGAAACCACATAAATTTTTAAGCGATTTTCAAACTTGTGAGATTCCCGGACTCGTAACTTCTTCGTTATAAGTCCGAATTGGCTCGTTCAAGAGCCTATGGTTCACAAATCACATACTCTACTTGTTCATGCAAGAATTTTATCTATTCGACTTCGTTTGCAAAAATTTCACCTATTAGTCTATTTTTAACGAAAACGATAAACGTTCGTGAACGTTGAACGCTCGTTTCTTCGTTCTAAGTCGGAATCCGGCCATTTTTGAGTCCACAACTCTATAATACCTAATAAGACTTGTCTCTATTCAAAACTAACGTTTCCAAGCTCAATATCAAAATTCGACTTCCATTTTGAGAATTTCACGAATTCGACGATTGTCGTCTAATCATGTGAATTCCTGCGAAACTTCGTTACTTAAGATTTGTTCTTTGTTTCAAATGGATTCAATTCATCATACTAACATCTTGACAGCCATACTATATTAACTTCTAAACATAATAATTTATTACTTGTTCTTTGTGAGTTTGTAACTTATGAAAATATAAATTACTTACTATGATTCCATGACTTATCATGATCATAATCTCTTAACCGTCATTATTGCTTCTTATTATCATATGATCTCCATTAATGTGAACATGTTACAAGCTTTTACAAGTTCTTCTTAAGTTTATAACTTCATTAATTACTTATTTTACAACATGACTTAATTACGGCTTATTAATACTTAAGCCCTTTGATTCATTATTCCAACCCCTTCTTAGCATACATGTTCTACCACCACCCACTTCTCTAACAATGGAAGAGAAAGAGATTCATGGTTAAGGTTCTTACCCTTGAAGATTACTTGATTAAACTTTGATCTTCATCTTGCTTCTTGAAATATGAAAAACTAGCTTTCTAACTTTTCTAGCTTATTCTCTCAAGCAAATAAGCACTTAACTTGTTGGAGTTCTAAACAAGGAACAAATGAGCTAGCAAGCTTCCTATTTATAGGAAATCCTAAATGAGGGCATAATGGTCAATAAGCCACCTCCACCTCCTTAATCCACCTCCTTACTATTCATTACTTCCTAATTAAGTTAACTTGGCCACCACGTCTACTTAGCCACCAAGTCACTTGCTCACCACTTATCTTAGCCATTGAGTTAACTTGTTTATCACAACTTCTATCCTTTGCTTTCCCATCACAACACTTAAGCATTAAGTTACATGTTTATCACTTTGGATCACCTATGGTTTAAACCAACCCATAACCCCTTGGTTCTTACTTTGGGCTTTAGCTTAATTAGTTAATCTAACTTAACTTATACATTGGGCTTGTAATTAAACAAACACTTGGGCTTATTCATTAACTTATATTGGACTTAACCATTCTTACATTTGGGCCTTGTCACACTTCCCTTTGGACTTTAATATTAAATCATATTGGACTTGTACATCCCACATAATCCACAAGTCTATTCACAAATGGCTTAAAGCCTTATAATATATACTCAACGTATAATTCTCGTATTCTAACTCGTATACTTATTTATCATATACGATATACCATCATCCATACATACTCGTATACTATTTCGTATCATACTCGTATTCTCTACCTCGTACAATACCTACATATTATACACTCATTACACTAACTTCTTAACGTTTGATGTTCATAACGTTATCAAATTAAGTCCATAGGAGAAATATTACGTTTTCAATAACTGAAATATTATTAGATATTCCATCTCACCTCGATATTCTATTGTTACGTATTTCTCGGAAGTTCAAAAATAATTCCCGAGCAGAAATGTATAAATAGTATTTTTCGAAAAATTTCTCGGAAAGCTTTTATTTTCATCTTGGAAATTTAAACACTTTAATTCTACCACGTAGCCAAAATCCTACGATGTTCTGACATGTCTAGGTCATAGAACAACCTTCAATTAGCTTGCTCACATAAATAATCAATTAAATTCATTTAATCCTTATAATTAAATAAAATTTTAATTCTTCTAAAAATTCGATTTTCGTTTGCCAATTCCTATGAATGTGTTCAATGGGAATTTCCTCGATTTTAATCTACGAAACAATTCCTATGAATGTGTTCAATGGGAATTACCTCTTCTTTTGCCACCTTAACGTCTAAAGGTATTTCTAATCTTTCCAGGAGTAAACTTAATCGCTTAGCAAATCCACATGCTTAATCGTTTGCTACCTTAACGTCTAAATGTAGGTTCTGCCCGTTTAATATTCGCATACAGTTAACCTTCACGTCGGCTAAAGTGTTTAACGCTTACTTTTCATTCTAACATTTTCTATCCGACACACATTCGAACTTTCCTTAATCTTGTTACCATTTGTTACGGCTTTGTTGATATATCTTACTTACTAACTTCGTCAACATCTAAGTCATACACCTAACGTATACATAGAACATTCGTCCAATACGAATATGATTCACGAGAATTGTTTACGCATTCTACGTTTACGTTGCCCATATCCTAGTCTCTCATTCAAACTTTACCCAAGGTTTTAATTGCTCTCATTCATTATCCATTACATGAACCCCGCGTTCATTATTCTTTCTTAATGTCGAAGCCATACAGTTCGTCGTATGCTAAGACCGATCGTTCATCGTAACTGCATTGCATTCACAGCGTCTATATGTTTTACTCTTAACTCTCATTACGACATCATAACATCGAAATGTTATACATCACCTTCGTCACTCAACGTCTAAGGAATCAAAATCATAGCAATCCCACATGTTCGTTTTAGCATGACCACGGTCCCCCGATATCGATTACGTAATTTGCATTTACATTCTTTGTCTATTAATCTAGATCAATCTTTCTGTTCAACCTTTACTAAAGGTTTAAATCACTTGAATAAGTGTTACATTACGTGAACTATATGTTCATTATCTTTCCTTACACTTCCCACAGGAGTTGAGCAATTAAAAGCTCATCACTAGGTTTTGCCCTGCACCGGCGATGCGGCTCCGGTTCCTTCCTTTCCTCTCGTGCTGCAATGAGACTAAGCGGTAGTGGACTTCCCGAGTTAGCCATGCATACCCACCTCCCAAGGCTTAATCAAGCGTTCTAAGCGCGCATCATCAAACCTTGAAAAAAAATTCTAAGTCTTAAACTGTTTTGAGACGCTTACTTTACAATCTCATAACTTCTTCGTTATAACTCAAAATGAGGTCGTTCCAAAGCCATTCTCTTCCTTATCTTACTTACTTCAACTTCCATTGGACATAAATTTACTCTAAATCCGTTAACATGCCATTAAATTGGATTAATCTTCATCATTCGTTCGTTTTACGTTATTAACGTTCATCGTTTGTTCGTCAGTAATTCGGTCATCCGAACTCGAAATTCATTCATTCTTGGTCGGGGAATATTCCTTTTAATAGGGAATATTTGTACGACGACACAATCATTAGTGGACCCCACTATGGAATTATTGTCGGAGTTAGAAAATGACAGAAATATTTTTTTATTAAAGTAACGGCGGAAGTTTTACCGTTAACTATTGAAATATCTGGTGATGTAAAGTACAGTAATACGCGTGGTTGCATAGTAGCACACAATATTAATTATTGATGCTTACGTGAGAAGTCACTCAGTTTTGTTCAATTATTGCTGCGATAATTGTCGCATAGTATCTCACGTTATTTGATTCAATTATTATCGATATTTTACATATTATTAAATCAATATTTGAGACGACAAAGTTATTAATATTATTATTTGCAATATTGACGATGTCTAGAAGTTCTGTCAAGGAGAGGTTTGGTCACCTAATTTCGCGCCAATAGGGAAAAATCCATATCGGAATGCCCCATCTTCCTAGGAATGACCTGGTTGTTAAATATTGCGAATTATAATAATGATGATAAATGTTGTTAAAAATATTGAGGTGATTTTTATGAAGTATTTGTTGTAAATATTGGCGTATTATTTGGACTCCTATTTACCCAATTTTTTATAATTAGTAGAAATTTATTCTTTAAAAAAAGGTGGGGCCACATGTAGGGCCCACGTGTGAAAAATTAGTCAGAAGGAAAATGGGGGGGGGGGAGGGATATGCCGTGTATGGTAAGGAATTTATATATATATATATATATACATATATATAAGTGGGTGTGTGTGTAATATACTACATGTGATTATATATATATATATATATATATATATATATATATATATATATAAGTTATGTTTGCGAGGATGGTGGAAGGGATTACCATTATTATATATTTATATATGATATTAGTGGTATGGTGGGCTAAAAGCATATATATATATATATAGGAATTCAAAGTAATCACGGTATTATTACACCTGAGTAGTGAATGTGAATGATATACATATATATATATATATATATATATATATATATATATATTATAAATTTTGTTTTATTAGATTATAAATAGAATATATTATATTTTATTTAAAAGTTTTTGTTTTATTATAATATTTTATTGCATAGTGTTGCATAGTGAAAAATTAAATTTTCAACGAAATTAGCCAGTGCGATGCCCGTGAACTTCCCTTCACTGTGCACTTCCATTCTCCTATAAATAGGATGCTTAGTTAAAATTGAAAATCACACTAGAATCAGAGAATTCTTCTTCTATAATATTGAGCGTATTTCTTTCGAGTTTTAGAAAGCTTTAAGCGTAGAAAATAGTGAAAGTTTTCTTCAAGAATATCCCCACTATACCAGTCGAAATACTCTTCTTTTCCAAGTAAGGGATGTTATTTTGTTCAATATTCGCTTAAAATAATATTTTCTTCCATACTCTATAGTATATAAGTAATATTATTTCATTTTAGATTTCGAATTCTATACTCATTTTGTTAAGTTTTGGCTTCTATACTCCATGAAATTAGTAGAATATCATTGATATTTGCGCTTCATCCAATATCTTTTCATGAAAATATTTTTTCGAGCATTCTTGATAAGTTTTAACTTTTTCATATCGGAGTACTATTCACGGGGTTACTATTCCCAAAGTACTATTCACTCGAGTACTATTCACCCGGGGTACTATTCATGATAAAAATTGTTTCGTTTTTGGTCTAAATTATTTTTGGTACAATATTATTCTCGAATTTTACTCCACGAAGCAGTATCATGTTGACAATTTGGACGTTATTGATTTCTGGATAAATTAAATTATAAATCTTTAAAAATTTATCCTTGAACTTGTTTTATTGAATTCTTATATCATTGTCATCATCCTCATGTTTATATTACATTTGAAAGTCATCTGTGGCTTTTATAGTGCATAGATAGACTTGGTATGATTATGACCAGGGATTATTCGGTATAATCATGACCGTAATGTTATAAATGATGTGGTAAAAGTCCTCATTGGCCCGTAGTACATTAATGGACAGTTGTTGGCATGATCATGACCATTGATGAATACACGAATATCCTTGGTCGTAGTGCATGTATAATTTGTGGTCGTTATACTAAAGAATATCCTTGGCCGTAGTGCAGGGGTGATTCGATGATGTGGACTATTTATTAAGCTGAGTCTCAGCGATAAAAGTGATGAAAAACCTTTTAAATCATAGAAGATAGTTGATTTTATGCTTTACTTGATTCTTCTAATGGATTGCTTGTTCCGCTGCAGTTAAAATTGATGTTTGTTATATTGTATCAGTTTAACACTGTTGAAGGCCATCGATAAATTATTCTGCATTATCTTAGTCATAATATTTCTTACTGGGCTAGTTGAGCTCACCCTTTTCTTTCATTGTTCTCTTCAGGAACTTAGAATATAGATGGGACTAGTCGGGGAACGGAGTGACGGTCCAGATGTTTGCATTAGTAGTCCTCACTATTCTGTGAAATAGTTTGAAAATAAATGTATTGACGACTTATTTTGAGTTTGAATACTATCTAGAAGACAATATTTGTATTAAAACTCACAGCTCATGTTGTATATTTAAGTTTGTATTTGTATTCTATACCATGTATTTGGCGACTCATAATGGGTGATGTATACCTATTTTGGCAGCGTCACAGTTGGTATCAAAGCCTAGGGATATAATCACTGGCTGAGATGTGAGACTAGAACTAGGAGGGGAGAGACGGGTAATTCCTTCGCTAGTATGACCTACCTAAGTTTATTTGGTATTTAATTGGTCGGTCAGAGTATAGGGATAATATGTGACATGTCAATTAACCCTTATTTTGTGGCAGTGTTTGAAAATGACATCCGATAATGTTGAGAATAGCAATGGAACACATGAGACCGTTGAGTCACCACAAATTAACACCCAGTATAATGTGCATCAGGAAGGCAATAATCCTCGGGTGAACAACAACATCGACCAAATGGCGAACGACAGAATGTTTAGGAGCTTTTTGCAATTTGTACAACATCAGGCAAGAGAGACTCTGTCCAAAATACAATTGGAAACATTGAAACTCTCGGCGATCACCGCTAAATAAGCCTTCAAGGAGCTGGGACCACCTGGAGTTTATTGGAGAGCCAAAACCACTTAAAAGTGAGACGTGGATAAAGCGGAATCACCAAGATATTTGATGTCTTAGGATGCACCGAGGAGCAAAAGGTTCCTTTGCCACCTTTATGTTGCGAGGAGAGCGATTCTTTGGTGGGAATCGGTAAAGCGTACTCAACTGCCGCACTGAAGATGTATTGGGAGAAGTTCCAAGAACTATTCAACGACAAGTACTTTCTCGAAAGTATTAGTCACATGAAGGAGGTAGAGTTCATCAAGCTGGGGCAGAACAATATGACTGTGTCATAGTACGAAGCTAAGTTTGCAGAGTTGTCCCGGTTTGCGTCTCACTTGGTTGATAATGAAGAGAGAATGATGCGGATGTTTCTAAGAGATTTGAAACCCGAGAAACGTCAATATCTAATTTCTCATAAACTGTGTTTGTATTCAGATGTTGTAAAGAGGGCTCAGTTATTAGAGCGCGATAATGAGTCAACCCAACCAAGAAAAAGTAGCCGACAAAATGATAATACCAGTGGTAGCAGTCATCAAAGCGGTTACAACAAACGTGGAGGGAATCAACATGCCAGAAATGATAACCACTTCGATGGTAATTGTGACAACCCAAGAAATTAGACAATTTATTAAAATCTTACATGATTGAATTAAGGTCAAATAATAGACCTAGACAGAAAATAAGTGTATGCGTTTGATATTTTTGGGATTGAATTTTGAGGATTTCAAAATTCTGTGTAGGATTTTGGAGAATTATTTAGGATTAAGTATATATGTGTATATGTTATGTGGATATGGTATTATATGTATTCAGAATATGTGGTTAAGGGTCAAGGGTTGACCAGATAAATTTTATCAGTGTCAAACCCTAATATTATTAACGAATGTCAACGTTCAGTTAGAAAACCCTAGCAATGGATAAGAAACCATAGAAACCGGTTCTGAAACCCTAATTTCAGTTTCGAGAATTCGAAACCCTAATTTGGGAAATCAAAGGCTAAATATAATGGCTTAAGTATTTTTGTGTATATATTAGGGATAATCCTAATTGCTAAATCAGAAAGCCTAATGTTTTGTATAAAACCCTAAGGGAATAAAAGTTATGTGTGTAATAAATATGAATATTATGTATTTGTTTATTTCTTTATTATATAAACAAATAAAAGAAACTAGGATAATCTAATTATATATTAGGAATGAAAAATTGAATAACTTAAAGGTTATGGTATGGGAGATTATTATTATTTATAATATATACTAATTCTAAGAGATTTATTTTATACATCTCAAATAATTAATTTTATAACCTAATTATAGCAAGTCTAATTGGATTAAGAAATTAAGTGAGTGTAAGTAAGTATTTAAATTATAACTGTGTACATGAAAACCCTAATTAAATAATTAGGGAATAATAATATTAGAAGTATTGGACTATGTAAATTTCATGGCCCAAGAAATTAAATTTAAAGTCCAAAAGATTATTTATGGAAAGCCCAAAACATCAATGGCCCAAAGAATTAAATTTGTAGCCCAATAAGAGAAAGGGTACTTTAGACATTTTGTATAACAGATATTTCACAACTTAGCCATGTGTCAATTTATTTATGAAGCCACATTACTTAATAATCTCTCATATATCTATGTAATGATTAAGGAGAGAGAGAAAGCTAGAGTGGGTTAATATTTATGGGATAGTTGTGAAAAGACTAAATTTCCTTTCAAATTATAGTGAAAATGACCAAAATACCCTTAGTAGGTGCGAAATTACAAAAAAAATACCCTTTCATCTTATCTTTTATTAAAAGATAAGACTAAATTTTGTGAGTCATCAAAAGAAAGATTTGAGAACATGTGATTTATTTTCAAAGATTTGGCAGATTTAGTAAGGATAGGAAAGAGAAAGAGGAGATATTGCTAAGATTTTGCTAGGATATTATGTAGATATACATATGTTATATCTAAACATTTAGAGGACTATAAATAGCACCTCCCTCACTACCTAGCAAAAGTTTAATTCATTCTATCTTCTAAAGTTTCCAAAAAACATAATAAAATAGAAAGAGAGAGGATAGTGATGGTTCGGCAGCCCCTTGAGGGAAGAAGGAAGAGAAGTTTCCATGCCTCCAAGCTCCATAATCACTATTGGAAGGAGAGGAAGAAAAGTTATCAAAACAAAAGGTTTAAAAGTTCTCCTATTTCAAAACTCTAGTTAGTTAATACGATTTATTGTGATGATTTTTGTCAAAATAAAGATCTATGTTTCTTGAACTCTAAAACCATAGATATGCAAGTTCTAGTGTGTTTTATGAGTAGATCTAACCATTTTTCGTAGTGAAAAGCTTAAACAAGGAAAGGAAAGAAAACTAATTTTCTAAAGTGTGAAAACTAGTAAACTGCTGACCTAAAAAGGAAAATTCGGGATTAGTTCGGATGTTCAAAAAATTATGGGCTTTTGGTATGTTATATTACACTCAATAAGCTTTCCATAGACTCCAGAACGGACTAAATCTAACATCGAAGGAGAGAGTTATGACATTTCAAAGTAGTGTCAAAACTGTCCAACAAGTGCGGTGCAGTCCACTTGAACGGAATTTCTGGGATGATATGTTCAGAATCTGGAAAAATATCAGTAAGGAAGAGTTGTAGTCCCGGAAGTTAGCTTCGCGTGGGCTCATGAATTGCCTAATAATGTTTTAAAATGAAAACGTTATGAATTTTTTAGCAAAAGAGGGTAAATCTGGGAAATAGATAAAAATTATTGCGAGTGGACATTTTTGGGGTCTGTTTTAGGCTTTCTAAGAGGTCCGAAATTACTGGGTTAATCTTTTTAAAAATACTTTGGTATACCATGTATAACATATCCAAAGTTGGAAATTTTCTGATAAACGAGCAAGGCGTGAGAAAATCGCAAAGTGAGTTACTTGCTAGGTAATCGCATGCAGTGATGGTTAGACAGACATTATGACGGCCAAATGACATCGTAGCGCCTTTCTGTATGCTCAGAAAAGATCTTAAAGCCATTTTTGAACCATGTTTCGAATGGTTTCTGTTGTTCGTTTTTGCGGTTAGAAATTTTCTAAAAATACAATGACATGAGGTCTATAACATATCCAAAATTTCACTCTTATATGATTGACGATTTGAGAATTAAAAATGTGCAAAGGAGCATGTCAGAACTTAAAAAAATGAGCGAACGCCGAGCCTCGGCTCGTCGAGTGATTTTGACGTTCGACGTTCCGAATCGCGTTTCGGCGAAATAATAATTAATAAATCTAATAAAGTCCTATGGGACGAGATTTGGCTATAAATGATATTTTACGCCAATAAACTTCTTTTCAGGCATAAATAAAGCAATAAAAATATGTAATAAATATAAATTACGTGTTTAAGTGAAATAAAAACTACAATTACCTATAAAATTATATTATGGTATAAGAAAATATTTTATATTATTTTTAATGACTTTTGATATTTTGTAATGAGATTCATTAATAAATTAATATTAATGGTGATTTATTTATTTAATAAATATATTAAATAAATTATGGAAAATTAGAAATAATACTTTGAAAATCATATAAAAATTATTTAAGGGTTAGAAAAATATTTTAAATATAACTTTCGATATTTTGTCAAGAAAATATTAATATTTTGATATTAATATCAATTTATTGGGTAATGAATTTAAATACATTAAATATGATTTTAAAGTATTAAAAATATTGTGTGATATTATGAATATATTATAATATTATGTTATGATTTTCATTAATATTTGGTATTAAATAAATATTAATGATAAAGGAATTATGTGCTATTTATATAAATACGATATTAGTGATTGAAAAATCAAAATAAATGATAATAATTATCTGAAAATTATTACAAGCATATGATTAATGTTTTGACTGATAATAAATTATCTAAGATAATTGTTAAGTATTCAGGCAGAGTCTAATTAAACTTAGACTCGAGAAAATTCCGATTAGACCGTCAGGATGTTAGAATTGTACCGAACTCAACTCAGACTTCAATAGTTTGACTTTAGACTAGGTGTTATATGTTGTATAGACTGATAGGGTTATGTGTTATGTGTTTAGGTTATTTTTAAATATTGTGATGATATTATTCTAACTTAGAAATACATATTATTAATAATAGGTCTTCAGACAAAGCTTATTAAATTGCATAGCGGTAATCAATGGTTTAGACAAGTTTTTCTTAACTCTGTTAAGAGTTGTTTCATTCGGATATGCTTATGGCCAATCATTGTTGATTGCCATGTAGAATTGTACTCTGTACATATTGCATGTATAAGTCAGGTATGAAAGGCTGATCACCTTCATTACCAGTTGGTCCAGATATAATTGTTCATGTTTAATATTTGTTCAGTCAAAAGTTTGTTCGTGCTAATTTACAACTATATTGATGAATTATAGCCAGCTTATTATTCAGACTCTTTCAATCATGATATATCCTTATATAAATTTAAACTTGCTGGGCAACTTTCATGCTCAATCTTGCTATCATGATAAACATTGCATATAAGGCGAATACGTTCGGATACAGGAAAAGGTTAATGCCAAGTTCAGCTTGGGATAAAATGGGCAGCTAATTTGTAATAGTATAGTTTGATAATAATGTTAGGTGTTAGATAGTTTATGAATTATGTGTAAGTTAAGGTTACTCGACATTGGGGAATAGTGTGTAAAGTTCATTGTATAAATAATTTATGTTTATATCTTCTGCAATAGTTATAGAATGATTGTACCAGATCCGTGGTGATTTTGGACCCGGATTTGGGGCTCTCACAGTTGGTATCAAAGATGTTGGTTATGAACCTTAGGTAGGAATACCTGAGACTAATAACCGCAGTGATTAGGATAAGATCTAACTCACATAGAGTTAGTTGGTCAGTATGATTCAAAGATGAATCTCGGCGAGTTGTAAAGATACAGAGTTCCCTAACTCTAATAATAAAGTTGAACAGTAGTGGTGAATAGATAGAGTCTAAAAGACTAAAAGTACAGTAATAGGAGATCGTAAAACAAAACGATCAAGCTATAGAAATAAATCATAATATATTCGATGAGATCACCCCGCGATCTGATAAGGTTATAGTATGGAGAAGGATCAAGCGAATGATTGAAAAGTTTACAACAAGATTGTTGAGTGTCAGTTGTACTATGAATTGGTACAGATTCAGGAAAGGATTATGAATACGAGTTGAATGAAATTCGTATTGAGAAGGGAGTTAAGATTAGGTGGGGATTTCAATTGAGGACTCGTGTCAGCAGCTGAGTTGTATGATTCCTTGTGTGGGCGGGGAATTGTACTTGGTGTAAAAACTACTTAGTTCTAGTAATGATAATCATTGAAATATTTGTGTCGCGCTATTTGCTATATGCATATTAAGAGGGTGATTCCTTTCTCATGTGTATAACAGATAGATAGGTTATAGGTAGAGAATATAAGGTTAAGTACGAGTTCTTAAAACTCATACTTATGTGACATTCTTGATTCATAGTTATATGAAATGTTTATGAACCCCTCAGCGAATGGACGCCAAAGGTCTGACTAGGACAAGTTCTTGAACTCATATGATTGTGGCAAGTAAATGAACTCATAAGTGTGGTTTGACGAACTGGGTAGAACTATGTGCAAACACAGTATTAAAGATTATAGGAACAGATAGATTGTTAAGCAAATGATTATTAGTGGAGACATAAGTTTTCCAAAACTCCTAGCTATGCTAGACTTTAAAATTTTGACATCAAGCTAAATACGCACTATGTGCTTTTGAAAAAAAAAATGTAGACTCGTAACCATTTTTGAAACGATTTAAAGTATAGTTTATGCTACTTGTTTTAGCTAGACGAAGATGATTTGAAATATCAAAAGTTATTTTATTTATCACTCATGTACCATGTAACCTGGTGCAGAGATGATAAAAAGGCGATGGAGTTGTAAATATAGGAATACTTAGTGTGAATTTGATCTAAAATCGCTATTCCACTATTGTATGATGCGTTATGATGAAGTCATACAATGACGGCATCCTCAAACGGACTGTTAGTACAGTACGACATCATGACGTCATTCTCCAAAAATATTTTCAAGAATTTAATTTGCCAACGAGGTTTGGCTACACCTAAATAATTCGATTGAATTGAATTATTGATATGAGTCTATGCTATTCGATTCAGCTAGACTAATGTTTATGAAAACTCTAAGTGTTCATTGAAAGAAATTTCCCGAACCAAATTGTTTTGGTGCGGAATCATATGATAAGACTGAGGTGAACTATGTTGTTTGGATAAATAATCCAATCGGGTAGCGTAAATATTCGCTAGACATGATTAATACGTTATGCATGACGTAAGAGTACGATAGGCTAATCACCTAAAGTACTAGCAACGGTAGTTTACCTTCTTTGTGATTGTAAACATACCAAGTAATGTATTGTTTTGCGGTATGAATACCGTTAAAACTATGTGTTCATGGTCTATATGATCCCTCAGCACAATTTGAAAACTTTTACTCTTGTGAGTGGTATATTGGGTAGCATGTGATGATGTGTGAATGGTGTAAGTTGTATGGTGTAAGGTGTAAGGTGAATTTCGGGGACGAAATTCTTAGAAAAATGAATGAATGTGACAACCCGAGAAATCAAACAATTTATAAAAATCTTAAATAATTGATTTAAGGTCAAATAATAGACCTAGACAGAAAATAAGTGTATGCGTTTGATATTTTTGGGATGGAATTTTGAGGATTTCAAAATTCTATGTAGGATTTTGGAGAATTATTCAGGATTAAGTATATATATGTATATGGTCTGTGGATATGGTATTATATGTGTTCGAATATGTGGTTAAGGGTCGAGGTTGACGATAGATAAATTTTATCGATGTCAAACCCTAATATTATTGACGAATGTCAACGTTAGATTAAAAAACCTAGCAATGGATAAGAAACCCTAAAATCGGTTTCTAAAACCCTAATTTCGATTTGAAATTGAAACCCTAATTTGGGAAATCAAAGGCTAAATATAATGGCTTAAGTATTTTTGTATATATTAGGGATAACCCTAATTGCTAAATTAGAAAGCCTAATGTTTTGTATAAAACCCTAAGGGATTAAAAGTTATGTGTGTAATGAATATGAATATTATGTATTTGTTTATTTGTTTATTATATAAACAAATAAAAGAAACTAGGATAATCTAATTATATATTAGGAATGAAAAATTGAATAACTTAAAGGTTATGGTATGAGAGAATATTATTATTTATAATATATACTAATTCTAAGAGATTTATTTTATACATCTCAATTAATTAATTTTATAACCTAATTATAGCAAGTCTAATTGGGTTAAGAAATTAAGTGTATATAAGTAAGTGATTTAAATTATAATTGTGTACATGAAAACCCTAATTAAATAATTAGGGAATAATAATATTAAAAGTATTGGACTATATAAATTTCATGGCCCAAGAAATTAAATTTAAAGTCCAAAAGATTATTTATGGAAAGCCCAAACATCAATTATAATGGCCCAAAAAATTAAATTTGTAGCCCAATAAGAGAAAGGGTACTTTAGACATTTTGTATAATAGATATTTCACAACTTAGCCATGTGTCAATTTATTTATGAAGCCACATTACATAATAATCTCCCATATATCTATGTAATGATTAAGGAGAGAGAGAAAGCTAGAGTGAGGTAATATTTATGGGATAGTTGTGAAAAGACTAAATTGCCCTTCAAATTATAGTGGAAATGACCAAAATACCCTTAGTAGGTGCAAAATTAGAAAAAAAAAATACCCTTTCATCATATCTTTTATTAAAAGATAAGACTAAATCTTGTGAGTCATCCAAGGAAAGATTTGAGCACATGTGATTTATTTTCAAAAATTTGGCAAGATTTAGTAAGGATAGGAAAGAGAAAGAAAATATATTGCTAAGATTTTGCTAGGATATTATGTAGATATACATATGTTATATCTAAACATTTAGAGGACTATAAATAGCACCTCCCTCACTACCTAGCAAAAGTTTAATTCATTCTATCTTCTAAAGTTTCCAAAAAACTTAATAAAATAGAAAGAGAGAGGATAGTGATGGTTCGGCAGCCCCTTGAGGGAAGAAGGAAGAGAAGTTTCCATGCCTCCAAGCTCCATAATCACTCTTGGAAGGAGAGGAAGAAAAGTCATCAAAACAAAAGGTTTAAAAGTTCTCCTATTTCAAAACTCTAGTTAGTTAATATGATTTATTGTGATGGTTTTTGTCAAAATAAAGATCTATGTTTCTTGAACTCTAAAACCATAGATCTGCAAGTTCTAGTGTGTTTTATGAGTAGATCTAACCATTTTTCGTAGTGAAAAGCTTAAACAACGAAAGGAAAGAAAACTAATTTTCTAAAGTGTGAAAACTAGTAAACTAGCGACCTAAAAAAGGAAAATTTAGGATTAGCTAGGATGTTCGAGAAAATTATGGCTTTTGGTATGTTATAGTACACTCAATAAGTTTTCCATAGACTCTGAACGGACTAAATCCGACATCGGAGGAGAGAGTTATGACATTTCAAAGTAGTAGTGTCAAAAGCATCCCAACAAGTGCGGTGCGATCCACTTGAACGGAATTTTTGGGCTGATATGTTTGGAATCTGAAAAAAAACATCGGTGAGGGAAGAGTTGTAGTCCCGGAAGTTAGCTTTGCATGGGCTCAAGAATCGCCTAAAATGTTTTAAAGCGAAAAATTTATGATTATTTTAGCGAAAGAGGTAAATCTGGGAAATAGATAAAAAAAATGTTGCGAGTGAACACATTTTGGGGTCTGTTTTAGGCTTCCTAAAAGGTCCAAATTACTTGGGTTATATTTTTAAAAATACTTTGGTATACCATGTATAACATATCCAAAGTTGGAAATTTTCCGTAAACGAAGCAAGGCGTGAGAAAATCGCATAAAGTGGGCTACTATCTAAAATCTTTATGAAAATGATTGTTGGACAACATTTGAGTGACAATATTGCGACATCGGCGCTTCTTTCTCTGCGGTTGGCTCTTCGAGCCATTTTGAACCTATTTTGAATGGTTTACATTGTTCGTTTTTGCGGTTAGAAATTTTCTAAAAATACTATGACATGAGGTCTATAACATGCCCAAAATTTCACTCTTATATGATTCACGATTTGAGAATTAAAAATCTGCAAAGGAGCATGTCAGAACTTAAAAAAAGCGAGCGAGCGTAGTATGCGTATCGTTCGAAAATGCGATTTTGACGTTCGACGTTCCGAATCGCGTTTCGGCGAAATAATAAGTATTAATAAATCTAATAAAGTCCTACGGGACGAGATTTGGCTATAAATGATATTTTACGCCAATAAACTTCTTTTCAGGCATAAATAAAGCAATAAAAATATGTAATAAATATAAATTACATATTTAAGTGAAATAAAAACTACAATTGCCTATAAAATTATATTATGGTATAAGAAAATATTTTATGTTATTTTTAATGACTTTTGATATTTTGTAATGAGATTCATTAATAAATTAATATTAATGGTGATTAATTTATTTATTTATTTAATAAATATATTAAATAAATTATGGAAAATTAGAAATAATGCTTTGAAAATCATATAAAAATGATTTAAGGGTTAGAAAAATATTTTAAATATAACTTTCGATATTTTGTCATGAAAATATTAATATTTTAATATTAATATCAATTATCGGATAATGAATTTAGTTTTTCAATATATGATTTTAAAGTATTAAAAATATTGTGTGATATTATGAATATATTATAATATTATGTTATGATTTTCATTAATATTTGGTATTAAATAAATATTAATGATAAAGGAATTATGTGATATTTATATAAATACGATATTATATGATTGAAAAATCATAATAAATGATAATAATTATCTAAAATTATTACAAGCTTATGATTAATGTTTTGGTGATAATAAATTATCTAAGATAATTGTTAAGTGTTCAGGCAGAGTTTAATTAAACTTAGACTCGAGAAAATTCCATTAGGCAGATCGTCGGGATGTTAGAATTATCTTAGAACTCAACTCGATTTGCAATAATTTTACTTGAGGCTAGGTGTTATGTGTTGTATAGGCTGATAGGGTTATGTGTTATGTGTTTAGATTATTTTTAAATACTTTGATGATATTATTCTAACTTAGAAATACATATTATTAATAATAGGTCTTCAGACAAAGCTTATTAAATTGCATAGCGGTAATCAACGGGTTCGACGCAAGTTTTTTAACTCTACTAAGAGTTGTTTCATTCGGATATGCTTATGGTCAATCATTGCTGATTGCCATGTAGAATTGTACTCTGTACATATTGCATGTATAAGTCAGGTATAAAAGGCTGATCACCTTCATTACCAGTTGGTCCAGATATAATTGTTCATGTTTAATACTTGTTCAGTCAAAAGTTTGTTCAGTGCTAATTCACAACTATATTGATGAATTATAGCCACTTATTATTCAGACTCTTTCAATCATGATATATCCTTATATAAATTTAAACTTGATTGGCAACTTTCATGCTCACTCTTGCTATATCATGATAAACATTGCCAGATAAAGCGAATGCGTTCGGATCTGAGGAAAAGGTTAATGCCAAGTTCAAACTTGGGATAAAATGTCTTGACTAATTTGTAATAATATAGTTTGATAATAATGTTAGGTGTTAGATAGTTTATGAATTGTGTATAAGTTAAGGTTACTCGATTTTGGGGAATAGTGTGTAAAGTTTATTGTATAAACAATTTATGTTTATATCTTCCGCAATAGTTATAGAATGATTGGGACCCGATTTGGGGCTCTCCACGGAATCATGGCGATAATAAGAATGAAAATTTCAAGATTTGGGACGTCGGATTTTGAAGCCACTTTGACCCGATGGACGCTGAAGGCCGACCTCGACCTCCCTGATCACAACCGAACCCGACCATCCCCGATATCCTGTATGCCTTCGGCCATACAGGCCCAACCTCATCAGTTCCAGCCCAGGCCTGCAACTAACATTATGGTCGATAAAACACTCCCGAACACTGCCCCCCAATCTCTTATTATAAGATATTTATGACATGAGACTTGAAGGGACACAAATTTGAACAGTCACGCCCAGTAATGATGAGCTGTCTTGGGAACCCAAGCGATTTCTTCTCAATTTATGAGCTGATACACATTTCCCTAGGGCTGGACCCACTTGCCATAAATAGTCGCCCTTGAAAATTGTGTCAGGCATGCTATATAACTTCCAATCCATCCATCACTGTCACGTTTTCGAGCCTTTAACCATTTTCAAATCCTTCTTCAACTTTTCCGGCAAGGGCAAATTCCGGCGAGTATTCCATTTCCACCGGTTCCTCAATCAGATGGCTGATTCTAGTGATCCTCCTCCCATAACTGTCATCTTGACCGGCAACACTACCCTCGCCTCCGACGATTTAGTTTCGGTCGAGTTACCGGCAGCCACCACTGATCTCCTTGCTGAGAATGCCAAATACTAGATCCGACGCCTTTATGCATCTGAAACTGACTATGCCATCCTCAATACTAAATCATCCATCACTTCGTCTCAACTATCTGACATCTGAGCCGTGTTTAATATTCCCAAAGAGTATAAGCTTCGAGTTCTGAAGTTGAGCGAGAGGATGTTCTGGCGCCCAGATGGTGACTGGATGGCCGTTCATCTTTACACTTTGAGGTACGGGGTTCGATTCTCCCTTCATGAGTTCATTTCTTCTTTTCTATATTTAGTTGGGATCGGGTTCGCACAACTAGCGCCGAACTCTTATATCCAACTTGTCAGTTTCATCGCCCTATGCCAGGAGGCTGGCATCACTCTGAGGTTGGATTTCTTTTTCGTCCTTTTTTCTGTTGGTCGATCGAAGGAACCCGACCTTCAACATCTGAATCGCGTAGTTGGCCGAGCTACCTTCATGAAGACCCCTTCGAGTAATAAAGGGTGGCATTCACAATGGTTCTTCATAAAGGGAACCGACCTTAGACTCTTTCCGAACTGGGCCGGTCCCGAGGATTCAATTATGAAAGTTACCAAATTCCCGAAGGGGAGAGCCGACTCCTTCAAAAAGTTTTACTCTCTTTTGAAGAAGACAAGTTGGGGTCTAGGGGTCGTGTCCAACGAATCCTGGCTCTATGAACATGGCTGTAAGTTATGATCCTCGAACCCTTTTATCCTCCTGATCTTCTACTGTATTTTTATTAATTGTCTTATTTTCTTTTATAGTGACCATCTTCAAGCCCAATGGAGCTGATACCACTGTCGGTCTCCGTCGAGCCCATTCGTCCTCCTGCAGCTGATGATTCTCTCGAAGATGAGGCCATTCCCCTTACTAAACTTTCCGTCAGTTCTTCATCAGGCCCTCTTCTCGTATCATACAAAGCTGAACCTTCCACGAAAAATGTGTTGAAGATGAAAGGGGCTGATAAAATGGCCTTGTTGAAAAAATCAAAGAAATCTTCTGCCCGAGCCCCCTCCAAGGCTGCTTCTTCAACCCAGCCTAAAGCGGCCCTCCCACCCCCTGCAATAGTGACGGTGGTCGAGGATTTGGAGGACAAAGAGGATCGGCCTCTCGAACCTCCACTTAAGAAACCTCGCCTAATCAGAGGTCTTGAACCTGTTGTTGCGGTTGTTGACCCGATCTCCGAATCAACACCTACCTCCAAGGCCAGCTCATCTCAAGGGACGCTAACTACCTGTTGGTCGAAGAGTCCTTCGGACATATTCCCCTTCAACCTGTTCGATCACTTCAAACTCTCTGGTGACGATGAACGGTTCAAGGGAATTTCATCCGAGGAGTATCTGGTATCCTATATCAGAGCTCAGTGTCAGGTAATCCCGACCAGCTTAAGTTTTTTCCCTTATTGTTATGTTGTGTTTTGCATGACTGATGTATCTTTTATATTTAGGCCAATGCCATCCTTGCTCGGGCTGTCCCTCCTCTTGCCCGATCTACTAAGAAAGAGGTGCAACTGAAACATGACGTGTTGCTTCTCGAAGCCGAGTTGCGGGGTCGAGATTTGGAATTGAAGAGGGAGAGAGATCTTCACGCTGATACCCGTAACAAGGTGACCAAGGCTGATCGTCGGATCGCCAAACTTGAAGAACAACATTCTCTGCTTCAGCAAGAGTTCGTCGGTCTCGATGGTCATGCCAAGAAGCTTGTGCAGGACAAAGAACTTCTGGCAGATGAGAACAAGGTCTTGGTGGAGAATATGCATGCCATCGAGGATAAATTCACTGGAGTACACGGCCAACTGAGGATGTTAATCTAGGTGAACAATACCTTGAGAGACAAGCAGGTTGTCATTAAACAGGCAGCCATCAAGGAGTATGAAGAATTGCCTGCTTTGACCGATAAATTATGACCCAGTTTGCTGAAGGGGTTGAAGCTTATCGGGAGAAGGCTTGGGCGAAGCTGGTTGATGCTGGGCTGGATGCCTCTATCCTCGACTCTTCCGATGAGGAATCCGAGCCGAAGCTGGTGATGGTTCGCCTTAATAGATGATTTTCGTACTTGTAATTTTTTCCTTTCTTATTTGTACTCTGTCCGAATCTTATACGCTCGGATTTTGTAGAAATTTTGAAAGTATAAATGAAGTTCAAAAAGTTTTTGTTTGTAAATTTTTGCCATCAGTTATACTCGTGACTTATCTCGATCAGTTATGACTTCCCGGGCCTTCTGCTCGGATTATGCCAGAAATTTATCTGATTAAAAAATTTATTGCATTCTCGATCAGTTATGTCCGTGACTTTTACCAATCCGTTAGGCCATCTTCGACGCTTTGATCGGTTGAAGCCCGATGTTTGTCTGATCGAAAACTGAAAGCCATATAAATGAAGTTAATCATCTCCAAAGAAAACTTTCATTTATTTCATTTAAAGTTGAAACAGTTATATGGATAAAGAAAAGAATGACATAACTTTTACTGGTAAAATTTTCTAAGTCTTCCAGCATGCCATGTATTCTTTACTTCTGACCCATCCCTTGTTCAAAGTCGGTAAGTACCTGGCTTTGGCACTTCTACTACTTCATATGGTCCCTCCCAGTTAGGCATCAGTTTGTCAGTGTTATGGGGGGTTGATGCCTTCGACTCTTGGAGGACCAAATCACCCACTTCAAACCTCCTAAGCTTCACCTTCTAGTTGTAGTGTCGGGCTGTTCTCTGCTGATAGATAGCCAACCTCAACATAGCAGAGTCCCGAACTTCTTCCAGCAGATCCAAATTTATTTTCAAACCTTCATTATTATATAGTTCTTTGTATTGACTAACTTGAAGAGTGGGGGATCCGATCTCAACTGGTATGAGTGCATAGGTCCCGTATGCCAGTCGAAACAGAGAGTCGCCAGTTATTTTCCTCGGAGTAGACCGATATCCCCACAAAATACTGAGTAGTTCTTCGGGCCATCGACCCTTTAAGTCATCCAACCTTCTCTTTATCCTGTTGAGTAAGGTTCGGTTGGTCACTTCTATTTGGCCATTCAATTGAGGGTGAGCGACTGAGGTCTTGCGGTGCTGAATTCCCAACTCTTTCAAAAAGCCTTCAAACTTTGACCCCACAAACTGTTTTCCATTATCAGAGACCACTGCCATCGGAATACCAAAATGGTAAACGATTACCTCTTTGAGAAATTTCAAGCATTCTTGTTCGGTGATCTTCTGCAGTGGTTTAGCTTCGACCCATTTCGTCATGTAGTCAATAGCCACGATCACAAAACTAACTTATCCCTTGGCCTTCGGTAGAGGCCCTAGGATGTCGATTCCCCATACAGCGAAGGGAATCAAGGATAAGACTGAGCACAGCTCCTCGAGGGGTTGATGTGGGATAGTGCTGTTCAGCTGACACTTGGGACACCTTCTGACGAATTCCTTGGCCTCCGTGTAGATAGTCAGCCAGTAATACCCCTACCTCACAATCTTGTGCACCAGTGACTTGGCCCCCATGTGATCCCCACAAATTCCTTTATGTACTTCCCGAAGTGTATAGTCAGCTTCCTAGGGAATTAGGCATTTGAGTAGGGGGGGAGCTGAAAGCCCTTCGGTACAGATCTCCGTTGATGAGGACGAAATTTGAGCTTCGGTGCTTGATTTGTCTTGCTAGAATACGGTCTGAAGAGAGAGTTCCATCTGCCAAGTAGGAGATATAAGGCGTGAGCCAGTAGTCAAGTCGGTCTAGAGCTAATACATCGATCTTCGGTACACTTGGCCATTCTAAAACCTCTAGATAGACCGATCCATTGAAGGAGCTTGCTTCAGTAGTCGCCAACCTGGCTAGGGCATCTGCTATTGTATTCTCTGACCGATCAACTCCCTGACAACTGTGCGATGTGAAGTATGTGAGCTTGTCTTTTACTACGGCCAGATATTTTGACATTTTTGCCCCTCGAACCTCATATTCCCCCGATAATTGCTTGACCACCAGCTGCGAATCACTGTAGATGACCAACCTCTGTAATTCCAGGCTTCGGGTCAACCGTATTCCTACTAGGATGGCCTCATATTCTGCTTCATTGTTCGTGGCCTTGAACTAAAATCGAATCGCCTGTTGGACTTTGAAGCCTTCAGGACTTGTTAGAATGACTCCTGCTCCACTGATGTCCGAAGTCGATAACCCATCCACGTACAAAGTCCACGAGGTCTGTCTCTGTTCAGTTTCGGTGATCGTATTCACATCCGATTTTGTAAAAGAGAATTTTACTATGAAGTCTGCCAAAGCCTGACCTTTGACTGCCGTCCGGGGATGGTACTCTATGGCAAATTGCGTTAATTCCATTGCCCATGCGGCTAGCCGACCCGACACCTCCGGCTTATGCAAAATCTTCTTAAATAGCTGATATGTGTACACCACTATTAGCCGACCCTGGAAATAATGCCTGAGCTTTATGCTGGCAATGATTAAGGCGTAGGCAAATTTTTCCAAGTTCGGGTACCTTGTCTCTGCATCCCGAAGAACGTGGCTGACGTAATATACCAAGAACGACTTTCTCCCCTTATCCCGTACTGGTGCTACCCCTACTTCTATCGGACCTGTAGCCAGGTAAAGGTATAAGGCTTCCGAAGGGATCGGCTTCATCAGTAATGCTGCCAAGGACAAGTACTTTTGATTCCTTGGAACGCGTCTTCGCATTCCGATGTCCACTGAAAACTCTTCTCATTCTTCGGCCCTTTAAGAGTGTCAAAGAAAGGTAAGCATCTTTTGGCTGATCTTGACACGAATCTCTGAAGGGCAACTATCCGGCCCGTCAACCTCTGCACATCTTTGAATGTCTTCGGAGATTTCATGTCTAAGATCACCACAATTTTCGTTGGGTTTGCTTCGATGCCCTTCTTACTGACCAAGTAACCCAAAAATTTCCCTGACCCTAATCCGAAGGTGCACTTGGTTGGGTTCAATCTCAACCTGTGTCATCTCACTGTTTCGAAGCAATCTTATAGGTCTTGCAGATGATCTCGGGCTGACGTGATTTTCACGATCATATCGTCTACGTATACCTCTATACTTCGACCCAGCTACTTTCTGAATACAAAGTTCATCATCCGTTGGTAAGTCGCCCCAGCGTTGAGAAATCCGAAAGTCATCTTCTGATAGGCATATATGGCCCGATGCATGATGAAGCTCGTCTTCGGGATATCTTCCTTATCCATTGAAATCTGGTGGTATCCCGAGAAAGTATCCATGAAGCTCATCATGCCATACCTTGAAGTGGCATCAATCAGCTGGTCTATATTGGGCAGAAGATAGAAATCTTTTGGGCACGCCTTGTTCAGATCTGTGTAGTCGATGCATAGTCTCCACTTCCCATTTTGCTTCTGAACCAATACCATATTTGTCAGCCATTCCGTGTAGTCAATATCGAAAATGAACCCTGCCTCCAGCAGTTTATTAATCTCTTCGTCTATGATCCTCTGTCTTTCCGGGGCGAAAATCCTTATTTTCTGTATTACTGGCTTTCTCTTCGGGTCTGTATGCAGCCTATGTAGAGCTACCGACTCACTTACCCCTGGCATGTTGCTAGGCTCCCAAGAAAAGATATCGGCATACACCAAGCAGGTCCGCCAGTCCTGTCCGCAATGGTTTTTTTAATCCTGCCCCGATCTTGATCAGTTTTTCTATGTTTTTGGGCATCAATTCTACATCCTCAGTCTCCTCGGCGAGCAAGGCCATCGGTTTGGTACTACTCTCAATGAACGGCTCTATCGCGATGGACATAGTCTATTTCTGTTTGCTGACCCCGACCCCTGAGGAAATCAAGGTATTCCGATAGCATCTTCGGGCGATATCAAGGTCTCCTTTTACCTCCCCTAACCCTGAATGTGTCGGAAACTTAATCTTGAAGTGAGGGATGGATGTGACTGCTTACAAGGTCGCCAATGTCGGCATGCCTAGGATGGCGTTGTAGGCCGAATCCACCTGTACCACAAAAAATTTCACCATTATTTCGCTTGCTTATAGTCTTTGTCTTTAACCACGACAGCAACTCGATGGTTCTGACACATGCAATCGATCCCCAATCGAAGCGTATAATGGGACTTCTTCTCCTAACTCCATCTTTTTCCCTTCTAAGTCCATTCTCTGATAGGCATGCGTATATAGTATGTCAACTGAGGACCCATTGTCAATCATCATCCTTTTCATGTCCACTGGTCCGACCTGTGCCATTATCAAATGCGCCCCATCATGTGATTCGATGTGATCAGTGGGGTAGTCTTCATCTGAGAAAGAGATGGAGACTCCTGAGTAGTCCCTATCCTTCTTGGGTGATGCACTTGGAACTTATAACAACGCTTCGAGGTGCCCACTTCTCTTCTTTCCGGTTACATGCCCTACCGATCTGCCCGAGATTACATCAATCACCCCTCGGGCTTGTGGGTGCTGTTATGGCTGTGTTTCTCGAGTTGGTCCCCTGTTCTCCTCTCGGGGTGCCTCTGAACCTTCCCTACCGATAACATATTGTACCAGTTGCCCATTCTGGATGTTCTTCTCTATCAGATCTTTCAAGTTGTTGCACCCCTCCGTCGTGTGCCCCCGACATTGATGATATACACAACATTTGTCCTGACCCCTTTTCCAGGCTTCGGGATCCCTGGGCTTGGTTCGAAGAAGGGTTTCTCCCGCATTTCCTCAAATATTTTAGCCCGGTCGGTGTTGAGTGGAGTATAGACTTTGTTGACATCCTTATTCGGGAAAGGTGGTCGTCCGCTACCCGAACCTCCCCCATTGTAGCTTTTCCTACCATAATTATCCGACTTCCCCTGATTGTCAGACCTTTGGTAACTCGGCTTGTCCCGATCTTTGGATTTCTCGTAAGATTGGGAGTGGGGTTTAAAATTTCCTATCGCCACTAATATTTCTATGTGACCCTCGGCTTGGTGGAAGGCTTCTGTCAAATCTGCCAGAGGGTTGATCACCAGATCCTTCAAAAACTTCTTTGATTTTCTGATGTCCAGACCGGTACTGAAGAATCCCAAGGCATGAAATTTGTCTCGAAGATCACTCCACGAATTAATCGATCCTGCCGCCAGGGTTCCCATCAATTCTCGGGCGCTCTTCTTTAAGGTCGTCGCAAACATATGACACTTGGAAGCATCAGAGTGTCCATAATATGTCATCAGCTTTCATACCCGTCTGAATGGTCATATGGATCCCTCAACCCATCATAGGTCTCCATCGGGGGCATCTTCTTTTTGGGGTCGGCCGTCACAAGGTTGATTTCTGGCGAGAAGGGGGACCCTATACTAGCCGAAGGCGTCCCCATCGAATTCTTCGCCAACAAAAACTTCTCTAATTCAGCTACCCTACGAGCGAGGGGGTCGGTCTCCTCTTTACGAGGGGACAATAGGTGTTTGTCCCTCCCAGTGAGTCGGAGAGGCGTGTCCCGCCTCTTCATCCCGACCGCCTTGGATGCTCGGGTAGTCGTTACTAATGAATGACTCCTCCTTACCTTGACCATCCCTAGAGTGACAGCTGTATCAACTTCTTTCTCTTCCGGCCTCTTCCCGTCGAGGTGTCCGGGATCGGCTCTGATGCCTGCGCCTTTGCTATATGCTGTTCAAGCTCCTCCTGCTGAAGTCGTAGGGCCATCATGGTGTCATTATTATGGCGTATCTTCTTCTGCAAGATGAATTCCCTCTGATCTCAGCTATCCTCTACTCGGATCTTTCCATGCACCTCCAGTGCCCGAGAATGGTTCTCATCCGCCTGACTAGCCTGGTTGGGGGTGTGATGGCTGTCGTGGAAGAGTTTTCGTCGAAGAGAAGGAGCCAGCACCTCCTGAACGTCTGGAATTTTGGACCCCAGGCACTCCTTCACCAACCCCCTCACATGTGTGATTTGGTGTGACTGCTGGGTCTTCTCCTTTTCCTGGGCAGAGACATTGTTCACCTTACTCGCCATAGCCTGCTGCCAAAAAAGTTGGTTGTGATTGCAAAAAAGCACTAAAAGCCCTCATTCTTGCGCTAATGTTAACGTCAGGTTTCGTCTGCGCGTCCAATCACAGAATCCACGCGCTGAAACCTACACAATAATAGATCACACAGAAGCTTGACGACTTGTACCGCCAGGGGATAGCTCCGGTGTTAGAATAAGTACAGGTCGTCACAAGGTTTAACAATGGAGGCTAAAGTGTTTAGTGCTCAAAGATGTATTACCTGTTAATTATAGTTAAGCCTTGTATTTATAACCATTCTCATCTCCCAAGAGTCCCTCTCTGAGTCGGAATAGGACTCCTAAATATGGCAGTTACCCATATTTGGGTCCAACACAATCTCCTTAAAAGGTGTAAGTAGAATCCCTTTCCAATACTACCTTTGGAGTTGCCTTATTAGAATACGATTAGGGTTAGAACCCTTAACCATGCAAACCCCTTATCACTCCCAACTCTGCATATGGGCTACCAAACTGCACAGGCCCAACCCACCAGACAACATAAACACCGGTCCGGGCTTTGGCCCAATGGACGCGAAGGCCCGACCCCGACCTCCCTGATCACAATCGAACCCGACCATCCCCGATATCGTGTATGCCTTCGGCCATACAGGTCCAACCTCATCAGTTCCAGCCCAGGCCTGCAGCTAATATTATAGTCGGTAAAACACTCCCAAACACAAACCATTGAAATCAATCACTGTCATCTCAAGCCATAAATGAATTCGTTTATTGAAAAACGGATGTCAAGCTTTCTTAGCTCATGTCACAGATTTAAACAAACTTACGTCAATTTTGAATGATATTTCTATTGTTAATAAATTTCCTGACGTATTTTCTGAAGAACTTCCTGGCCTACCCCTAGAGCGTGAAGTTGAATTTTGTATCGACCTTGAACCCGGTACAAAACCCATTTCCAAAACCCCATATCGAATGGCTCTTATTGAACTTCAGGAGTTAAAGACCCAACTGCAGGAATTGTTAGACATCGGTTTCATTCGTCCTAGTACATCCCCTTGGGGTGCTCCTATTCTATTCGTGAAGAAGAAAGATGGGAGTATGCGACTTTGTATTGACTATCGGGAGTTGAATCATGTCACCATCAAAAAAAGGTACCCGTTGCCTCGCATTGATTACTTGTTTGACCAGTTACAAGGCGCCAAATTCTTTTCAAAGATTGATCTTCGTTCCGGTTATCACCAATTGAAGATTAAAACTGATGACATTCCAAAGACTACTTTCAGAACTCAGTACGGGCATTACGAATTCCTAGTCATGTCCTTTGGATTGACTAATGCTCGTGTTGCCTACATGGACATGATGAACCGAGTATTCAAGGAATATTTGGATCATTTTGTGGTTATCTTTATTGATGACATTCTCATATATTCCAAAAGTCGTGAAGATCATGAGCAACACTTGAGGCTGATACTCCAAAAGCTTCATGAAAACAAGCTTTATGCCAAGTTGAAGAAATGTGAGTTCTGGCTTGAGGAAGTAGCATTCCTTGGGCACGTGATATCAAATCACGGAATATCTGTTGACCTAGCGAAGATTGAAGCAATTCAAATCTAGGAGCAACCTAAGTCGATGGATCAAGTACGTAGCTTTCTCGGCTTAATTGGTTATTATCGAGATTCAGAGAAGGGTTTCTCGAATCGCTACTCCATTAACTCAAATTGACTCGGAAAGATACAAAATTCGGGTTTTAGCGAGGAATGTGAGAAGAGTTTTCAAGAACTCAAGAGAAGACTCATTTCAAAGACCTTTCCCGACAATACCATCTTGCCTGGGAGGGATTTTTCATCTACAGTGATGTTTTGGGCAAAGGGTTAGGATGTGTTCTCATACAACATGGGAAAGTCATAGCCTATGCCTCTCGACAACTCAAAGAATATGAGAGGAATTATCCTACTCATGATCTAGAGTTGGCAGCTGTTGTCTTCGCACTTAAAATTTGGAGGCATTACTTGTATGGGGAGAAAGTGGAGATTTATACGGATCATAAAAGCCTCAAATATTTCTTCACTCAAAAGGAACTCAACATGCGGTGATGACGTTGGCTCGAACTATTGAAAGATTATGATCATACTATTCAATACCATCCTGAAAAAGCAAACGTAGTAGCTGACACATTGAGTAGAAGATTATATGCAAGTACGAGTGCGTTATTGTCAACGCAAAGGCCCATTTTGTATGACTTGCAAAAGATGGAGATAAGGTTAAAGACTCCAGGGACCCACGTGATGATGACAAATATACGAGTAGAACCAACTATAATCGATAAAGTTAAAGCTGCTCAAGTTAAAGACCTGGAGCTGATGCGTATGAGGAAGAAAGTGCAAGAAGGTGCTATCCCAGAAGCAAGAATTGATGAAGAAGGAATACTTCAAGTCAACTCCAGACTTTGTGTTCCTAATTATTCTAACTTGAAGTATAAAATTATGATGGAGGCGCACAACACACCGTTTGCAATCCATCCTTGGAGTACCAAAATGTATCGTGATCTTCGACATACATTTTGGTGGAGCAATATGAAGAGAGAGATCGCTGAGTTTATCTCAAGGTGTTTAACTTGTCAACGTGTCAAGGCGGAGTATCAAGTGCCAAAAGGTCCATTGCAACCACTTGAAATTCCAGAATGGAAGTGGGAGCACATTACCATGGATTTCGTTACTGGTCTTCCGAAGGTTTCTCAAGGCATAAATGCAATTTGGGTCATTGTTGATAGATTGACCAAATCTGCTCATTTCTTACCTATATGAGAAACTTATACACTTGAACGTCTTGCTCGTATGTACATAAATGTGATTGTAAGACTGCATGGTATGCCAGTATCCATAGTTTCTGATCGAGATCCAAGATTTACTTCACGATTTTGGGTTAGTTTATAAAAAGCTATGGGCACAGATTTACGATTTAGTTCGACATATCATCCTCAAACGAACGGGCAGTCGGAGAGGACTATTCAAACCCTTGAAGATTTATTAAGACTCTGTGTCCTTGATTTCAAGGGAAGTTGGGACAAGTTCTTACCATTGGTGGAATTTTCCTACAACAACAGTTATCAAGCAAGTATCGGCATGGCTCCATTTGAGGCATAGTATGGAAGAAAGTGTCGTTCTCCAGTATGCTGGGACGAGGTGGGTGAAAAAATGTTGTTGGGACCGAAATTGGTACGTATGACTACGAAAAAAATTCAAATGATTCGACAACGTATAAAAACCTCACAAGATCGACAAATGAGTTATGTTGATCTTCATCGAAAGGGCGTGGAATTCGATATTGGAGATCATGTGTTGTTACGTGTTGCTCCATGGAAGGGAGTTACGAGATTTGGAAAGAGAGGAAAGTTAAATCCTCGATTCATTGGTCCATTTAAAATCCTTGACCGAGTAGGAACTGTGGCCTATAGACTCACCTTACCGCCAAGTATGTCTCGTGTTCATAACGTTTTTCACATATCCATGTTACGTAAATATGTGGAAGACCCGAACCATATTATTGAGTTGGAACCGGACAAAATAGCAGAAGATTTAACGTAAGAAGAGATTCTTGTTAAAATCTTGGATAAGAAGGAACATATTTTACGCTCCAAGGTTATACCTCAAGTCAAAGTTTTGTGGAGAAACCACGATGTTGAGGAAATGACCTGGGAGTTAGAATCTGAAATGAAATCAAGGTATCCTCACCTTTTCGTCATACCAGGTATGTACCCTAATTTCGAGGGAAAAATTTCATAAGAAGGGGAGGTTGTAAGAACCCAACTTTTAGGAATAAAGATGAATTTTTCTATAAATATCATTTTGAATAATTATGGTATTGATTTGTTATAATATTAAAGTTGTGGGTAATAATTATAAATTTTGCAAAGTACGCAAGTTGTTATATTATATTCGATTGGTCGGGGAATATTCGTTTTAACAGGAAATATTTGTACGACGGCACAATCATTGGTGGACCCCACAGTGGATGTGACACCCCCAAATCCCGGTACTTCATTACCTCAAGATTTGGTGTTCACGTAATCAAAACATTCATATCTAACTACCCAATCATAATAAATTGAATAATAAAAACCTGCCCATACAGGATTACTTTAATAAAAACATTATCTCCCAAGTTCTCTAACCTTTAATACAATCATTCAAGTGCAGAAATAAAAATATTACATCACATCATTATTAAAAGTCTATCATCATAATGATTTAAACAAAATTACAAGTCTTCATTACTTGTATATTTTTCCCTTTTCTTTGCTAGTTGTAGGTTATCTACCTTCTCAACCATAGCTGCAATAAATGTATAAATATGCAAGAGTGAGCAAACAAAGCTCACTTGAAATAAGAATAAATATCTTTACATCATTTGCCAAATAATAGGCTCAATAGAACTGAATGATATGTTCTATTATCATTTCAACATTTGCCAATTCATAGGCTCAATAGAACTAAATGATTTGTTCTATTAACATTCTTAAATATACTAGTGAGGGTCAAATGACCATGAACCATGTCCACAGTTATAAGTAATCTTTCAACTTTAACTTTAACAGTCATATGACTATAAGGACTCTACGTACTTAGGGGGATCAATCCTTCATAAAATATATTGTGCACAAACATTTCAACGCTAAGTGTAAACCCCTAAACATAGGGTTGTTCATCTCAGTATTTAGAGTACAAGTCCGCACCAAAGAGAGTTTGGTTTTGATAAGCTTTCAAGGGTAATTGAAGTTTAATGATCATCAACTAGGGAACTAGTTGAATCAACAATGCTTGATAATACAACAATTGTTTAATAACAACATAACTTAGAACATTTGATAATCATGAATGAACTGATTCTACATATCTAACTCATGCTTGAAATAACTATAGAGCATAAGTATTCAATAGAATGAATAAAATGGTTAACCTTTGCTTGAACAGTAAAGTAAGCTAAGGCCCAACAATGTATTATCTCATGCAAGAAATTAAATCAGTTCAATAATAGAGACAAGAATTCAAAAACTACGCTCATTATACAATAATAGAACTTAAGAAACTTGCTTAATTGTAAACAAGTTAGAATGAATCAATATAATAATAGGACTAACTCAACGAAAATGTAGAGTTAGAAAACTTGCACAATGTAATAAATGAACTAGCTCAACGAAAGTGTAGAGTTAGAAAACTTGCCTTGAGAGTAAGCTATAAAATTAAACTCACGATCACCTACACATAATTTTAGAACCACAATACCTATTAGACATGCTAACATATCATAACATGTTCATTACCATTCACATTTTAGAAACTCTAAGTGTTTTACTTTGCAACACTTGTCTAACTTTCATTATGTATACTAAATCACCACATAACACGTTTCTTGATTTACTAATCACTTTTACAATATATAATTCATAATCCACATAACATGACTCTATTTAACCTTGTTGTTACATGATTCTAATCATTCCATAACCTTAAGCTAAGCTACAACGAACAACCAAAGTCTGCAGAATAAACACACTTCATTAATACGAAAATGGCCACTCATACGCATGAAGTTTTATATATGGTATCTGCATGGCACACACAATGCAAATTTCTTGCACTCCACGCCTAAGGGTCAGCCGCCACATGCGACTTTCATGGAACCAAGTTTTGTAGAACAGAGCCACGTCACATTTTATTAAGCCAACTAACACGAATTTAACCCATAAAACAGTGATACTAACACGTAAAATAAATATACAACTATCATAAACATGATTGATAACATATACAATCACTTCACACAATTTAACAACTACTATCACTATTTTAATTTCTCAATTTTCATGTTTTTCACATAAAACTCCAATTTTGATATTCATCCCAAAAATCATCACAGTGAATTCATTATTTAGCCAAATCACTCCATTCCAATTACGTTATGTTTGTATCTCATTGAACTAACATATACAAGCATCAATTCATAGTTTCACATACTAATTGGCCACTAAAATTGATACTTACATGGCCACACATGAAAAACATAAACACTGACAAAAAATTTCTATTATTAACTGTAATTATCATGAATTTCTCGTTTAAAACACAATCTCCAGTTATAATATACTCATATAATCACAAGTAATCCCATAATATAGCAACAATTCAACAATTCGAAATTCACAGATTATATAAAAGTTGTCGTAACCCTCATAAACACACACATATATATATATATATATATATATATATATAACACTAATGTTGTGTAAAAATACCTTGAATTTGCTTGTAATCCTTGCTAACTCACTAGAATTTGCCGTGAAGATTCTTAAGCTTTCTCTCAGTTTCTCTCAACTCTCAATTCTCTGAACTCTCAGACTTAGCCAAGCGCGTAAAGAAAAACTGATATGGCCAAGCGTAAGAACAAAACTGCTACTTCTTAATACACATACTAATTGTAATATCAGTTACATAGTAAACGTAAATATTATTACTATATTATATTTATTATTCTATTTATTTTATTTAATTTAAATAAACTAGAAATCTCAAAAACCATAAGGCTTGTTTGGCAAAACCCTTTAAATATTAAAGAATTAATATATTAAGCCTTGTTTGTTAAAACTAAATTAAACTACTTTAATTTATTTTAATAACTCCTTACAATATAGTTATTTGTCACACTATAATTAATCAAGCTTTCATATTTATTTTAACTAATGCAAATCACAATTAATTAATTAAATCCTTTAATCACATAACACAATATGTAAGACCCCAACTTTTATGAATAAAGATGAATTTTCTATATAATATTATTTTTGAATATTATGGAATGAATTCAAAATACTTAATTCGCCGGTTGTAGTTGTTGTTAATTGTTCAAAATTAGTATAAATATATATGATGGGTAATGATTATGTGAAATTTATGTAAATTATATATGTTAAATTGGTTGCTAGTTGGTCAAAATTGGCTTTGCACTTTATGCTCGCGTTACTGGGCTCGAGCTTTAGGCGTAGAACGTCGCTTGCTTCCTCAAGGCTTCTAACGCTAAGTCTTGCCCAGCATTATAGCTTAGCTACCGCATCGTCGTTCCCAATGTAAACTGTGGCGCCGCAACGCCGGTTAGCAGTATGGCCAGAAAGTTTGTTTTTATTGTACAAAAAGTTTGTAATTGTGGATAAGGTGCAATGTTAGGACTGCTGAAATGTAATTTTTATATTATGGTGTTTTAGTACCAAGGGTGAGAATATTATTAACAATTAATTAGTTATATTATCGCATTATAAGTGTGACTTGACTATATGATTAAAACCAAGCTATACATGATGTAGATACTTAATTGTATACTGAGTATATGTAATAACTAATTATGTCATAATGACACGTGTATAGGATATTGTGAATCGAGTTATTACGGTTTAGCTTACACGCAAGGCATGTTTCTTAACTCTAATTTTATATTGTGTAAGTTTTCTTTACCATATCTCATTTACAATTGAGCAAGTTTCCGAACTCTAACCTCTATTTTAGTTTGTTTTATTTACCTTTATATTGAGCAAGTAATTCCTAATCCTAATTATACAATTTAATTATATTCAAGCAAAGCTATTTAACCTAACTCTTACTTTGAGAAGGTTTCCTACTTTAACTTGTTTCTTAGCATGCAAGCTTCTAAATTGTAAGACCCCGAATTTTATGAAATAAAAGTATTCAATTTTCTTATAATTATTATTTTATTTCGTAAATAGTTAAATTGATAAAAGTTTAAAGTTAAGGGTGATATGTGAACATTTTTGCAAAGTAAGCAAGTTGTTATATAATATTCGATTGGCCGGGGAATATTCGTTTTAACAAGAAATATCCGTACAACGACACAATCATTGGTGGACCCCACAACAGAATTATTGTCGAATTAAGAAAATGACAAAAATATTTTTATGAAAATAACGGCGGAAGTTTTACCGTTAAAACTGTTGAACTACTCGGTAGTAAAAATACAGTAATACGCGTGATTGCATAGTAGCACACGATATTGATTATTGATACTTACGTGAGAAGTCACTCAGTTTTGTTCAATTATTGCTACAGTAATTGTTGCATAATATCTCACGTTATTTGATTCAATTATTGTCGATATTTTATATATTATTAAATCAATAATTGAGACGACAAAGTTATTAATATTATTATTTACAATATTAACGATGTCTGTAAGTTCGCCAAGGAGAGGTTTAGTCACCTAATCATGCGCTACCAATAGGGAGAAATCCTTATTAGAAAGCCCTTCTTTCACAGGAACGACACGGTCGATTAATATTGTGAATTATAATAAAGGTGATAAGTTTTGTTTTATTATTATTATAAATGTAATAAAATAGAAAACTTTTATATAAAACATAATACTTTGATAAAGTTATTTATTTTATTAGACTATAAATAGAATATATGATATTCTATTATGCATAAATATTTGCATAGTGTTTGCATAGTAAAATCTTTTTATATAAAATAGAATATTTTTATAAATTTATTTGTTATATTATACTATAAATAGAATATATAATATTCTATTATGCATAAATATTTGTATAAAGGCTCTGATAGTGTTTGCATATAGTAAAATCTTTTTATATAAAAAATGTAATACTTTTATAAAGTTATTCGTTTTATTAGATTATAAATAGAATATATTATATTTTATTTAAAAGATTTTGTTTTATTAGAATATTTTATTAATACTGCATAGTAAATCAATATGGACCGTCCGTTTAAAAGTAAATCAATCTGGATCGTTCATGAATTTGTTACTGTTCAGTCCATTCTCCTATAAATAGAAGCTCATTCCTTCATTATTTCTTACGAATTCACTGAAACTCTAGAGAGAGAAATTATAGAGAGAAAGAAGACAAGTATTCTGCTACTTCACTACTCCTATATCCAGTTTCTTCTAAGGTAAGAGATATTATTTGTTGTACTCGTAAGGGATATTAATTGTTGTACTCGTAAGGGATATTATTATAGTAATGGGTATTATTTCTTTCGTATTCATGAAGAGAGCTATTGTTATTCCATTCCTTATTATTCTGTTGGAATAACCTGTATACACGGACTACCGTATACATGGTGAAATTCTTCTTTATTCCATTCTTTATTATTATGTTGGAATAACCTTTCTATGTGAAGTAATTGCATACATGGTGAAATTCTTCTATTATTCCATTCTTTATTATTCTGTCGGAATATCCTGTCTATGCGTTTACGCATGACCTGGTTCCATTATTTATTATTCTGTTGGAATAACCTGTCTGTGCAGTCTATCGCATGCTTGGTGAATTCTTATGTTATTCCATTATTTATTATTTTGTTGGAATATCTTGTCTGTACATTTATGAATGACCTGATTCCATTCTTTATTATTCTGTTGGAATAACCTGTCTATGTGGATTACCGCATGCATGGTGAATGATCCTTTATATTCATATGAATAGTATTTTTATTAAAAGGGGGTTTCTGCCAGGGGCAGTTTCGTAATTTTATGACCCTCAAAAATTCTAAAAAAATTTGAAATGATAATTTGATTAGTTTTATAGATTGTGTCCAAATTTGGCGATTTTTGGATGTATAGATTAAGAGTAATGGATTTTATGGGAAAAGATTATTTTAAAAGTAAACCCTTATAACTCATTGTGGTTAACTCCAAAATTAGTGAAATATTTATTGGGAGTATATGTATATAACAGGAGTATATCCTGTAAATTTTGGAATTATTGGACAAAAGTACAATTTATGATAAATGTCTAAATATTCAGCAGTTTTAGCCATATGAAAAATAGTAAATGAATTTTAAAAATTCTGAGAAAAATATATGTTCAAGATGGGACTATATTCTGCTAAATCCCAGAAAAGAAATATTTCTGGGACTGATTTGGTATTTTTCATGAAAATGAACTAGTTATGAGTAAATTAATTAAATATGTTATGTGAAGTAACAAAATTGAAAAATAGAATTTTGTAGCTCGGAAATCCTATATAAGGTATATGCAGATTTGTGATGAGAGTTTTGGTTATTGATGATGAAATCATATGAGTTTGGCATTTTAGGATAATTAAATGCATTAATTAGTAAAGAGTAAACAATTAAAATAAATTGTTTATAAGTTTAAGAAATGATTAAAATATTGTTATAATATTAATGATATTAGATTATGAGATTATTAAGTGATTGATAACATTTGGTTATTGAACGCTGGATAAATTGTATTATAAATATTTAATATTTATCCTTTATCTCATTTGATTGATTCTTTATATCATTGCCATTATCCTTATGCTTATATTATGATGAAAGTCATATGTGGCCTATAGTACATAGATGTACTTTGTATGATTATGACCAGGGATTATTCGGTATAATCATGACCATAATGTTACAAATGATGTGGAAAAAGTCCTCATTGGCCCGTAGTGCATTGATGGACAATTTTTGGTATGATTATGGCTATGGATTCTCTTTAGCCAAGGGTGCAAAGATGAATTGTTTTATAGCATGATCAGGACTGTTAATGAAAACACTATTATCTTTGGCCCGTATTGCATGGATAATTCGTGGTCGTGATACTAATAAATATCCTTGGCCTGTAGTGCAGGGATGATTCGATGATGTGGATTAATTATTGAGCTGAGTCTCAGCGATGAAATATTAATTCATGGATGTGATAATAATGAATATCCTTGGTCGTAGTGCATGGATAATTCATGGATGTGATACTAACGAATATCCTTGGCCGTAGTGCATGCATAATTCGGTGATATGGATTATTTATTGAGCTGAGTCTCAGCGATAAAATATTGGTTATACACTTTTAATTCGTAGAATATATTAGATATCATGCTTTACTTGACTCTTCTAAAATACAGTTATATGTCTTTGGCTTGTAGTGCAAAGATGAATTGTTAATGAATATCTTTGGCCGTAGTGCAAAGATGAATTTATTAGTATGATTATGAGCAGGAATTGTGATTTGGTATAACCATGACTTTTGATATTTCAGGTGAAGATAGGTGACGAAAATTATCTTCGTCCTGGGTGCGAAGAGGAATTTAGAATCACAGTTATGATTTCGAGTTATTCATAGGATTGTGGACAGGAATTGTTGACTGATGTTACAGGGATAAAACATTGTTGGTAGATTTTTAACGTGGAGAAGATAATAGACTTTATAGTCAATTTGACTCTTCTACTGGAATGCTTGTTCCGCTGCAACAATGGTTAAAAAGTTTTATCATCTACTATATGTTCTAAATCTCTGATTTATTACAGATGAAGGTTATTGATAATTTAATTATCTTTAGTCATGATATTCTTTACTAGGCTAATTGTGCTCACCCTTCTGCTTCACAATTCCTTTCAGGTAATAAGAGTGTATCTGGGTCGAGCGAGGATAACAGGAGAATAGAACGGTGGTCTATAGCTGTTGAGGTTCTCCCTAAATAGTATGGAAATAATTTTGTTGAGAACTTTAGATAAGTTTGTCGTATTGTATACGTCATTTGATATTTAATTTTGGTGAACTGAATAGGGTGAGATGAACCCAACTTTGGAAAGGTGTTTTCCCACTATTATACAAGATGTCTAATGACATACAACCTCGTGTTATCACAAGACATGGTTGTGCACATCCACTTGCGGAGTATATCTACGAGCACTACCTATATGATCTTGGAGTTTATTTGAAATATAATTTTCACTTGGAGACAACGGAGATAATTATATGTCAAGAGAAGACTCACCATTGGAAAGAAGATGATAGTAATCTTCTTGTTTTTCTTTGGGGACTTTTGGGTCAACCAAGGATAATTCTGTGGACATATGATATCTATCATAACCTAGACGCATGGTCTCCCATGTATGAAGGTTTCCTTGAGCACTTCCCAAAGATTTTAATTTCTAAAATAGTTATTGACTGTACTTTTATGTAAAGTACCATTGTAAGGTTGTGGTCGAGGCACCATGAGAGTTACATACATTTTTATTAAAACTCACAGCTTATCTGTTGTCATACTCTGCATGACAGTTCAACAGTTGTATAAATGAAGTTTGTATTTGATATTTATAGTGTGATATCTGGCGACTCAAGATGGGTCGTGTGGACCTATTTTGGGGGCGTCACATACATTCTGATACACTTATGTTGAACAAGTTTTATCGTTCAATTTGCTATTGATTATGCATCCTCAATAATTCAATTCTGTTACTAAACAAAAAGTCTAGCCTTAGCTTAATATTATTCAAGCAAGGTATGTTACGTTATTCAATGCTTATGCTTTTAGTTCATTTCTAAAGCATGACCTTAATATACAATGTTGATTCATTTATGACTTATTCCATAGCATATTGTTATTACATTTTTATTCAACTAATCCTTAGTTGATGTTCGTTAAACTCTAAATTTCCTTGAAACTTATCCAAACCAAACTTACTTTGGTGCGAACTTGTATTCTAAACACTAAGATGAACAACCCTATTACATGGGATAACTTACGCAAAGCGTTTAGATGGTTGCACATAATACATTGTACGAAGGGCTCATCCCCCTAAGTATGAGAAGTCCCTACAATCTTATGATTGTTTAGGTTTAAGTTGAAAGAATACTTATAACTTTGGACATAGTTCGTGGTCTTGTGATCCTCAGATATATATTTCAAATTCTAATCTTGATTATCATTGCTATAGCATATTATTCAGTTTTATTTAGCCTATTCATTTGGCAGTTGTTATGATGTATTATTCATTGTCACTTCCAGTGAGCATTGTTTGCTCACTCTTGCTGTAAGACCCCGAATTTTATGAAATAAAAGTATTCAATTTTTCTTATAATTACAATTCAGTAAATGGTTAAATTGATAAAAAGTTAAATTTAAGGGTGATATATGAAATTTTTTCAAAAATACGCAAGTGGTTATAAAATATTCATTGTTGTTGGGGAATATTCGTTTGGTCGTGGAATATTCTTTCTGTTGGGGAATATTAAATGCACTCGCCAGCGTAGCCATTTATGGCCCCATAATGTAATAACCGCTTGATGAAGAAAAGACAAATTAAAGTTTTTATAAATAACTACGTAGTGGTTACTGAATTAACATCGTTGGAATACCCGGTGGGTAAAGTAAAGTAATACGCGTTGATGCATGTGAGAGATTACCAGAGTATTGCACAAGTATTTTTGAATTATTGATTCTTACGTAAGAAGGCACTTACTAAATAATTGTTACAGTAATTACTGCTCAAAGATTATATTTTATTGATTCAATAATTGTTTCGTTGATATTTTATATTATTTGTTGTTTCAATAATTGTCACTACACGAATTATTTCCATTATCTACAATAATTCATATTATCCGATTAATATTATTAGATAACATTATTGGCAATGTCTAGAAAGTTCTGTCTAAGAAGAGGTTTGGTCACCTAATTGCGCGCCAGTAAGGAGAAATCCTTATTGGAAAGCTCCCTCTTTCCTGGGAATTGCCTGGTTTTCATTATTGTGATTTTGTAATATTATTTGTGAATAATTAATTATTGATTTATATGATAAGGAAAATATTCATTTTATATGGATATAGATGGAGAAAATTTTTAAAGTGACAATTGTTGAAAATCGATATTTTATCTTTTATGATAAAATAATATTTTATTATATTATTATAATATAATAATGATGATATTTTTACAATGAATGTGGGATATATGAGTATATGAGGAGGAAGAGTATTTTTATTTCAAAAGTTGTTTAAAACATGTTAAACATGTATGTGGCCCCATTTCTTGACTGAAATTTGATTATAGCTTGTAAAATCGCCTGTTTATGGATTTCGGTCAATTTTTGTTTGGAATTTGGAAAAACTTTCTTCTACAAAGTTGTAGAGAATTGAATTTCCTATAAAAATTCGCGAGATTCGAATTTTCTGATAAAAGGGCTATTTATTATGAATTATTGAAGTCCCGAAATAATTAATTTATGGAAGTTTTAATTAATTATTTTAAGAAAAGCGTTTTTAACAAGTTGGTTGCACATGTTAATTACTGAAATCTAATGCCTTGGGTGTGCGTAGGAAATTTATTAAATAATAATAATATTTTATTAAATTTTCTGCTTTGGTGTTCTAAGCATTTTCCTATAAATAGGGTGCTTAGGTTAGAATTGAAAATCACACCAGAAACTGAAGTTTTCTCTCTATTTCTCTCTCTATATTATCGAGTGCATTCTTGTGAGTATTTTGATATCTTGAGTGTTGCTATACGGTGCAAGTTCGTTCAGCTTTTTTTCAGTCAGAAGTACTGCTCTTTGAGGTAAGGGATAATAAGCGATTGTAAGGGATAGTAAGGGATTTTAAGGGATTGAAAGGGATGTTATTTTCTTCGTAAGTGATATTATTTCTTCAATATCATTATGTTGAAATATTGGTTTGAACTTTTTATCAAATTTGAAACTTTTTCATGTCGGGGTTACTATTCATGAGTTACTATTCACGAGTTACTATTCATGAGTTACTATTCACGAGTTACTATTCACGATTTACTAGTCACGAGTTATTATTCACGACGGGTTACTATTCATGAGTTACTATTCATGAGTTACTATTCATGGGTATTATTCACTACAAAATTGGTTTCTTTTTCTAACCAAATTATAGCTGATTTATGAATATTACTCTGGAGATTAAAACTATGTATTGATTATATTGATTTTATTATCATATATAATATTTTTATAACCCTGATGTTGAATTTCTCTTTGACTTGAGTGTAAAGATGGGTAAAGTATTGGTATGATTGTGACTACGGGTTCTCTTTGGCCAGTAGTGCAAAGTTGAATTGTTGACTAGTATGATCATGACCCTTGAATTTACAATGGAATATTTTTAGCTTAAGTGCAAGGTGAATTGATCAACATGGTTATAATTATGGTTTATATAAATTCTGAAATGATTATGTATTTCTTTGAGATATGAATATCTTTGGCTCAGAGTGAAAAGATGACGACTGTTGTTGAATATCTTTGGCTTCAGAGTAAAAGATGAATGTTGATGAATATCTTTGGCACATGAGTGCAAAGATGAATTTATTAGTATGATTATGAACATGAACTGTGATTTGGTATAACCATGATCTTTGATGTTTCAGGTAAAGACATGTGATGAAAATTATCTTCGTCCTGGATGCGAAGAGGAATTTAGAATTACAATTATGATTATGAGTTATTCATATAATTGTGGAAAGGAACTGTTGATTAATGTTACAGGGATAAAACATTATTGGTGGACTTTTAATGTGGAGAAGATAATAGACTTTATGGTCTATTTGACTCTTCTAATGGATTGCTCGTTCCGCTGCAACTATGGTTGAAAAGTTTTATCATCTACCATATGTTCTAAATCTCTGATTTATTATTGTTGAAAGCTATTGATAATTTATTTATCTTTAGTCATGATATTCTTTACTGAGCTAGTTGTGCTCACCCTTTTGCTTCACAATTCCTTTCAGGTAATAAAAGTGTAGCTGGGTCAAGCGGGGGATAACAAGGGAATAGAACGGTGGTCTATAGATGTTGAGGGTGAGGTGAATTTAACTTGGAAGGGTGTTTTGCCACTGTCATACATGTGGCGCCCCCAAAATTTCAGACACTCATATCTCGAATTTCGGTGCATCACGCTATTACTACGAATATCTTACAAAATCATTAACAACGGAAATAATAGAATAATTTACATTGATGTAATATAAATATTCACGTCCCAAGGTACCGTAACCGTTACTACAACAATTCTGTGATTAGCTTAACATAGCTTAATCATTCTTGAATATATCATAATCATCATAACAATAATAACAATACTTCTAGTCTTAAGGACTAAGTTATTCTGCCGCCTTGCCCTTTCCCTTGTCCTTTCCTGAAATACCACCTTGCTCTGCCTTAACTGTAATGTTTTAGGAAGCAAGAATGAGCAACAAATTTGCCCAGCAAGTAATATAGCTAGAAGAACAAGCAGTTATAACATTTGAATCTTTCACGGGTATAATAATAATTGATAGTTCAAGGATATCAAGAATATCAAGAGTATTCAATAGGTGTCACTATGGACCGAAGGATATCAACAAAATTTTAGGATTTTCTCATTTCGAGGTTCAACATAATTGGGTACTGAGCAGTCACTAAGGATCAAGAACTCTTACTAGAATTAGCAGTATTACACTATAGTCCAACATCTAGTAACCCTTATCTAGTAATTCTTGCAATTGAATCATCAATTCTTTCATTTCTACTGGCGCCATACGATATGGGGCTTTCGAAATTGGTGAGGTTCCTGGTGCTAAGTCTATTATGAATTCAATTTCTCCGTCTCATGCGGAAGGCCAGTGCGCTTCGCTTTGAAACACGCCTTGAAATCTTTTACCACTAATATATCTTTCATTTCTATTTTCTTTTGATGAATGTCCACTATATAGGCTAATTAACCTACACATCCTTTCTTTAACAATTTCTTGGCCTGCATCATCGTAAGGCAACACGATTGCTTGAGCGATGAGCTACCGTAAAACACTACCTTAGATCGATTTGAGGTCTGAAGGTTCACACTCTTCTTCTGACAATCGATTATCGCAGCGTGGCTGGATAACCAATCCATTCCTAATATCACATCAAACTCTCCCAGTTTAATCTAATTAAGTTTACGCTTTAGCTCGTGACCTCTAATGTTTGCAATGAGCTTTGATGAAACAAATTTTATGGGAATTACTTCCTTATTCGCAATTTCTACGTTCAATGAGTTTTCTAAACGTTCAGGAGGTATGTTTAGTCGATTAGCAAATTCTTCAGATACAAAGGAATAGGTAGCACCCGAATCAAATAATACATAGGCATTTATATTATTGATTGGGAGAATACCTGACACCACGTCCGTTTCATTCACTGCGTCTCGGACAGTCAGGTTAAAGGTTCGGGAAGTCGGTCGGTTGGATTGCGTTGGTCCGCCGATCATTACCTTGTCGCCCTCCCGGGTTGGCCGCTTCTCCGTTGCTCCCTTTCTTTGGGCAATCCTTGATTTGATGCTCAACAGCCACACGCAAAACATCCTTGCTCCTTTTTGGATTCGGGCGCTTAGGTGAAATGTGCCCTTCTTGGTCATGTAGCTTGTAGCAGATCTCATGCCCTTCCAAATTCCCCTTGATGGTTTTTCCCACATTTTCGAGCAAGCTTCGCTTCTTTTCTTAAATCCTCCTTGATAATTTTCTCGACTCGTTGATGCTTCTTGGTTGGTGTTGTTGTCGTTGTTGCGGTTATCCCATTTCCTCTTTCCCAAATAACTTCCACCATCGCTACTCCATCCACGCAGTCTCTCCTCCAAAGATTCTTGTTCTTCTTCTCCTTGTTGTATTGGCTCAATGCCTTGCTACCTCCTTCAAAGAATTATCGCCTTTTCCAATAATGTGGCGAAGAGTCAATTTGAAGGACCGACACCTTGTTGAACAACCAAGGTTTTAGTCCAAGTTCAAGCGTCGAGATTTCCTTTCTTCATGTCTCACTTGATGTGTTACTTAATCGTATGCGAGTTCATTGAACTTGGCCGCATAATCGAGCCACCGCCATCTCTCCTTGTTTTAGTTCTAGAAACTTTACCTCCATCCTATTGTTCATGCTCTTCGGAAGTAATTCTCGAAGAACAAAGTCTTAAACCTTTCCTGTGTTATAGTCCCTTCTCGCTCTCTCTCGTTGATTTGCTTCCCACCAGTGAGTTTGCTTCACCCTCATCATATATGTGCGTGAACATGGTTTTCCGGTCTTCCCCACACGAGCAATGGCGAAGGCTTTCTCCATTTCCTTGATCCACGCTTATGCTTTATATAGGATCGGTAGTACCTATGAATTCCGGAGGTCCTACACTCTTGAAGTCCTTGAAGTTTGCGACTGGAGCTACTTGGGGAACGGGTGGTACTTGTTCATTTCTTCCCCTAAGAGCCTCCCCTAACAAATCTACAAGCCTCTGAATGGGATCTACTTGTCCTCTCTCATCATTAACCGACTCTTCCGGAAGCGCTTAATCTACGCCCAATGCGGCATTTTCCTACATTATGACACTCCCATTTTATTATCTAATTATATTACTTAAACAATTCTCCATAAAATGAATAAGATTTCTAATACATTTCGAAACAAGATCATTTATATTCATATGCCAAATTGTTACATTACATGATTATCTCAAAGATACTTCTATAAATGACACAACTTATCCCTAATATCACAAAAAGATGGGGACAACCATTTACATACTACCCCTCTAACATAACTCAAAAGTTTGGGGTTTACGACATCTCACATTCTACATGAAGATTACAACAACAGATAATACACTACACAATGAACTACAACTAATAACTTTTAGCGCCTAGACTTAATATATCATTCCGCTCCACAGTGGCTCTGGTACTCCCTCTCTGAGAAATGTGCACCACCACATCTCGGCTTATGGTGTCTTAAGAATCCATCCTCGCTTTCTGTCGGGTAGTGATTTACCCCATCAATCACCCCCTCCATGGTCGATATAATGCATAGCTCATCCTATTCATCTTCCTCCTTTTGCACCTCACTTCATCTTCTAGATCGTTAGCCCTATCATTGGTCCTTTCCACTTTTCTTGAAATGGATCCTATCCATTACTTCCATCCTTAATCGAAAAGGATAGCTTCCTTCTCTCTGTCCCCTCATTCAACTCCTCTCGCTCCATCTCTTCCAACTTCCCCTCGCTAGTTCTACATTCCTAGCCACCGCCTTGTGAAACAAAGCCCCATCCGGATTCCTCGCCTCCTTACGGTGAGCAATCTCTACTTCCATCTCCTGCGTGATCACTAACTTTCTTTGGTGGTCTTCGCCTTCACTTTTGGAATTTGGACTCTCTGTCTTTGGCCTCAAATCTAACTTCTCAACTCGCACCCTAATTCTAAAATCATCTCCCTCATACTCCCCCCAACATCCTATCCTCAAAAGTAGCCTCGTGAGTCCCCCATGGGCTCATCCACCATACGCCCTCCTCCGGATCGACTCTTGGTATTTGCTCTATCTCCTCTTCCTCGTCATCATCATCGATAGGAACTACAGTTGATATAGGCTCTACTATCAATGGTGCCTCATATACCACGTGTATGTCACGCGGCTCCTCTTCTACTACTCGGCTAGGTCCTCCCATGTTAGTTATCCTACAATCACCGATACAAGACAAAACAACCAACAACTCCATTAGAATCATAAGTTCATTGTATAAAATGAAGTTATATTCTATAACACGCTAAGTCCATCTCTATGAAAACTCTATATGAGTTTCATCCCTTTCTATCTTCTGAGTTCTCCTAAGTTATAATTTAAGGGCTCTCGCTCCTAAGGTTTATAACTATGGCTTTGATACCAACCTGTGGCGCCCCCAAAATTTCAAACACTCATATCTCGAATTTTGGTGCATCACGCTACTACTATGAATATCTTACAAAATCATTAACAACGGAAATAATAGAATAATTTACATTGATGTAATATAAATATTCACGTCCCAAGGTACCGTGAATCACATTACAACAATTCTGTGATTAGCTTAACATAGCTTAATCATTCTTGAATACATCATAATCATCATAACAATAATAACAATACTTCTTGTCTTAAGGACTAAGTTATTCTGCCGCCTTGCCCTTTCCCTTGTCCTTTCTCGAAATACCGCCTTGCTCTCTTTTAATCAGTAATGTTTTAGGAAGCAAGAATGAGCAACAAATTTGCCCAAAGAAGTAATATAGCTAGAAGAACAAGCAGTTATAACATTTGAATCTTTCATGGGTATAATAATAATTGATAGTTCAAGGAAATCAAGAATATCAGGAGTATTCAATAGGTGTCACTATGGACCGAAGGATATCAACAAAATTTTAGGATTTTCTCATTTCGATGTTCAACATAATTGGGTACTGAGCAGTCACTAAGGACCAAGAACTCTTACTAAAATTAGCAGTATTACACTGTAATCCAACATCCACGAGTACATCGGTGATCACTTAAAGTACCCTATGTTATGCATAACATTTAATCATACTTTATAAAGCACGCTTGGTTCTCGACAATATATAATTTCCCTTCTATGAGGGTTGTTCATCTCAAGAGATTTACGATAGTCCGCATCAAATCAATCTCCATTTGGATAGCTCTTTAACACATAATAATAGTCTAGCCAAATCAAGGGCTTGTACAGCTTTTTCATCATGCATTTAGGAATGATAAGTCCAATGCTTACAACAACGCCAAGGTATACAAGTGATTTTCTAATAGAAGCGGAATATTTGCTTGATAAACTATGATTGATATGACAACAATTCAACGTATAAAGTGTGTGAATTTAAGGAACTTGCAACACAATAATAATAGTGTTCGGATACTTGCTCAATGTAAATTTGAGTAAGGTTAGGGAACTTGCCCAATAATAACAATAAGTTAGGGATACAAAACTTGCATGATATAAGTAACAAGTTTTTAGGGATAGGAACTTGCCTTTAGCGTTGATTACTACTAATAGCAAAAATCACCTCAACAAACTATGTATGTCCTATTCATGTAAGTACGGGTATTTATTAGCCAAACACACTTGATATATATCAATAACATGTACACATAACACATCTTTCTTTCTATCTCATTGTACCCATCAAAACTCATAATTAAGACACACTAACATGCTCATACTATTGACCACTGCTAGCTTATTCATAATCCTTCTTCCTCGAAGTTCTAAGAGGTTCATTGCTTTAAGTAGACCACAATGTCTATTAATCCCACTGACCTTATTCTACGCATGTTTGCAAGTATTAGATTTATTTTCCGAAGTTGGTACAACTCTCCACTTAGAACTTATTCGTACTAAATAGTTTACAATAGTATAGGAGTAGTTATTAATCCATCCTCATATCAAGTTATGATGCTGTCTCCGAGTTCCAGGACATCTCGCCATGTCCGAAGATATTATGACTTGTCCGAAGACAACTTGTTCGTCCGGAAGACATCGCGCTTTGTCCGAAGACATCACGCTTTGTCCGAAGACATCACGCTCTGTCCGAAGACATCACGCTTTGTCCGAAGACATCACGCTTTGTCCGAAGATAGTTCCTTCAGAGACTTCGGTCTACACTATTTCGACAAAGTTTAAGTTCGTCGGGTTAATTTCAGTAAGACTTTACTATATGCATACAACCTAAGGGAATTTCTTAATGCATGATCTAACATGACCGAACCCATCAGTTGGTTCCTAAGTACGGTGCAGGTGTACCCCATGGATTTCAGAAGCAGTGAACATGCTCTGTTTTGCAGAGTAGTCACAACTTGATTCCAGACAATTTTTAACGTATTCACGCACGAAGGTAAACTTTCTAAACACCCTTTATCATGCTAATTCATCATACTTGACCTATTAATCTGAAAAACGAGAATCAACAAGACTCAAGTTAAGAACGAAGTAGAAATTATACCTTCTCGAGCTTTAACCTTGACATCTCACACACTGATTTGGTAATGCTTAGCAACTAAGAATTCTTTACTCAGATTTCTCCAACACTCTTGTCGCTAAAACAGACTGCCCTAGTGGCTTGTATTTAAAGAGAAAACATGGACCAGACACTTGCTTTATCCAATGTTGGGATTCATGGTGCAATAGAAATGAACAATGGTTATTTAAGGAGTTGTTCAATCACTCCATACTAGCCACTTAGCTAGCCATGCATGCCTAGGATTAGCAGCTTGAAAATTTGCGTAAAGATAGTTTAGGCTACTGTTCTTTGTACTTGGTTACCCTAATTTGGGGACAAGAGAACAGATCTCAGACATAGACAAGGGGCTTGTCGGTCAGGCCCACTGCCCCACGCCACATTTTAATTTAACCAATACTTGTACTCCCAGTTAACTATTTTGTTGGGTTCCGAATTGGATTCTAAATATCCCAAGTTATTGGGCTAACTTAACAGTCCATCAATTAACTTATTGGGCTAGACCCCCAATTCATTATTTGGACTTTAAACATGCAAATACTTAATCATCCTTCACTAAGTCCATCATTTTGTCACACAAGACATTTCATGAACCTATCTTATCGATCATCAACAGCTCAATTTTAATTCAATTGAGTTACTCTCCTCATGCCACGTAAGCATTTATAAAATAAATAATTCACCGGCTCTATTTAATAATAAATTAAATCATAAAATTTACGGGTACTACAATACAAGATGTCTAATGACATACAACCTCGTGTCATCATAAGACAGGGTTGTGCTCATTCACTTGCTGAGTATATTTACAAGCACTACCTATATAATCTTGGTGTTTGTTTGGAGTTTAATTCCCAATTAGAGACAGTGGAGATAATAATATGGCAAGAGAAGACTCACCATTGGGAAGAATATGATAGTAATCTTCTCGCTTTTCTTTGGGGTCTATTAATCAACCAAGGATAATTACAGGGCATATGATATCTATAATAACCTAGACGCATGGCCTCCTATGTACGAAGGTTTCTTTGAGCACTTCCCAAAGGTTTTAATTTCTAAAACAATTTTTGACTGTACCTTTATGTAAGGTGTCATGGTGACGTCTATCCAAGTTGGTGTCCAGTCGCAGCTTGGTATATTTTAGTATCAAAACTCACAACATAAGTGTTGTTGTATTTTGCACGACAATTATTGTAATAAAGTTGTAGTTGTTTCCTGTACCATGCATTTGGCGACTCAGAATGGGTTGGATGGAATCGACCTATTTTGGGGGCGTTACATTTGGTATCAGAGCTATAAGTAAAGAGCCCCGAGCCTCTCACTGGTGACTTCCTGTTGATGGGGGATGCACCAAAGCCAGACTCTCCGTAGGGGACGCCTGCTTCATGGGTGGCAAATCGATTAGTACCAATGTGAGGTGTCCCCACCGATGGGACATTTGTCACATTTGCATCGTCGAGCTTAGGATATATGGTCTCTGGCGGAGATCGGGGAATATAACTAGGAGGGGAGAGATGAGTAAATCCTTCGCTAGTGTGTCCTACCTAAGCTTATTTGTTGGTCAATCATAATATCGGGATATTATGTGATATGTTACTTTGTTTAATTAACCCTTATTTTATGGCAGTATTTGAGAATGGCTGCTGAGAATGTTAACAATTGAGTGAATGAGACCGTGGGGATACCTCTAATCACCAACCAGGATAATGTGATGTCAGACGAAGAAGGAATTAGAGATATCTACGTGGTGAGTGAAGAATTGATAGTTGCACCCGAGATAGTCGCAGAGGTAACAGTTGAGAGTGAGGAAGAAGAGGAAGAAGAGGTACCTGAGGAGAGTTTATTAGAGGTATTATATGATCAAAATGTAGAATTTCAAAATTGTATTCATGAGTTAGAAGAGCAGGCTGAAGAACGACAGGCGGTCGTGGAGCAAAAGGATGCAACAATTCAAGCTTGTGTTACCCGATATGTGATGCTTGAATGAAGCATTCTTTAGCGAGTATAAGATGATAAAGATGGAATCGAAATTTGAAAGAAGAAAAAAGCGACGAGTGAGAATAAGTGATGCATGGGCAAAAGCCGCACGACACGTGGATATTGTGGAAAGAGATGTCCGATCTAAGAAGGCTAAAATAGATGATATGAATTTCTCTTTTTGGAAAGCAATTGGGAGAACCCAACATCGAGTTTTGAATTACCCTGTACAGAGCGGTCAACCTGAATTCGATATGGATCGAAGATTGATGATTCAGATCATGAATCAGGAGTACGACGAGGCAATTGAGGGAGGAATATGCCCTATAGAAAAGTATATTCCAACGGTAGTGATGACGCCAAATGCTGCCCAGACAAGTCAAAGCCGAGTTGTTCGAGGGATAGCGGTTGTCATGACTTCCCAACAAGTGAGGAACCCAAATGAAGTTATCACGGGAGATGAGCAATGGAGAAATCATGATGATCCGGAAGATAGAATCTGAAATCAAAGCAAGGTATTCTCAACTTTTCGAAATACCAAGTACGTAAATTTCGGGGACGAAATTCATAAGGAGGGGAGATTGTAAGACCCCGAATTTTATGAAATAAAAGTATTCAATTTTTCTTATAATTACAATTCAGTAAATGGTTAAATTGATAAAAAGTTAAAGTTAAGGGTGATATATGAAATTTTTTCAAAAATACGCAAGTGGTTATAAAATATTCATTGTTGTCGGGGAATATTCGTTTGGTCGTGGAATATTCTTTCTGTTGGGAATATTCGTACGACGGCGCAACCATTTGTGGGCCCCATAACAGAATAACTGTCGGATGAAGAAAAAGACAAATTAAAGTTTTTATAAATAATCTACAGTAGTAGTTCAAGTAACATCATTGGAATACCCGTTGGGTAAAGTAAAGTAATACGCGCGTTGTTGCAAGATACTACAGTATTGCACATTTTTTTGAATTATTGATTCTTACGTAAGAAGGCACTATCTTGAATAATTATTACGATAATTACCGCTCAATTATTATATTTTATTGATTCAATAATTGTTGCGTTGATATTTTATATTATCGTTGTTTCAAAGAATTGTCACTACACAGTATTTTCCATTATCGGAGCAATAATTCATATTATCTGAATAATATTATTAGATAACATTATTGGCAATGTCTAGAAAGTTCTGTCTAAGGAGAGGTTTGGTCACCTAATTGCGCGTTAGTAAGGAGAAATCCTTATTGGAAAGCCCCCTCTTTCCTCGGAACTGCCTGTTTTTCATTATTGTGATTTTGTAATATTATTTGTGAATAATTAATTATTGATTTATATGATAAGGAAAATATTCATTTTATGTGGATATAGATGGAGAAAATTTTTAAAGTGACAATTGTTGAAAATCGATATTTTAACTTTTATGATAAAATAATATTTTATTATATTATTATAATATAATAATGACGATATTTTTACAATGAATATGGGATATATGAGTATATGAGGAGGAAGAATATTTTTGTTTCAAAAGTTGTTTAAAACATGTTAAACATGTATGTGGCCCCATTTCTTGACTGAATTTTTGATTATAGCTTGTAAAATCGCCCGTTTATGAATTTCAGTCAATTTCAGTTTGGAATTTGGAAAAACTTTCTTCTGAAAAGTTGTAGAGAATTGAATTTCCTATAAAAATTCGCGAGATTTGAATTTTCTGATAAAAGGGCTATTTATTATGAATTATTGAAGTTCCGAAATAATTAATTTATGGAAGTTTTAATTAATTATTTTAAGAAAAAGGTTTTTAACAAGTTGGTTGCACATGTTAATTGCTGAAATCTGATGCCTTGGGTGTACGTAGGAAATTTATTAAATAATAATAATATTTTATTAAATTTTCTGCTTTGGTGTTCTAAGCATTTTCTTATAAATAGGGTACTTAGGTTAGAATTGAAAATCACACCAGAAACTGAAGTTTTCTCTCTATTTCTCTCTCTATATTATCGAGTGGATTCTTGTGAGTATTTTGATATCTTGAGTGTTGCTATACGGTGCAAGTTCGTTCAACGTTCATGATATTGTAAGGGATAATAAGGGATTTTAAGGGATTGAAAGGGATGTTATTTTCTTTGTAAGTGATATTATTTCTTCAATATCATTATGTTGAAATATTGGTTTTAACTTTTTATCAAATTTGAAACTTTTTCATATCAGAGTTACTATTCATGAGTTACTATTCACGAGTTACTATTTATGAGTTACTATTCACGAGTTACTATTCATGATTTACTATTCATGAGTTATTATTCACGACGGGTTACTATTCATGAGTTACTATTCATGAATTACTATTCACAGGTACTATTCACTACAAAATTGGTTTCTTTTTCAAACCAAATTATAGATGATTTATGAATATTACTCTGGAGATTAAAACTATGTATTGATTATATTGATTTTATTATCATATATAACATTTTTATAACCCTGATGTTGAATTTCTCTTTGACTTGAGTGTAAAGATGGGTAAAGTATTGGTATGATCGTGACTATGGGTTCTCTTTGGCCAGTAGTGCAAAGTTGAATTGTTGACTAGTATGATCATGACCATTGAATTTACAATGGAATATTTTTAGCTTAAGTGCAAGGTGAATTGATCAACATGGTTATAATTATGGTTTATATAAATTCTGAAATGATTATGTATTTCTTTGAGATATGAATATCTTCGGCCTGTAGTGCAAAGATGACCTGTTGTTGAATATCTTTGGTCTGTAGTGCAAAGATGAACTGTTGATGAATATCTTTGGCCCGTAGTACAAAGATGAATTTATTAGTATGATTATGAACATGAACTATGATTTGGTATAACCATGATCTTTGATGTTTCAGGTAAAGACATGTGATGAAAATTATCGTCGTCCTGGATGCGAAGAGGAATTTAGAATTACAATTATGATTATGAGTTATTCATATAATTGTGGAAAGGAGCTATTGATTAATGTTACAGGGATAAAACATTGTTGGTGGACTTTTAATGTGGAGAAGATAATAGACTTTATGGTCTATTTGACTCTTCTAATGGATTGCTCGTTCCGCTGCAACTATGGTTGAAAAGTTTTATCATCTACCATATGTTCTAAATCTCTTATTTATTACTGTTGAAAGCTATTGATAATTTATTTATCTTTAGTCATGATATTCTTTATTGAGCTAGTTGTGCTCAACCTTTTGCTTCACAATTCCTTTCAGGTAATAAAAGTGTAGCTGGGTCAAGCGGGGGATAACAAGGGAATAGAACGGTGGTCTATAGATGTTGAGGGTAAGGTGAATTTAACTTGGAAGGGTGTTTTGCCACTATCATACAAGATGTCTAATGACATACAACCTCGTGTCATCATAAGACAGGGTTGTGCTCATTCATTTGCTGAGTATATTTACAAGAACTACCTATATAATCTTGGTGTTTGTTTGGAGTTTAATTCCAAATTAGAGACAGTGGAGATAATAATATGGCAAGAGAAGACTCACCATTGGGAAGAATATGATAGTAATCTTCTCGTTTTTCTTTGGGGTCTATTGGGTCAACCAAGGATAATTCGGTGGGCATATGATATCTATAATAACCTAGATGCATGGCCTCCCATGTACGAAGGTTTCCTTGAGTACTTCCCAAAGGTTTTAATTTCTAAAACAATTTTTGACTGTACCTCTATGTAAGGTTTCATGGTGACGTGCTATCCAAGTTGGTGTCCAGAGTCACAATTGGTATATTTTAGTATCAAAACTCACAACATAAGTGTTGTTGTATTTTGCATGACAATTGTTGTAATAAAGTTGTAGTTGTTTCCTGTACCATGCATTTGGCGACTCAGAATGGGTTGGATGGAATGAACCTATTTTGGGGGCGTTACACTTGCTTATATAACTATTACAGCTAAAGTTGAGAAGGTCGATGAACCTACTACCAGTAAAGGGAAAGGAAAGATGAACAAGTATTGAAGACTTGTAAACCTCTTGACTTTTATATTGGCAGACTTTATTTTAAATATTGTGATGTAGTTATTTAATTTTCCACACTTGATGTTTGTATTTAAAGGTGAAATAACCTTGGAGATTTTATTGAACTTATTGATGTAATCCTTTAATGGGAAGGTTTATTGTTAAACTTTATTATATTTGGGTAGTTAGAAATGAATGCTTTTATCAAGTGAACACCAAATCTTGTTGGAATGAAGTACCCGGATTTGGAGGTGTCACAAGTTGGTATCAAAGCTTTAGGTTATGAACCTTAGGTGTGAGAAAAGCCTTAGAAAGTAACCTTTGAAAAGATTGTGTTGATAAACTCTTATCGAGTTTTAAGGAAAAAGTAATAAAACACTTATGTGCTTATGTAGTTGAAACTTATGTGCTCGTGAGTGTCGAGTAGTAATGATTAGTAATTAAAATTTAAAATTTTGTTGTCAGGATGGCTAATGTAGGACAATCTAGATAGGCTAGGGAGGAAGGAGCCCAGATGCCTACAGAGGAGGAACCTCGAGACATTTAGGTGGTTTGGGAACAACTACGGCCACGTGAGTCATCTCCGTTGGTTACAGTTGTTGAGAAAGAGGGTTTACCTGATGAGGATAATGAGGTAGAGATGAATGGGGAGGATCCCGTTGAGATACCACAGTCGGATGGGGATGAGGATGATGAGGAAGAAGAGTTTCCACGAAACTCAATTTCAACTAGTATGTACGATGAGATATACGACCGCAATGTGGAATTTTAGGATAGAATCGAGGAGTTGGAAGAGATAGTAGTCGAACAGTAGACCTCGATGGCATAAAAGGACGACGAGATCTGAGACCTAGATGGACGCTTTTGTAATGTTGAATGGAAGCTTGTTAGTTTCCAGTAGGCACAATAGATCTATAGGGGGGGTTGAATAGATCCTTTTTAATTTCAAATACTTTTCTCTTTTATTTTGTATTGCTATTAAATTAGCATATGATAAACATAAAAATCTTTTCAAGCACAGCAGAATAAGTAAAAGATCCCCTTCATTGATATATTCATAATCATACATATATTGTTCGTAGAGTTAGTTCAGTTGTAAGTAGTTAAAATATACATAACAGTTATAACAGTTAATAGACATAGTGTAAATGACATAATGTAAAAGACACAAGGGGTTTTAAGTGGTTCAGAGACTCAAGCTCCTAATCCACTCTTCTGCTTTCAACTAGAAGGATTTCCACTAAGGAAGGGAAGCACCCTGAATCATTGAGATTCCTTCAAGGCCAGCAGCCTTGGAACTTTAGTTCACTAAGAACTCTTCAAGGCCAGCAGCCTTGGAACTTCTCTAGTTCCCTAGGAACTCTTCAAGCCCAGCAAGCTTGGAACTTCATTTAGTCCTTCTGGACAAGGACCCCTCAGGCCCTGGCTGCTATTGAGTTGTTTATTTATTTGTTGGAGTTGGTACTGAGCTGCTAAGATGTCTTTATGCTTTGAACATCTTCTGTACTTAGCAGCTTGGCGTGATCATCCTTGAAGTGTAGTTGAGTGTTGCATGATGCTCAGCTTCTTCAGTTACTCAACCTCCTCCGATGACCCCTTGATGAACTGCCTTGAAGATCATTCCTCTTGGTACGTGATGGCTGCACATGATTGGTTTTTAAGATGACTGTAAGCTCTTCTGCTAGGTACTTATAAACTTTCTCATGCTTGCCACCATGATGGCGTTTGTGATCTCCCTTCTTGATACTTGATGCCTTCTCATGATAGACTTTCTACTTAGAGTCTTACCATGATGGACATCAAGATGACATGACGCTCTTCTTTCTCTCGGTAGTTCAAAACACTCTTCATGTAGTAGAACACTCACTTCTACATTGTAGAACTCTCACTTCTACTTCTTTCTTTGTCTGACTCTAAGTGTTCTTGGTGGATCGTAGAGTGAGCCTTCGGACTCACTATCTCACATGGTTAGAACAGTTCACCTTTTCTCCAAACTCAGCAACTCCAAAAACCTTTGATCTTTGAAGTTCTAGTTGATTTATACTCCTTCCCAATCCTTCCGTTAGAAAGTAGCCGTTCAAAGCTATTCAAATGTCTTCACAGATCTAGAGTTGACAGAGGTAGACTGCTGATGTGACAAGTCATACTTTCTCTGACATTATAGTCTGCTATTTTACCTACCCATCAGAGATGTCACTTTAATGTCTTGGGCAGGTCGAAGACTTTATTTCGTGCTTCTTATTTCTCAATCAGAGGTTGTCCTTTTGCATCGATGCTCTCAATAAGCTCTTGTCCGAATATTACCCTTCAGACTGAACCGTTGCCAATGCTTCAATCTTCAGCTATTCGAACTCTACAATTCTGATGCATGCCTTTAAGGACCTGATCATAGTGTCATGTTGACTGGTAGAGACAACACTACGATCTTGAAGAGTGTTGATTGGATCTTCAATGTAGAACACCTCTTCCTTCTCTTGTGCAGTGCTTCAACACTTCTGTCTGCTTCGACTGTTATCAGATGCTGATGACTTGACTTTTTGCTCTGGTCCCTTCTGAATATCAAGACACTTCAAATTTTTGGCGCGTCTAGCTCGCTTTCTCCTTGTGATCTCTCGTTCACTTATCATCAATGGACTGACCCAATGCTTAATCACTTTAGCCTTGTTCTTTAAAAGCTGACCAGTATCTCTGTGTGTACTCCATCAGTTCTTTCTTTGTTTGGCAAACACTACGATCCTGAATACTTCCAAGATAGTTGTCATCTTATCACATGACAGCTACTGCACTTACTGACTTTCTTTAGTCAGTTACTGAAGTCTTCTTTTGATCAACTTGTGGAAGACTTCATCTTGAATGGCTTCTTCAACTCAATCTTAATGTTGATTGGGTTGATGCTTGGATCTTCTATTAGTATACATGCCATTCGTTGAGTGCTCTCTGGTTCCCTTCAGGTGGGATGTATCTTTGCAGTGCCAACCAGAGGCTTTGTTCCTTTGGATATTCTGGGAGTGCTCATTTGTCGAGAATCGTATTTGTTCTACGATTCTGCCTTGGCATTGTGAGCACATCGATTGAGGTGGTAGTTTTGTACTCTACGATTCAGCTTCGACTGTGCAGACACTACGACTCCTTGATCAGATCTTGACACTCTACGATTTCTGTCTTGTGCTTGTTGTCTTCATCTGATCTTGCTCGACTACGATCTCTGAATGAAATCAATAGACTCTACGACTCAGAGTGTAGTCTACGATCCTTGATTTGGCTTCGGCATCAGTAGACTCTACGACTCCTAGTGTAGTCTATGTTTCTGACTTGGCTTCGACAGATGTTCGATCGACTCGTAGGAAGGCTGTATCTATGATTCTGAACATGAATTTCTCATCATTTCTCTTGGCAGTTTATGAACTCCGAGATCTACTATCTTGCAGACTACGATTCTGCCTCGACAGGTCTCGAGTTTTCCTTGACTCTCCTGGCAAACCCCAATTTACAGTGCGGTGCAAAGGATCGACGATCGAATGCCTATCTATTACATCATAAGATCAACCTAACATGCTTGATCTTTCTATGTTTATAGTCCTTATACATCATTCATTTTTAAGGACTTTACAAAGCTGTTTTGCTTATGTAGGATCAACCTAACATACTTGATCAATTCATTCTAAGTCCTTGTACACATGTTTCTATTATCAATCAAAGGACTTTACAACTTTTCTTAATGCAAGCATACTTGCATATTCATTCATATATATCATAATCAAATCATATATAATTAGGAATAACATTCACATGCTTATTCTTGACAATCTCCCCCTATTTGGTTATGACAAAAATAATAAGTGCATATGCGTGTTATGAATGAATTTTATATACAGTGAGCAGCTTTATTTCTAAAACAGATAATTATGAATGTCATTTATAATGATGTGGAATTTAATACACTGATATTTTACATCCTGGATCCAGAACATACCTAACTAGTTAGAGATATACCTCTTTGGCTTCATGTATGTTTCCAGGATGTCTGTTGATCATCTATTCATCTGTTTGTTCTTCTTGCTCTTGCTCCCCCTAGGATGATGACCTTTTGTCTTTGCTTTGCTCCCTTTTAGCTTCTTTCTGAGCATGCTCCCCCTCAGACTCTGCGATCATGTGATCATCAGCTTTTGGCTCCCCCTCAGATGATGACTCTGTCTCTTCTTCTGCTGTCTACTTCTTTGACTTCTTCTCTACTATCCTTTTGCTCTTCTTGCTCTTCTTTGAGTGCCTCTTGCTCTACCTCTTTCTATGCCTCTTTTTCTCCCCCTTTTTGTCATTAATCATTTGGGAGAGTTGCTCCATGTTGGACATAAAATCGCTCCATCGTAGAGGAGGTTGGCAACTTCAAACTTGAGTTGCTGTTGGCCTAGCTCAAGTTGCACTGAGAAGGACTGCTTCATGTTATCAATCTTGTCAAAGAGGGCTTGAATCTGCTCTTCATTAGCCTTCTGTGCTCGTAGAGCATCTGCCTTCTGATCATTCATAACTTTTAGATAGATGTTATCCTTCTCTTTGAGTTTGAGAGATACATCAGCCATAGTAGCTTGAAGCTTGTTCTGAGATGAAATATCTCCTGCTATTGTCAGCTTCTGTGACTCTTCATTGAATGGAGATATTTTCTCACTCAGTTCATCAGAATTTTTTATCAGCTCCTTCTCCACAGATACTTGATTATCTGGTTGAGCAGCCTCCTGTCGAGCATTAGATTGAACTCTATGATCTGTATTATTGGACAGATTTTCAAAGGTGTTGAGAATCTGAAGAATCGTTGAGTTCCAATCGCTGGTTGAGGATGAAGGAATGTCTGTCAGTAGTGCTTGAGCAGATGGAGACTACTCGTTTTGAATTTGAACACCATCACTAGTAGAGTGATCAGACTCTACGATCATCTTCTTTGTCATGTTCCTTCTTCCTTGAGAGTCCACTCTACGATCATAGGGGATATAGTGATTTCCAGCATGTCGATAGACTTTGAAGTGAGGCTGATTTGTGATCATCTTTATAGCAAAACTCTTTACCCTTAGGAAGTTTTGTGCTACCAGCTCCATGCTTGGAAAGTGAGAGTAGCACCAGCTGAGGTAGCTTCCATCTCCTTCAGTATAGGCCTTTAGCCATGTCATCCATTGGAAGAACCATCTCATCAGCAAATCATCTGGATTATAGAGAATGGTTGTGCAATCTAGCTCCATGTTGTTCCAGTTTTTAAACACCTCAAACGCAGTCATCCTCACTACTTTGAGTTGTTCATTTCCATAATTTACCCATATTTCGGGTGGTGCCTCTGGTAGTTCATTTGAGACTTCCACCACTATTCATCTGTTAAATCTTACAAGAGAGAGAACTAGATGGTCTTCTTGTTCTTCTGATTCCTGAGGTGCATGGTTGTAATCATTCTCCATTTCTTCGCTTTCGGAGCCTGAATCATTTAGATCATTTCCAACAATGAGTCCTTCTTGCTCCATTTCATTTACAGAACCTTTTTCAGCAGGATCTTCTTATGATTCATCTTTTTCATCACTAGATCTCCTTCTTCAGCACTTACTTCTTGTGATACAGACTCATCATCACTTAAGTCAATAACAACATTGGAGTGATCATTTCTCCTTCTAGAGGAAAATTTGGCTTGTAGTCTGTAGCTCTTCCTTCATCTTGGAGGTTTAGTTTTGGGAGAGTCAGACTCCTCTTCCTCTTCAGACTCGGAAGCCTTTGGTTCATCAGAAGAACTTCCTTCAGGTTTAGCAAGGGCATAGGCATGTTCTTCTTCTCTCGAAACAGCATCGTCTGACCCATTATCTGGGCTTGTTGGGACAGTTGCATTTGGGGATGGAGTTGGGTCATCTTGAATTTCTTCTTCATCAACATAGTGACTGCTCTGAGGATTATCCACAGGGCTTGAGCATTCCTCTTCATCAGCAGATGCTGAATTTTCATTCATTAATCCATCTTCACCTTCACTGTTGGATTTGGTATGTGGGGACTCAGCCTTGAGATTGTTAGTTGCCTTTTCTTCTTCTAATTCTACATCTTTCTCTTTATCAGATGTACTGTCTTGGGAAACTGAGACTGGTTTGATTGTCACCTTGGCTTTCTTGCTGGATGGCCCTTAAAGTAATCTGTTACTTCTCCTCTTTGTTGTTTCAGCAGTTAGGGCTCTTTCTTCTTCGACCTTATCTTTGATGGAGAGACTCCTTAGTGGGGCCTTGGTTTTCTTCACACCTCTGGATTCCTTCTTGGCTGGTGTGGTTTCTACTGGTACAGAGTCATCAGACTCAGAGCTTTCTACCTCTTTTGTCTTCCTCTTCTTTGCAGAGGCCCTACTGCTTCTCCCAATTGTCAACCTTCGGTTCTCCTTGGGGTTTTTCTTCCAATTTACAAATAATTGTGGAGACATCACTTTGTGAACATTAAGAGGCTCTCCTTCATCATCCTTGATCTTGCCTCCTAACTTCTTCTTTATTACAATGCTCAGTAGTCTTCCATGAAATACCTTTGTCAGAGGTTTTTCTGTAGACTTCTTTAGCCCAACCTTTTTTACCCCCTTGGAGATTTGGTCAAACAGGATAACTCCAAAGTTAATCCATTTCTTCAGAACTATTGCTGATATAATCTTCACCTGCTGATCAAGCACAGTATCATGTGCAGTATCCTTGCACAATATGCATTTTCCAACTATTTCAACAAGGAACTCATATTCCTCTGAAAACTCCTTCTTCTTCATGTCCTTTAGACTAGGGTTTCTTTGGTACCTCATGATCTCCTTTGCTTGTTTCGTATTGATATCATCAAGGCTTTTTAGTCCTTGGTCAGGAAAACCTAAGCATTGATTGAGGTCAGAAGATTTCATCTTTAGAGACTGACCTTTGACCTTAGTAGTAAGGGTTCCAAACTTTATGGAAGCATTTGAGTAGAACTCTTTAACCATGTCAACATATACTCGAGTGTTAGCCTTAAGGCATTATGAGAATCTAGCTTTCTTCATAAGTTCGAGAATGTTTCTAAACTTCTTTTTGGATTTCTCAAACGACTTAGTTCCGAGCTGAATGCCAATGATTACTCGCCAGTTTTCCATTTGAGCAGTTCGAAGAATGTGGGTATTTGATTCAGAGAGGTTTATGAGAGATGGCTAAATGTGATTTGGTAAGGATCTGAAGTGTTAACCTATTTTGGCTCTTGAGAGGATTTTAGGGTTTGAAAATAGGAGGGAGAAAGGTTCGATAGCTTCTAAAAACTATTTGCATATTTGAATTTATCTTTATGGCAGTTCCTTCTAACTCTGCATAACCAGTGATGTGTCAACCGACCATTGGTTGCACGATGCCCAGTAATGAGCTGTAACTCCCCATAACTTTTCAGTTAGATATTTTCTTTTAGAAGAGTAGACGTTTAATCGACATGGCTTTGACTGTTGACCTTTTGATTCGTAGAGTAGCATGGTAAGGAAGCTGTGGACTCTACGTTTTCCTTGTTGACTCAACGATCAACTTTTGAGAGATGTTGTAGTGGATGGTTTTGACATTTATCCTCATTTTGATGCAGCATATCTTGATCACTAATATATCTGAACTTGTCTCCTCATAATCTGAATGGTTGAGCAATTTTCCCATTTCTCACGCTCCTCGTGAACTGGAGTATACTCTGGTAGGACTGCGATCGTCGAATCTGCTTCTACGATCGATGAGGTTGCTTTATGATCGTGGAGTTCTCTTCAACCTTGACTCTACGATCGTTGACTATCTTGGTCCTTGAGATGAACTTGATCAAGCATTCCTTCTGGGTTAAGGTAGCTCAGGAAGGGCCAACCTCTTAGAGTGAGCTAAGGGTCAGGTTTGTCCCTGAGGCGCTTTCCAGATGAAGTACTTTAGGAGTTATTTGCACTGACATCTCTTTTGACCTTTTCTGTTGGGGAAGTCCTCTACCAACTTTAGACAATTGCATTTGCTGTAATCGTGGTGTTTTCCTGCTTCTACACTGCGATCAGATGTTTGATCGTAGGCACTCCATGATTTTGAGTTGGGTGGCTGAAAGGTTATCAGTAGTACGTTTCGAGACGTTCCTACCGACTATGGATCTTTATTTTGTTCACCAGCCACAAAGTTTTGGGACTTTGTAGCTAGTACGTTGCTTCATAGTATATCTCAGTATGTTATTCTTTAACAGATCACTTCTCCCCATGGTTGATTTTGTCTTCTCAGATAAATGCAATTCCCTTTTCTTCATGTGTGTTAGGAGATATCCTTACTTGTCTCCTTCGGATTGGAATAACCATTATTACTTAAATCTCCTTGTATCGTAGACATGGATATTTCCAGGACAGATCACTCTACGATCTTTTGATAGCACTACGAACGTAGTCTTCTTTGACAGTCTTGTGTTTGTGAGGTTCTGCTTCCGTAATGAATTCCTCTTGACTAATGCTCGATGATCCTCTGTTGTGAGCTCCCTTGAGGATTCTTCTCATATAGCATGCTTTGCTTGATTTGAGCATATGTGACCCTTTTCATCTTTGGTTGAGTGGCCTGCTTCCATATATAGATTAGCAGCCATGAGAGCCTCATTTAGGTTAGCTCAGTGGGTCTTCTAGGATAGGCTTGGACATATAGGAGTTTTATCAGAATCATTTCTAATGTACCCTTAGCCTTCTCACTGGTTTAGTCTTCTTAATCAAGTCTTACGCTTGAAAGATTCCTTAGTGTGGCCGGATAGACCAGGTACCTGCAGGTTAGACATATTTCTATTTTTGGTACCCACATTTAAGTGGGTCCTCCTATGTTAGTTTTCTAAACCCCTGTTCCTCTTATATTTGGATAATTATCACATTTATCACCAACAGTCATATTCATGCATAAAACTAGTTTTAGATAATACATTTTGATATGCATGAAGGTGAGAGTGTGTAAGATTTGACATTTAATAAAATACTCTTTATCTTTGATGGTTTCATCATTTCTTGGGTTATGTTCACAATGTTTAAGTGTTCACAGAGTGAGAATCAACTCTACGATTTAGGAGTATCTAGTTGATTCATGGAGGTGATCAGTTTCTACACATCATCACGATACTCTTTTAGAATTGGTGTGTTATCAAACACTTAGAGGAAGGATTTGTACATACATACTAACCCACCAGCAAAGATTACTTCACATAGAATTAATTTGGCCTGTGATGCTCTTGTAAAGCACCCAAACTCGGGTACTTGAAACCCGAACTCGGTGCTTCACGATACCATTTCTATGAGCAGAATAATATTAATAATAATAACAATAATATAATTATCAAACTTATCTTACATTTATCAGAGTCTAATCCCAATTACGCAACCTTTACTATAATTCTTTACATGATAATACATATCATTATCTTAATACAGTCTAACTATTACAAAAGATACCATTAAACATGATCTGTTTGCTTTCCTTTTCACTTGTTCTTGTCTCTAACCTTCGAGTTGTTCATGCCTAATGAAAAACATTTAAATTTAAGCAAGGATGAGCATTTGGGTGCCCAAAGAAGTAATAACAATTAGAAATATAAGTAGTGAAAAAAGAAATAAATATTTTCTTTGTACATCACTTCTACAACGAATTTATAGTTGTGAAGTAAACTGAACCGATAATAACAACATAATAATTCTATCTCAAATTTTTGAAACTACGTATTGACTATATATATATAGGTATTAGTCGACAGATTATGAACATTATTTTTAGTTTTTGCTAAGGTTTAGCGTAACTTCATCTATGCAAAACCGTATAACTTACTAAGCGTTAGATGTACTTCCCATGGGCCCTGTATTGATCAATACTACATTACAAGAACGATATGATCGTTCACTCTATCCGCCTTGGGCGCATAAAAGTTTTCCCGTGATCGGGATGTTCATACTTAGACTAGAATCCGAACCAAAACAATTTGATTGGATACAAAAAGGTTTTTTTTATCATATTCAACGACATTTCAAAATGTGTGTCTAGCTAATCAAATAGCTTAGACGGCTTATATATATATATACATCAACATGTGATTAAATACAATGATTATCCAAGTGGGGACACTTGTATAACCATATATAGAAATTAACGAACATAATATATATCTGAATTACCATATACTAACATATTGATAAACAATGATCGGATATAGAATATATCACAATAGGGTTAATAATATAATATAATAATAATATAATTCTGAAACTTCTTACTCATGTCCATTGCATAAAGGAAATGCAAAGGTAAGATACTTGCCTAATGCACTGCTTACAGTTCGTAACTTAGTTCTATCTTTATATAACACCTGTCAGTAATAAGATCATTTGATCGATTAGAATAACATACTATAATACATATAAGACCGCTTATTGCGATTAAAGACATAACCTAATCACATTGTCACATATATTCCACAACCATCAATCACAAATAAACACATATACAATCAAATATCTAAGTCCGTGATCAATTTCAAACATGCCGATTGTAAAATTCGGCTTTTTATCGGGTAATTATCGAGTCTAAGACTCTATCCTCGTAGTTTAATATCCGTAAGTATCACCATATTATTTTTAAATGACTTATAATAATTTTAAATAGTTATTATCTTTTATCACGATTTTCAAACACCGAAATCATTATTAAATGATTTAAATATTAAACAATTCTATTATCATTAATATTTAATTAATATTAAACCATTGCCAAAATGTTAAATTTATTTATAATAGACTAAAAGACAATTTGCACCCCAAACTTTACACCCTTATTGACTTTTGCACTCTAAATCGTAAAAGGTGTCTAAGTACACCCTAAACTTCATTATACGTAACAAAATGCACACTTTCTTCACTTAACCGGTCAAAAGTAACCGGCTAAGGCGGTAACACAAGTTTGGGGTGCAAATTGTCTTTTAGTCTTAAAAATTGGCAAAAATAATTAATTTTAAATAAAATAAAATAATTTTAAAATAATTAATTTTAAAATAAAATAATTAAAATAATAAAATTTAAATAAATATTTGGAATTAATAATTAATGTTTTTTAAAACAATTTTTTTTTAAAACAGAATTGTAAAACATAATTTTTTTGTAAAAATTATGTTTTTAGAAAAACAAAATCTGCTTTTTACAAAAATAATTTAAAAACAATTACGCTTTTTAAAAATTGTAAAATAAAATTGTGTTTTACAAAATTATAAAATACAATTTTTTAAAAAAGATAATTTCGCTTTTTAAAATTGTAAAATAAAATGGTGTTTTACAAAATTGTAAAATACCATTTTATTTTTTACAAAATTATGTTTAAAAAAATGTAATTTTTTAAAACTTATAAAATAAAATTACTTTTTTAAAAACAAAAAAGAATTTAAATTTTATTTTTAGTAAATTTTTTTTAAAAAATCATTTTTTACAAAAAAAAAAAATTTAAAAATTCTATTTTTACAAAAAAAATTTAAAATTTGCTTTTTACAAAATTTTTTACTATTCTATCAATTTTCTTTTTCTGAAAGTTCTAAAAAGAAATTAATAATATAATAATAATTAAACTGGACCATATTTTTCTATTTTAATATAGAGATAAAAATAATGAGTACCTAATTATTATTTTTTATGTAATTATGATTTGTGGCTTGCCTATACAATTTTTCCACCTAATAAAATTAAACACAGAAAATGGTTAGTGAAAGAAAATAGGATTACTCCATTTTCTAATTAAATCGATGATATTAATAATAACAAGAAAAAAAATGGAGAAAAAAGTTGAATTTTTTTGTAAAAACAGAATTTTTTTTAATTTTTTTTGTAAAAACATAATTGTTTTTTTCTAGAAACAGATTTTTTAAAAAAAAATTGTCTAAAAACAAAATTTAAATTCTTTTTTTGTTTTTAAAAACAGAATTTTATTTTACAAGTTTTTAAAAAATTCAGTTTTTAAACACAATTTTGTAAAAAAAAATTGGTATTTTACAATTTTGTAAAACACAATTTTATTTTACAATTTTTGTAAAAATAGAATTGTTTTTAATATTTTTTTTTGTAAAAACAGATTTTGTTTTGTAAAAAACATATTTTTTTACAAAAGAATTATGTTTTACAATTCTGTTTTTTAAAAAAATTATTTTTTAAAAAATTAATTATTAATTCAAAATATTTATTTTAATTTTTTAATTTAATTATTTTATTTTCAAATTAATTATTTTAAAATTAATTATTTTTGCCAATTTTTAAGACTAAAAGACAATTTGCACCCCAAACTTATGTTACAGCCTTAGTCGGTCACTTTTAACCGTTTAAGTGAAGTAAATGTGCGTTTTGTTACGTATAATGAAGTTTGGGGTGTACTTAGACACCTTTTTCGGTTTGGGGTGCAAATTGTCTTTTAGTCTTTATAATAACTCAAAATACTTTTAAAGTATTAATATTACCCTTAAATGATTTTTAAAACAATTAAAATCATTTTTTAAATAATTATCATTACTATTAAAGTATTAATGTATTATTTATCAAAATATTAAAAGCCATTAATTATAACTTAATATATTTTTAATTCATTTATATCCTTATTAAATGATTTTTAAATAAATAAAACTATTTATTTAATATAAAATTAATATTATTTAATATTAAATTAATATCATCAATATTAAATTATTAATGAAATTACCCTTTAAATATTAAAAGTTATATTTTATAACTTAAAATATCTTTAAACACTTTATTTTCATTTTAAATGATTTTTTATAATATATAATCATTTTTAAATTAATTTATTTAATATAATTATCAAATAATTCAAATATCATTAATAGTAAATAATTAATGAAATTTACCTTTAAATATTAAAAGTTATATTTTATAACTTAAACTATTTATTTTCATTTAAAATGATTTTTCTAATATTAAAATCTTTTTAAACTAATTTATTTAATATAATTATTAAATAAATCAAATATCATTAATATTAAAATATTAATATATTTTATGACAAAATATCAAAAGTTATATTTTATAACTTAAAATACTTTTATAACCTTTAAATCATTTTTCTATAATTTTTAAATTATTAATTCTATTTTTCATAATTTATTTAATACATTTATTAAATAACTTAAATATCATTAATATTTAATTTATTAATGAAATTTCATCACAAAATATCAAAAGTTATCAAAATAACTTAAATTATTTTCTTATACCATAATATAATTTTAAATGATTTTTCATGTATTAAAATCATTTTTAAATAATTTATTTAATATTATAATTAAATAAATTAAGTACTTTTAATATTCCAAAATATTAAATATTTATGAAATATATTCAAAATAATTAAAACTAATTTTTGGATTTTAAAATAATTTTTAATAATTTATTTTGTATTTTTAATAATTAAAAACTAATTTTTTTCTATTTATTTCAGAAAAACAATTAATTTATTAGTTAATGTAAGACCCCAACTTTTATGAATAAAAAGTAATTTTCTCAAAATATATTTTTGAATATTATGGTGTCGATTTGATATAATGTTATAATTGTGGGTAATATTTCTAAATTTTGCAAAAGTAAGCAAGTAGTTATATAATATTCGATTGGCCTGGGAATATTCGTTTGAGCAGGGGAATATTCGTATGCATTTACACAATCATTAGTGGACCCCATAATGTAAGTATTGTCGTGAGTTAGAAACAGCGAAATTACCTTTTAATAAAAATAACAAATGAAAGTGTTACCGTTAAAAAATGTTGAACTACCCTTAGTAGTAAAAGTACAAGAATATCTGCTGTGGTTGCATAGTAGCACATCGTATTGATTATTGATGCTTATGTGAGAAGTCACTCAGTTATACTCAATTATTGCTACAGTAATTGCTACATCATATCTATCATATTATTGATTCGATTATTGTCACAATATCATCTGCATTATATGTTATATTATTAAATCAATAATTGAGACGACAAAGTTATTCATATTATTAAATTGCAATATTTACAATGTCTAGAAGTTCTGTCAAGGAGTGATTTGGTCACCTAATTGCGCGCCAATAAGGAGAAATCCTTATCGGAAAGCCCCCTCTTTCCTGGGAATGATCTGGTTGTTAAATATTGTGAGTTATAATATTAATGATGAATAAGTTCGTGTTGATTAAAGATGAATTTGATAGTTCCATTGTGTTAGGATTATTAGTGTTAGTGGAAATCGACATCTATTCCGATGATAATTGATGTCTGGGGGTTATATTGATAAATCGGGTAATTTATCGGATAAATGAGCAATTAATTATTACTAATTCACATGCTTATGTAACTATTTGTTCACATGTGTGTACTATTAAATCACATTCATGTACTATTAGGGGAGTTGGTGCAAAGTTAATAATACTTGCATGACTAAGTTAAAAATGGAGGTATAGATAGAGGTACTATTCTGTAATTTGTATTTTTCACATGATTATACTATTGATTCACATGATTGAACTATTGATTCACATTATGTACTATTAGGGGACGTGATACAAGTTTGATAATACTTAAAGGACTAAATTAAAAATGAAAGAAAAATTGGAGGTATTGTACTGTAATATTTCGAGCCCCAAAATGTGCAATTATCGAAACTATATTTTTCTATAAATAGAAGCTCATTCTTCCTTCATTTCTTACCAATTCACAAAAACTTTAGAGCAATTATTATAGAGAGAAAGAAGAAGAGAAGTCTACTACCTCACTATTCCAGTATCCAGTTTTTCTAAAGTAGGGGGTATTATTTCTTTCTTTCGTCTTCATGAAGAGAACTTCGGTTATTCCATTCTTTATTATTATGTTGGAATAACCTGTCTATGCGAAGTACCGCATACATAGTGAAATTCTTCAGTTATTCCATTCTTTATTATTATGTTGGAATAACCTGTCTATGCCAAGTACCGCATACATGGTAAAATTCTTCTGTTATTCCATTATTTATTATTTTGTTGGAACATCCTGTCTGTGCTTTATGCATGATCTGGTTCTGTTATTTATTATTCTGTTGGAACATCATGTCTGTGCGGTCTATCGCATGTATGGTGATTTCTTTTGTTATTCCATTTTTTATTATACTCAGTTGGTTAAAGTTTTGACTTCTATACTCCATGAAATTAGTGGAATATCCTTGATATTTGCGCTTCATCCAGTATCTTTTCATGAAAACATTCTTCTGAGCATTTTTGAATTTTACTCTACAAAGCAGTATCATGTTGACAATTTGGATGTTATTGGTTCCTGGATAAATTAATTCTTGAACTTGTTTTATTGAATCTTATATCATTGTCATCATCCTCATGTTTATATTATGTTGAAAGTCATTTGTGGCTCTAGTAGTGCATAGATGGACTTGGTATGATTATGACCAGGATTATTCTAAGATAATCATGACCGTAATGTTACAAATGATGTGGTAAAAGTCCTCATTGGCCCGTAGTGCATTGATGGACAGTTGTTGGCATGATCATGACCATTGATGAATACACGAATATCCTTGGCCCGTAGTGCATGGAAAATTTGTGGTCGTGATACTAATGAATATCCTTGGCCGTAGTGCAGGGATGATGTGGTTTATTTATTATGCTGAGTCTCAGCGATAAAAGTGATGAAAAACCTTTTAAATCATAGAAGATAGTAGATTTTATTCTCTACTTGACTCTTCTAATGGATTGCTTGTTCTGCTGCAGTTAAACTTGATGTTTGTTATTATTATGCATTATCTTAGTCATAATATTTCTTACTGGGCTAGTTGAGCTCACCCCTTTCTTTCACTGTTTTCTTCAGGAAATGAGAACGTAGTCGGGACTAGTCAGGGAACGGAGTGACGATCCAGATGATAGCATTAGTAGTCCTCACTATTCTATTAAATAGTGTGACAATAAATGTAATGAGGACTCCATTGAGTTTGTATATTGTCTAGATGACAATATTCTTATTAAAAACTCTTAGATTATGTTTTGTCGTATTTTACACGACTGTTGTATAATTAAGTTGTATTTGAATTTTGTACCATGTATTTGGCAACTCAAGATGGGTGTTGTATACCTATTTTGGGGGCATCACAATTAATCTGTCGCAAAAGGGTGCCTATAGCGACATAACTGTCGCTATAGGTGTTCTTCATGTTCTTGAGCTTAACCCAGACATTCATGGCAGTTAACGAGTGCACTACTTTGACCAGTGATAACTTTAATTCTATAATGTTTCTAGGCAAGATAAAACATGTATCTTGTAGTATGCATGTAGGAATTAACTTACACTAACAAATTAAGCCATAAAACAATAAAATAAAAAGATCTGAGCATTCAAAGTCTCGGTCAGAATGTTCCTGGGTTTTTTGGGTAACCTAGAAACCCAGGTAGTCTCATGGTGCCATTTTCTACCTCTATTTCCTCAATGTTCTGGTCATTAAATAGTTGATCTAATTATTCTAACATGTAGTACTAATTACAAGGAACATATATAAACCAAGATAGCATTCCAATAACATCAAAATCAATAGATATAGCTCAGTCAAACGCTGTTAGAAAAATTGCTCAAACGTTTTCTAGGTTACCCAGAAAACAGTCCTCGTGATCTTTTTGCCTACTTTGACCAGCCACTGAGTTCGATATACTTGCGTTTTAGGCGATTTGAAGGCATACTAATGTAGTAAGTATACCAAGTTACAACTTAGATACAATAACAAAATCCAAACAACAACATACTGACAGATCTAGACGCTCAAAAATGTTGTCAGGCCTTTCTGGAAAAATTATGGGTTACCTGTAATCAAGAAGTCATGGTCAATAACGCGCCCTTTGACCATCAATAACTCTCAATATAAACCAGTTCTGACCCTGATTCGAGTTCCAGAGGAAAGACCTCATAACATACTTCGAGATCAAACACTTCAACAATAAAAACAATAAATATATAGAGATCTAAGGCCATTGACATTCGTTGTCAGAATACAAAATAATTTTTTTCCAGATTTTATAAAACTTCAAATCCGAGCCTCTAGATATTATGGATCTAACATCTAGCAACCCAGATCATCATTATACACCATATATAACATGTTTTAACACAGAATCATAACATCTAACAACAGAATTTTGGACAAAAATCATGGCTAGGGTTTATACCTTCTTTGATCAATTGATGATTAAAGGCTACTGATTTGGTTATTTGATTTTCTGGGGCTTGATTTGGGAGTTGATATACTAAGAAATTTCATGATTGAGGAGAGAGAATGGGTTGGTTGAGCATTAGTTGAACAAATGGGCAATAAAATGACTTTCTCTCTCCTTAGATCTAATTATATCATTTAGATGCAATGAATTGGTTGAGTATAGACTAATGTGCTGGAGATTTATAGTATGCTAAGTCAACATTTTAGTTCACCAACTCCAAATTTGGTTAGATACACAAGTTATCTTCAATTATCCAAGAGGGGTAAACTTGTCATTTTGCTTTTCAATTTAATGGCAATATGGTAACTTGTCAAACCCTTAGGGTTTAGGGTTTGGGTTAGGGTTTGAACCATTTTAGGGTTTAAAAATCATTTCTAGAATTTCAAATTTAGGGTTTGTAAAAAAAAAATAATAAAATAATAAAATTTTAGTTTCTAAAATACAAAATTAAGGTTTCTTTATTAATTAGGTTTCCTAATCACATAGACTTGATAATTAGGTTTATGTTTTACTAATTATCATTAAGCGTGCCTAATTAGTAATTAGGGTTTACAATTAGCAAATTTAGGGTTTATCATTTAGAAAAATTAATAATAAGGATTTATACCCTTTAAACAAAATTAGGGTTTTGAAAATAATTAAGATTCTCCCAACTAGGGTTAATATCTTTAATAACGGTCATTACAAACATTATCATGATTACATAACTACATAACAAATTCTTACAGTCATAAATGGCCTTTGAATTAGGGTTTCAAATCAATTAGGGTTTATAATTTAAATATTAGGGTTTCTAAAATTAGGATTTCAAATATTAATTAGGATTTCTTTAATTAACATTATATTCTATAATACACCACTTAAATCACATAACACAATTATATAACAGTCTCGAACTCAAATTGAGTTCTAAATTAGGGTTTCTAATTAAGGTTTCTAACTTTTAGAAATTAGGGTTTTTAAGTTACTAATTAAGGTTTTCCACATAATAATTAGGGCTTTCCTAATAAAAATTAAATTCTAATAATACATATCATATACCACATAACATAATCATTAGACAGATTTTAAAGTCTTATTTGATCGCAAAACTAGGGTTTATCGATGTCTGAGGGTTTTCACATATGCGCACCATCATTAACAAATCATTAACAATGTGCGTACATACAATATATATTTATAGTACTAAAAATCAAAATAAAATTAATATTTTATTATTATTCTCATTCCTTGATATAAATCAAAAATTAGGGTTTGGATTCCATATTTGATTTATCTTCCATATTTACCCTTAATAATTAAGGTAAAATAATTAACTTATTAATCTATACTAAAATTCATATAATAAAATAATTATTATAATTATTCTAATAATCATTTCATATATTATTTAAATAATATATAATTATATTTTCATAAAAACATTTCTACTATAAAATTAATTATTATAAGAATATACTTTATAATAATCAATAATTCTAAAATAAAATTATTTGTAAATATTCATGTAATAAATATATTTTTATTTACCACATAAATACGTATACACATTATCTTGTACAAATCCTCATCCTTAAAATAAAAAAAAATTATGCGCAAAATTTTTGATTTATTTATATAGAAAATATCGGGTCTTTACATTCACCCTCTCTTATAAATATTTCGTCCCCGGAATCACCATTTTAAAACTTATACATACCAGGGTATATAGCATACACAATCATTGTACATAGATCTCGATCATAATTGATCGAACCAATCTTTAACTATTCAGCATAAAGCTTATCTATCTGCTTATACGGAAAATTGATTTCTAAAAGAACTCAAATTTCTCTTTCAAAATAATTTATAAAATAATTTTACTATATATAAGAAAATAATATATAAGAAAATAATATTGAGTAGAATAATACCTGGAGTTGCATCCTCGGCTGCCACGATATCTTGAACGGTCATGTTGAAGACGCTTGCGGTTGATTTCGTTGGTTTGATTGTTGATGTTGGTCCCGTCGTCGCCAATGTCCTTCTACCTTTTCCCGTATTCGCATTCCTTGCCTCCTTTCTCCTTCTTGAAAAGTCGTCCACCTTATACTCCATTGATTCACATTTAAAACACATAGACTTGCCTTTTATCTCCTTTCCTTTTATCGTATAGGTGACAAAACTATCCTTTGCCCCTTCGTTATCTTAGCTATCACAAATGTTGCTACAGGTCAGTTGATCCTCTAAATCGTGGCAGTACGAACGCCTTGAAGTCTTTGACGTTTGTTGTTTGATTATCTGGTTGATCTTCCCGCGATTGGTATTCCGTTCTGCACAGCTTGATCGTCTATATTCGCAAAATTCCTGTATCGGGTCTGGGTGTCTTCCAGCTTTGTTGACAGGTTCTTCTGTCCGTGTATTTCGTTTTCGTCTCCTTGGCTGCATTATCACAATTTATTCTTTATTCTAAGCCTTATCGTATACGTATAATCATATAACACGAAATTCTATATTCTGATTATCATGTTCTCAAAATATTCTATATTTTAAAATTTTGGTTTTCTACATTAACCAGTACTCAGATAAATATCTACTATCTTTATACCAACTTATTTCATTAATCCCACATAGACTCATTTTCATAACACTTGACATACCTTAGCACATATTGCTTTAAACATCCGTTATCCCTTTGTGACTCAAAAGTCGGGAATCGCTGATATAACTTATACAAAATTTGAAAAATATTACCTTATACAAACATACATATCATATACATAACATAGAATCAATAATATTCAAGTAATACTAGTACTACTTATTTCTTACGCCTCCACTAAGGATGAATTGCTTAGAAATCTGTCTATTCCCATTATTCTCAATAATCCATTCACACCTAACTACACCTAGTTCATCCAACTTACCATACATTATGAGTTTAAGAACTCACCACAAACATATGAGTTTAAGAACTCGACATTGACCACATATTCTTTAACTATATCCTACATATCTGCTATACTATCGTTTTAGGGTCCGGTACTATACTTTCCAAAATAACCACCTCATTGAGGTAGCTTTCAATGTGAGCCTCTATTTCAGCTATTGGCTTTGATATTGGCTCGGTTATGGAGGTTGACTTCTTCTTTACGATTTGAGGGTATCCTAATCCTTTTCTATCTGACATCTACACACAAACTATCTTGATTATCACTTAATATATACACACAACAATTAATAGTTTTATATAACTTATCTTTTATTTGATTTGACGATGAACTTATTCAATTCATCTCCCCTTTGTAAACACTATATGAGTTATTTGTATTTTCAACGTTTCCCTTTGTTCTAAGGTTATAGCCTAAGGTCTAACCCACCTAAATTTTTTAACCCTAAGCTCTGATACCAACTTGTAAAGCCCCCAAACTCGGGTACTTGAAACCCGAACTCGGTGATTCACGATACCATTTCTATGAGCGGAATAATACTAATAATAATAACAATAATATAATTATCAAACTTATCTTACATTTATCAGAGTCTAATCCCAATTACACAACCTTTACTATAATTCTTTACATGATATATAATACATATCATTATCTTAATACAGTCTAAGTATTACAAAAGATACCATTAAACATGATCTTTTTGCTTTCCTTTTCACTTGTTCTTGTCTGAACCTTCGAGTTGTTCATGCCTAGCTGAAAACATTTAAATTTAAGCAAGGATGAGCATTTGGGTGCCCAGCAAGTAATAAAAATTAGAAATATAAGTAGCTGAAAGAAATAAATGTTTTCTTTGTACATCACTTCTACAACGAATTTATAATTGTGAAGTAAACTGAACCGATAATAACAACATTATGAACTTTGTTTTTAGTTTTTACTAAGGTTTAGCAGAACTTCATCTGCAAACCGTCATAACTTACGGGCGTTAGGTTGTACTTCCCATGGGCCCTTTATTGATCAATACTACATTACAAGAACGATAGGATCGTTCACTCTGTCCGCCTTGGGCACATAAAAGTTTTCCCGTGATTGGGATGTTCATACTTAGACTGGAATCCGAACCAAAATAATTTGATTGAATACAAAAAGGTTTTTTTATCATATTCAACGACATTTCAAAATTTGTGTCTAGCTGATCAAATAGCTTAGACGACTTAAATATATATATATATATATATATATATATATATATATATATATATATATCAACATGTGATTAAATATAATGATTATCCAAGTGGGGACACTTGTATAACCATATATAGAAATTAACGAACAGAATATATATCTTAATTACCGTATACTAACATGTTGATAAACAATGATCAGATATAGAATATATCATAATAGGGTTAATAATATAATATAATAATAATATAATTCTGAAACTTCTTACTCATGTCCATTGCATAAAGGAAATGCAAAGGTAAGATACTTATCTGATGCGTTGCTTACAGTTCGTAACTTAGTTCTATCTTTATATAACACCTATCAGTAATAAGATCATTTCATCGATTAGAATAACATACTAAATACATAGCACCGCTTATTGCGATTAAAGACATAACCTAATCACATTGTCACATATATTCCACAACCATTGAATCACAAATAAACACATATACAAATCAAAATATCTAAGTCCAGATCAATTTAAAACATACGCTTATTGTCTCAAGCGGCTTTTATCGAGTAATTATCCAATCTAAGACTCTATCATGTAGTTTAATATCCGTAAGTATCAATCATATTATTTTTAAATGACTTATAATAATTTTTAAATGCTTATTATCTTTTATCACGCATTTTAAATACTAGGAATCATTATTAAATGATTTAAATATTAAACAATTCTATTATCATTAATATATAATTAATATTAAACCATGAATGAAACCATTGCCAAAATACTTTTAAAGTATTAATATTACCCTTAAATGATTTCTAAAATAATTAAAATCATTTTTTAAATAATTATCATTACTATTAAAGTATTAATGTATTATTTATCAAAATATTAAAAGTCATTAATTATAACTTAAAATATTTTTAATTCATTTATATCCTTATTAAATAATTTTTAAATAAATAAAACCATTTTAAAACTATTTATTTAATATAATTATTAAATAAACTTAATAATATTTATTATTAAATTAATATAATTAATATTAAATTATTAATGAAATTATCCTTTAAATATTAAAAGTTATATTTTATAACTTAAAATATCTTTAAACACTTTATTTTCATTTTAAATGATTTTTATAATATAAAATAATTTTAAAACTAATTTATTTAATATAATTATTAAATAATTATAATATCATTAATAGTAAATAATTAATGAAATTTACCTTTAAATATTGAAAGTTATATTTTATAACTTAAACTATTTATTTTCATTTAAAATGATTTTTCTAATATTAAAATCATTTTTAAACTAATTTATTTAATATAATTATTAAATAAATCTAATATCATTAATATTAAAATATTAATATTTTTTATGAAAAAATATTAAAAGTTATATTTTATAACTTAAAATACTTTTATAACCTTTAAATCATTTTTCTATAAATTTTAAATTAATAATTCTATTTTTCATAATTTATTTAATACATTTATTAAATAAATTAAATATCATTAATATTTAATTTATTAATGAAATTTCATCACAAAATATTAAAAGTTATAAAAATAACTTAAATTATTTTCTTATACCATAATATAATTTTAAATAATTTTTCATGTATTAAAATCATTTTAAATAATTTATTTAATATTATAATTAAATAAATTAAATACTTTTAATATTCCAAAAATATTAAATATATATGAAATATATTCAAAATAATTAAAAATTAATTTTTAGATTTAAAAATAATTTTTAATAATTTATTTTGTATTTTTAATAATTAAAAACTAATTTTTTTCTATTTATTTCGTAAAAACAATTAATTTATTAATTAATCTGTCGCAAAAGGGTGCCTACAGCGACATAACTGTCGCTATAGGTGTTCTTCGTGTTCTTGAGCTTAACCTAGACATTTATGGTAGTTAACGAGTGCACTACTTTGACCAGTGATAACTTATATTCTATGATGTTTCTAGGCAAGATAAAACATGTATCTTGTAGTATGCATGTAGGACTACAACTTACACTAACAAACTAAGCCATAATACAATAAAACAAAAAGATCTGAGCATTCAAAGTCTGTGTCAGAATGTTCCTAGGTTTTCTGGGTAGGCAGTCTCATGGTGCCATTTTCTACCTCTATTTCCTCAATGTTCTGGTCATTAAATGGTTGATCTAATTATTCTAACATGTAGTACTAATTACAAGGAATATATATAAACCAAGATAGCAGTCCAATAACATCAAAATCAACAGATACAGATTGCTCAAACGTTTTCTGGGTTACCCAGAAAACAGTCCTCGTGATCTTTTTGCCTAATTTGACCGGCCACTGAGTTCGATATACTTGTGTTTTAGGCGATTTGAAGGCATACTAATGTAGTAAGTATACCAAGTTACAACTTAGATACAATAACAAAATCCAAACAACAACATACTTACAGATCTAGACGCTCAAAAATGTTGTCAGGCCTTTCTAGAAAAATTATGGGTTACCCAGAATCAGTAAAGTCAAGGTCGGTCAACGCCCTTTGACCATCAATAACTTTCAATATAAACCAGTTCTGACCCTGATTCGAGTTCCAGAGGAAAGACCTCATAACATACTTCGAGATCAAACACTTAAACAACAAAAACAATAAACATATAGAGATCTAAGGCCACTGACATTCGTTGTCAGAATACAAAATAATTTTTTTTCTTCAGATTTTATAAAACTTCAAATCCGAGCCTCTAGATGTTATGGATCTAACATCTAGCAACCCAGATCATCATTATACACCATATATAACATGTTTTATGTGATGCCCCCAAAATAGGTATACATCACCTATTCTGAGTCGCCAAATACATGGTACATAATATAAATACAATCTTAATTATACAACAAGAGAGCTGTGAGTTTAAATACAAAAACTATCTTCTAGATATTATCCACTTTCAGAATAAGTCCTCATTACATTTATTGTCACATTATTTAACAGAATAGTGAGGACTACTATCTAATACTATCATCCCACCATCACTGCTTCCCGACTGTTCTCATTTCGTTCTCATTTCACGAAGAGAATAAAGAAAGAAAGGTGAGCTCAACTAGCCCAAAGAAGAAATATTATGACTAATATAATGCGAGATAAATTATCATTAGCCTTAAACAGTGTTAAACTGATACAATATAACAAACATCAAGTTTAACTGTAGCGGAAACAAGCAATCCATTAGAAGAGTCAAGTAGAGAATAAAATCTACTATCTTATATGCTTTAAAAGGTTTTTCATGACTTTTATCGCTGAGACTTAGCTTAATAAATAATCCACATCATCGAATAACCCCTGCACTACGGCCAAGGATATTCTTTAGTATCATAACCACAATTATCCATGCACTACGGGCCAAGAATATTTGTGTATTCATTAATGGTCATGATCATGTCAACAACTGTCCATCAATGCACTACGGGCCAATGAGGATTTTTACCACATCATTTGTAACATTACAATCATGATTACACCAAATAATCCCTGGTCATAATCTTACCAAGTCCATCTATGCACTACAGGCCACAGATGACTTCCAAAAAATATAAACATGAGGATGATGACAATGATATAAGAATTCAATAAAACAAGTTCAAGAATTAATTTATTCAGGAACTAATAATGTCCAAATTGTCAACATGATACTTCTTTGTAGTGTAAAATTCAAGAATGCTCAGAAGAATATTTCCATGAAAAGATACTGGATGAAGCGCAAATATCAAGAATATTCCACTAATTTCATGGAGTATAGAAGTCAAAACTTTAATCAACTGAGTATAATAAAGAATAGAATAACAAAAGAAATCACCATGCATGCGGTACTTCGCATAGACAAGTTATTCCAATAGAATAATAATAAAGAAACCAGGTCCGGCATAAAATGCATGATGTGATATCCCAATGAATAATAAAGAATGGAATAACGTAAGAATTTCACCAAGTATAGGGTAGCAGCAGATATCTGAGTTATTCCAATGTAATAACAAAGAATGGAATAATAGAAGTTCTCTTCATGAATACAAAAGAAATAATATTCCATACCTTAAGAAGAAGAGTACTGGATATATGAGTAGTGAAGTAGTAGAATACTTTTCTTCTTTCTCTCTATAGTTTATCTCTAGAGTTTCAAATTGAATTCGTAAGAAATAATGAAGGAATGAGCTTATTTATAGAAAAATGGATCGCATAGTAACTAACTCATGAAACGGTCTGCATTGATTTACTTTAATCTGACGGTCCATATTTAAAGAAAAATCTTTTAAATAAAATATAATATATTCTAATTATTGTCTAATAAAACAGATAACTTTATAAAAGTATTCTGTTTTATATAAAAAGATTTTACTATGCAAAATACTATGCAACACTATGCATAATAGAATATAATATATTCTATTTATAGAATAACTTTATAAAAGTATTATGTTTTATATAAAAAGATTTTCTGTATTATTACATTAATAATACCAACAAAACTGAGTGACTTATCACGTAAGTATCAATAATCAATACCGTGTGCTACTATGCAACCACGCCATTCATCAGCATTTCTTTACTACCGAGTAGTTCAACAAGATTAATTCAGAAAACTTCCGCCGTTATTTTCATAAAATATTTTTGTCGTTTTCTCAATCCGACAATAATTTCGTTGTGGGGTCCACCAATGATTGTGCCGTTGTATGAATATTCTCTGTTAAAATGAATATTCCCCGACCAATCAAATATTATATAACAACTTGCATACTTTGCAAAATTTATAAATATTACCCACAACTATAACATTATATCAATTTCACTCCATAATATTCAAAAATAATATTTATAGAAAATTCATCTTTATTCACAAAGTTGGGGTCTTACAACCTCCCATTCTTATGAAATTTTGCCCTCGAAATTAGGGTACGTACCTGGTATATCGAAGATGTAAGGATAACTTGATTTCATTTCAGATTCTAACTCCCAAGTCATTTCCTCAACATCGTGGTTTCTCCACAAAACTTTGACTTGAGGTATAACCTTGGAGCGTAGAATATGTTCCTTCTTATCCAAGATTTGAACAGGAACCTCTTCATACGTCAAATCTTCCGCTATTTCATTCGGTTCTAACTCAATAATGTGGTTCGGGTCTTCCACATATTTACGTAACATGGATATGTGAAAAACATTATGAACACGAGACATACTTGGCGGTAAAGCGAGTCTATAGGCCACAATTTCTACTCGATCGAGGATTAAAAATGGGCCGATGAATCGAGGATTGAGCTTTCCTCTCTTTCCAAATCTCGTAACTCCTTTCCACGGAGCAACTCGTAATAACACATGATCTCCTATATCAAATTCCACGTCCTTTCGATGAAGATCAACATAACTCTTTTTTCGATCTTGTGAGGTTTTTATACGTTGTCTGATCATTTGAATCTATTCCGTAGTCATACGTACCAACTCCGGTCCCAACAACGTTGATTCACCTACCTCATCCCAGCATACTGGAGAACAACACTTTCTTCCATACAACGCCTCGAATGGAGCCATGCCAATGCTTGCTTGATAACTGTTGTTGTAGGAAAACTCCACCAACGGTAAGAACTTGTCCCAACTTCCCTTGAAGTCAAGGACACAGAGTCTTAATAAGTCTTCCATAGTTTGAACAGTCCTCTCTGATTCTCCGTCCGTCTGAGGATGATATACCGAACTAAATCGTAAATCCGTGCCCATAGCTTTTTGCAAACTAACCAAAAAATGTGAAGTGAATCTTGGGTCTCGATCAGAAACTATGGATACTAGCATACCATGCAATCTTACAACCTCGTTTATGTACATACGAGCAAGACGTTCAAGTGTATAAGTTTCTCGTATCGGTAAGAAATGAGCAGACTTGGTCAATCTATCAACAATGACCCAAATCGCATTTATGCCTTGAGAAACTTTGGGAAGACCGTGAATCGAAATCCATGGTAATGTGCTCCCACTTCCATTCGAATTTCAAGTGGTTGCAATGGACCTTTTGGTACTTGATGCTCACTTGGACTTGGTTGACACGTTAGACACCTTGAGATAAACAACGTTATCTCTCTCTTCATATTGCCCCACCAAAATGTATGTCGAAGATCATGATACATTTTGGTACTCCCAAGATGGATTGTAAACGGTGTGTTGTGCGCCTCCATCATGATTTTATACTTTAAATCAGGGTCATTAGGAACACAAGGTTTGGAGTTGACTCAAAGTATTCTTTCTTCATTGATTCTTGCTTCCGGCATAACACCTTCTTGCACTTTCTTCCTCATACGCATCAGCTCTAAGTCTGTAGCTTGAGCAGTTTTAACTTTATCAATTAAAGTCGGTTCTACTCGTATATTCGCCATCATCACATGGGTCCCTGGAGTCTTTAACTCTATCTCCATCCTTTACAAGTCACACAAAATGGGCCTTTGCGTTGACAATATCGCATTCGTACTTGCATATGATCTTCTACTCAATGCGTCAGCTACCACGTTCACTTTTCCAGGATGGTATGATCATAATCTTTCAACAGTTCAAGCCAACGTCATTGTCGCATGTTGAGTTCCTTTTGAGTGAAGAAATATTTGAGGCTTTTATGATCCGTAAAGATCTCCACTTTCTCCCTATATAAGTAATGCCTCCAAATCTTTAGTGCGAAGACAATAGTTGCCAACTCTAGATCATGAGTAGGATAATTCCTCTCATATTCTTTGAGTTTTCGTGAGGCATAGGCTATGACTTTCCCATGTTGCATGAGAACACATCCTAACCCTTTGCCCGAAGCATCACTGTAGATGACAAATCCCTCCGAACCAGATGGTATTGTCAGAACAGGTGCTGAAATGAGTCTCCTCTTAAGTTCTTGAAAACTCTTCTCACATTCCTCACTCCAACTGAACTTTGTATCTTTTCGAGTTAGCTGAGTTAGTGGAGTAGCGATTCGAGAAAACCCTTCTACGAATCTCTGATAATAACCAGCTAAGCCGAGAAAGCTACGTACTTCGGTCACTGATTTAGGTTGCTCCCAGCTTTGAATAGCGTCAATCTTTGTTGGGTCAACAGATATTCCATGACTTGATACCACGTACCCAAGGAATGCTACTTCTTCAATCCAGAACTCGCATTTCTTCAACTTGGCATAAAGCTTGTATTCACGAAGCTTTTTAGATGTCGACCTCAAGTGTTTCTCATGATCTTCACGACTTTTGGAATAAATAAGGATGTCATCAATAAAACTGACCACAAAGTGATCCAAATATTCCTTGAATAATCGGTTCATCATATGCATGAAGGCAGCAGGAGCATTAGTCAATCCAAAGGATATGACTAGGAATTCATAATGCTCGTACCGAGTTCTGAAAGCCATCTTTGGAATGTCATCAGTTCTAATCTTCAATTGGTTATATTCGGAACGAAGATCAATCTTTGAAAAGAATTTGGCTCCTTGCAACTGGTCAAACAGGTCATCAATACGTGGCAATGGGTACCTATTTTTGATGGTGACATGATTCAACTTCCGATAATCAATACAAAGTCGCATACTCCCATCTTTCTTCTTCACGAATAGAACAGGAGCACCCCAAGGAGAAGTACTAGGACGAATAAAGCCAATGTCTATCAATTCCTGCAGTTGAGTCTTTAACTCCTGAAGTTCAATAGGAGCCATTCGATATAGGGCTTTGGAAATGGATTTTGTACCGGGTTCAAGGTCGATACAAAATTCAATTTCACGCTCTGGGGGTAAGCCAGGAAGTTCTTCAGGGAATACGTCAGGAAATTCATTAACAATAGAAATATCATTCAAAACTGACATATTTTTGGTTAGATCCGTGACATGAGCTAAGAAAGCTTGACATCCATTTTTCAATAAACAAATAGCTTTTTGGCTTAAGATGACAGTGATTGATTTTAATGGTTTGGTTGCTTGAATTCGCATAATAGGTTGGTTAGGAATATGAAAGCTAACAACCTTACGAAAACAATCAATTTTTGCATGATGAGTAGTTAACCAATCAATCCCTAGAATCACATCAAATGCAAGTATTTTCAATGAAATAAGATCGACAGGTAATGTGAGGGTACCGATTTGAACCAAATAAGACTTATAGATAGTGGATGTAATGAAAGTTTCTCTTAACGGAGTTTTCACAGATAAGTTAAAGTCTAATTTCTCTGGAGTCAAATTTAATCGTTGAGTGCAAGTAGGAGAAATAAAAGAATGGGTAGAACCGGTATCAAATAAGGTATAGACTTCGCTAGAGTTTATGATAAGCTTACTCGTGATGACCTCGTTCGGGTTCCTTGCTTTCTGGGAGGTCACAACAAATACTCTCCCTTGCACCACCGGCTTTAACTTTTCTGGGACGGCCTTTGGTGCCTCCATCCTAGCTGAACTTGTCTTCGGTGAACGACAAAATCAGGCTAGGTGACCTTCTCTTCCATAATTATAACACGCTTTGGATGGCATCGCTCAGTTTGGACTGATATGTCCCTCCCCTCCGCATTTGAAGCATATGATAGGTGGTCGTTCTCCTTCCTTAACTACGGTTGCTGGTGCTGACGTCTTTTCATCATTATTGAATCTCCTTTTCTTGAAATGTCCATTTTTACTGTCTTGGCCATGATTACCACCGAAGTGGTTACCATTTCGCATGTTGATTCCTCCACGTTTGTTGTCACTGCTTTCACGATGGTGATACCACTGTATTTTTCATCTTTGCCATTTGCTTTCTCTTGGTTATAAGGACTCGTTCACAGCCCTCCAATAATCGAGCCCTATTTACAACATCCGAGTACAAACACAATTTATGAGAAATAAGATATTGACGTATCTCCTGTTTCAAACCTCTTAAAACATTCGCATCATTCGCTCCTCATTATCAACCAAACGGATGCAAACCGGGATAACTCATAAATTTAGCCTCGTATTGCGACACGGTCATATTGTTTTGTTCCAATTTGATAAACTCCACTTCTTTCATGTGACGAATACTCTCGGAAAGTACTTATCGTTGAATAGCTCTTGGAACTTCTCCCAAGACATCTTGAGTCGCCAGTCAAGTAATGCTTTTGATTCCCATCGATAATCAGCCTCTTCACGCATAATATGAAGGTGGCGAAGAAACCTTTTGCTCCTCGAGCATCCCAAGACATCAAATATCTTGGTGATCTCGCTTTATCCATGCTTCCGCCTTAAGTGGTTTTGGCTCTCCAATAAACTCCTGGTCCCAGCTCCTTGAATCGCTTTTAGCGGTGATCGTCCGAGAGTTTCCGGTGTTTCCACCTACACATTTTGGATGAGCCGCTCTCACCGATGTTGCATGAATTTTATAAAGCCTCTCGAACAATCCATCATTCATCATTTGCTTCGTGTTGTTGTTTGCATGAGGATTATCGCCTTCCCCGATGCACATTATCCTGATTATTGATATGTGGAGACTCAACGGTCTCTTATGCTCCATTGCTATTCTCAACATTCTCGGATGTCATTTTCAGATACTGCCACAAAACAAAGGTTAATTAACATATAACATATTATCCCTATACTTTGACCGACAAATTAAATACTAAATAAACTTAGGTAGGTCATACTAGCGAAGGAATTTCCGCCTCTCTCCTCTAGTTCTAGCCTCACATCTTAGCCAAGGATCATATCCCTAAGCTTTGATACCAACTGTGACGCCCCCAAAATAGGTATACATCACCTATTCGAGTCACAAATACATGGTACATAATATAAATACAATCTTAATTATACAACAAGAGAGTCATGTGAGTTTAAATACAAATCTCGTCTTCTAGACAATATCCACTCTCGTAATAAGTCCTCATTACATTTATTGTCACACTATTTAATGAATAGTGAGGAATACTAGCTAATACTATCATCCTGACAATCACTCCGCTCCCGACTCGTCCCAAAGAACGCTCTCATTTCCTCAAGAGAACAATGAAAGAAAGGGTGAGCTCAACTAGCCCCAAGAAGAAATATTATGACTAAGATAATGCAGAATAAATTATCATTAGCCTTAAACAGTGTTAAACTGATACAATATAACAAACATCAAGTTTAACTGTAGCGGAAATAAGAAATCCATTAGAAGATGATAGTAGAGAATAAAATCTATTATCTTCTATGATTTAAAAGGTTTTTCATGACTTTTATCGCTGAGACTTAGCTTAATAAATAATCCACATCATCGAATCACCCCTGCACTACGGCCAAGGATATTCTTTAGTATCACGACCACAATTATCCATGCACTACGGGCCAAGAATATTTGTGTATTCATTAATGGTCATGATCATGCCAACAACTGTCCATCAATGCAGTACGGGCCAATGAGGACTTTTACCACATCATTTGTAACATTACGGTTATGATTACACCAAATAATCCCTGGTCATAATCATACCAAGTCCATCTATGCACTACAGGCCATAGATGACTTTCAAAAACTATAAACATGAGGATGATGACAATGATATAAGAATTCAATAAAACAAGTTCAAGAATTAATTTATTTAGGAACTAATAATGTCCAAATTGTTAACATGATACTTCTTTGTAGTGTAAAATTCAAGAATGCTCAGAAGAATATATCCATGAAAAGATACTGGATGAAGCGCAAATATCAAGAATATTCCACTAATTTCATGGAGTATAGAAGTCAAAACTTTAATCAACTAGGTATAATAAAGAATGGAATAACAAAATAAATCACCATGCATGCGGTACTTCGCATATACAGGTTATTCCAACAGAATAATAATAACGGAACTAGGTCCGGCATAAAATGCACAGACAGGATATTCCAACAAAATAATAAAGAATGGAATAACAGAAGAATGTCACCAAGTATAGGGTAGCCCGCGTATATAGGTTATTCCAACAGAATAACAAAGAATAGAATAACAAAAGTTCTCTTCATGAATATAAATTAAATAATACTCCCTACCTTTAGAAGAAGAGTACTGGATATATGAGTAGTGAAGTAATAGAATACTTTTCTTCTTTCTCTCTATAGTTTATCTCTAGAGTTTCAAAGAATTCGTAAGAAATAATGAATGAATGAGCTTCTATTTATGGAAAAATGGATCGCATAATAACTAACTCATGAACTATCCAGATTGATTTACTTTAATCTGACTATCCATATTTAAAGAAAATCTTTTAAATAAAATATAATATATTCTAATTATTGTCTAATAAAATGATAACTTTATAAAAGTATTCTCATTTTTATATAAAAAGATTTTACTATGCAAAACACTATCTGAGACACTATGCAACACTATGCATAATAGAATATAATATATTCTATTTATAGAATAACTTTATAAAAGTATTATGTTTTATATAAAAAGATTTTTTGTATTATTACATTAATAATACCAACAAAACTGGGTGACTTATCATGTAAGTATCAATAATCAATACCGTATGCTACTATGCAACCACGCCAGACATCGCATTTTTACTAATGAAGTAGTTCAACAAAGATTAACTGTAAAACTTCCGTCGTTATTTTCATAAAATATTTTTGTCGTTTTCTCAATCCGACAATAATTTCGTTGTGGGGTCCACCAATGATTGTGCCGTTGTACGAATATTCCCCGTTAAAACGAATATTTCCCGACCAAACGAATATTATATAACAACTTACGTACTTTGCAAAATTTATAAATATTACCCACAACTATAACATTATATCAATTTCACTCCATAATATTCAAAAATAATATTTATAGAAAATTCATCTTTATTCAAAAAGTTGGGGTCTTACATTTTAACACAGAATCATAACATCTAACAACAGAATTTTGGACAGAAATCATGGCTAGGGTTTATACCTTCTTTGATCAATTGATGATTCAAGGCTACTGATTTGGTTATTGGATTTCGTTGGGCTTGATTTGGGAGTTGATATACTAAGAAATTTCGTGAGTGAGGAGAGAGAATGGGTTGGTTGAGCATTGGTTGAACAAATGGGTAATAAAATGACTTTCTCTCTCCTTAGATTTATTTATAACATTTAGATGCAATGAATTGGCTGAGTATAGACTAATGTGCTGGAGATTTAGAGTATGCTAAGTCAACATTTTAGTTCACCAACTCCAAATTTGGCTAAATACACAAGTTATCTTCAATTATCCAAGAGGGGTAAACTTGTTATTTGGCTTTTCAATTTAATGGCAATATGGTAACTTGTCAAACCCTTATGGTTTAGGGTTTGGGTTAGGGTTTAGGGTTTAAACCATTTTAGGGTTTAAAAATAATTTTTAGAATTTCCAATTTAGGGTTTGTAAAAAAAATAATAAAATAATAAAATTTTAGTTTCTAAAATACAAAATTAAGATTTCTTAATTAATTAGGTTTCCTAATCATATAAACTTGATAATTAGGTTTTTGTTTTACTAATTATCATTAAGCGTGCCTAATTATCAATTAGGGTTTACAATTAGCAAATTTAGGGTTTATAATTTAGAAAAAATAATAATAAGGATTTATACCCTTTAAAAAAATTAGGGTTTTGAAAACAATTAAGATTCTCCCTAACTAGGGTTAATATCTTTAATACCGATCATTACAAACATTATCATGATTACATAACTACATAACAAATTCTTAAAGTCATAAATGGCCTTTGAATTAAGGTTTCAAATCAATTAGGGTTTATAATTTAAATATTAGGGTTTCTAAAATTAGGATTCCAAATATTAATTAAGATTTCTCTAATTAACATTAAATTCTATAATACACCACTTAAATCACATAACACAGTTATATAACAGTCTCGAACTCAAATTGAGTTTTAAATTAGGGTTTCTAATTAAGGTTTCTAACTTTTAGAAATTAGGGTTTCTAAGTTACTAATTAGGGTTTTCCACATAATAATTAGGGTTTTCCTAATAAAAATTAAATTCTAATAATACATATCATATACCACATACCATAATCACTAGACAAAATTTAAAGTCTTATTTGACTGCAAAACTAGGGTTTATCAGTAATACGAGGGTTTTCACATACTTCACCATCATTAACCAAGCATTAACAATGCGTACATACAATACATATTTATAGTACTGAAAAATCAAAATAAAATTAATATTTTATTATTATTCTCATTCCTTGATATAAATCCAAAATTAGGGTTTGGATTCCATATCTGATTTATCTTCCATATTTAACCTTAATAATTAAGGTAAAATAATTAACTTATTAATCTATACTAAAATTCATATAATAAAATAATTATTTTTATTATTCTAAAATCATTTCATATATTATTTAAATAATATATAATTATATTTTCATAAAAACATTTCTACTATAAAATTAATTATTATAAGAATATAATTTATAATAATCAATAATTCTAAAATAAAATTATTTGTAAATATTCATGTAATAAATATATTTTTATTTACCACATAAATACACATACACATTATCGTGTACAAATCCTCATCCTTAAAATAAATAAAAAATTTATACGCAAAATTTCTGATTTATTTATATAGAAAATATCGGGTTGTTACAGCTCTTATGACCCATTTCAGGTTTCCTTCAAGGTGTCATCATCAACCTAAAACTTGGATGGAGAGAAAGTTTATAGACATTTGAGTTTCCATCCTCACGGTACTTTCTCTCTTCACCTTTTTAGGTAGAGTATGACTTCTTGACAGAATACTGTTATGGTTCATAAGAAGGTTCATTTATGATGTACACATGTATAATAGTGAGGAACCGTACCTTTTTACCGCTTGTCGCCACTTAACATCATTTATCTTTAATGTCTCGAGTTTAGGCATTGATGTGCATAGTTTCACATTTTCTCCTCGACGAATTGTTGCTCCAAATGACCTTCAATCAATCACCGTGGATCTTAAAGATGTAGGCCAAGAGAATCTCGGCAATTTTTAAATCTTTGACATCCTTTAGTTTACAAAGTTTGCACCCAGCTGGTTGGCCAGACATAAGTTTGAGAAGATCTTCTTTCTTCTCTTGATAAGCATTTCTTAGTATGTATGGCATTTTCATCTTTCAGACTAGTGGATGCTTGACTCTTTGTCATTGATGTCACTTGAGCTCTCTCGTTTGGTCTTCAGACTACAATATTGATTGCAGACAAGGATTGGTCTTGTTGATGTAACAATCGAGAACATGGACCAATCTGAGCAGCTTGAGGTGTATATACACATTTAACATATACACAATATTTCCAACGTGTGAGCTCATCTGTATATAACAAGTTACTTACTACTAAACTAAGTTTAGAACAATGTTTGTGCCTGGGATCAGACTCAAAGAGATTAGCTTTTGAATATAGCATGAGAACCTGCTTTGATACCAATTGTTAGTTCCCAGTAGGCATAATAGATCTAGAAGGGGGGGGGGGGGGTTGAATAGATCCTTTTTAATTTCAAATACTTTTCTCTTTTATTTTTTATTGATATTAAATTAGCATATGATAAACATAAGAATCTTTTCAAGCACAACGGAATAAGTAAAAGATCCCCTTCATTGATATATTTATAATCATAAATATATTGTTCGTAGAGTTAGTTCAGTTGTAAGTAGTTAAAACATACATATCAGTTATAGCTGTTAATAGACATAATGTAAATGACATAATATAAAAGACACAAGGGGTTTTAAGTGGTTCAGAGACTTAAGCTCCTAATCCACTCTTCTGCTTTTAACTAGCAGGATTTCCACTAAGGAAGGGCAAGACCACAATCAATCATCGAGATTCCTTCAAGGCCGCAGCCTTGGGACTTCGGGGCTTACTAAGAACTCTTCAAGGCCGTGAGCCTTGGAACTTCTCTAGTTCCCTAGGAACTCTTCAAGCCCAGCAGGCTTGGAACTTCATTTAGTCCCTCCAGACAAGGACCCCTAAGGCCTTGCTTCTATTGAGTTGTTTGTTTGTTTGTTTGTTGGAGTTGGTGCTGAGCTGCTAAGATGTCTTTATGCTTTGAACATCTTCTGTACTTAGCAACTTGGTGTGATCATCCTTGAAGTGTAGTTGAGTGTTGCATGATGCTCAGTTTCTTCAATTACTCAACCTCCTCTGATGATCCCTTGATGAACTTCCTTGAAGATCAATCCTCTTGATACGTGATGGCTGCACGTGATTGGTTTCTAAGATGACTGTAAGCTCTTCTGCTAGGTACTTAGAAACTTTCTCATGCTTGCCACCATGATGGCGTTTGTGATCTCCCTTCTTGATACTTGATGCCTTCTCATGATAGACTTGCTAAGATGACTGTGAGCTCTTCTCTATGGTACTTAGAGTCTTCCCATGATGGACATCAAGATGAAATGATGACGTTTCTTTCTCTCAGCGATTCGAGAACACTCTTCATGTAGTAGAACTCTCACTTCTACTTCTTTCTTTTTCTGACTCTAAGTGTTCTTGGTGGATCGTAGAGTGAGCCTTCGGACTCATTATCTCACATGGTTAGAATAGTCCACCTTTTCTCCAAACTCGGTAAATCCAGCAACCTTTGATCTATGAAGTTCTAGCTGATTTATACTCCTTCCCAATCCTTTCGTTGGAAAGTAGCCATTGAAAGCTATTCAAATGTCTTCACAGATCTCGAGTTGATAGAGGTAGACTGCTGATGTGACAATTCATACTTTCTCTGACATTGCAGTCTGCTATTTCACCTACCCATCAGAGATGTCACTTTAATGTCTTGGGCAGGTCGAAGACTTTATTTCCTCCTTCTGATTTCTCAATCAGAGGTTGTCCTTTTGCATCGATGCTCTCAATAAGCTCTTGTCTGAATATTACCCTTGGTGAGCAACCGCTACCAATGCTTCAGGTCTTGACTATTCAACTCTACGATTCTGATGCATGTCTTTAAGGACCTGATCGTAGTGTAATGTTGACTGGTAGAGACAACACTACGATCTTGAAAAGTGTTGATTGGATCTTCAATGTAGAACACCTCTTCCCTCTCTTGTGCAGTGCTTCAACACTTCTATTTGCTTCGACTGTTATCAGATGCTGATGACTTGACTCTTTGCTCTGGTCCCTTCTGAATATCAAGACACTTCAGATTTATGGCTCGTCCATCTCACTTTCTCCTTGTGATCTCCCGTTCACTTATCATCAATGGACTGACCCAATGCTTAATCACTTTAGCCTTGTTCTTCAGAAGCTGAACAGTATCTCTGTGTGTACTCCATCAGTTCTTTCTTTTCTTGGCAAACACTACGATCCTGAATACTTCCAAGATCATTGTCATCTTATCACATGACAGCTACTGCACTTGCTGACTTTCTTTAGTAAGTTACTGAAGTCTTCTTTTGATCAACTTGTGGAAAACTTCATCTTGAATGGCTTCTTCAACTCAATCTTGATGCTGATTGGGTTGATGCTTCGATCTTCTGTTAGCATACATGCCATTCGTTGAGTGCTCTCTGGTTCCCTTCAGGTGGGATGTATCTTTGTAGTGCCAAACAGAGGCTTTGTTCCTTTGGATATTCTAGGAGTGCTCATTTGTTGATTCTGCATTGGCATTATGAGCACATCGATTGAGGTCGTAGTTTTGTACTCTACGATTCAGCTTTGGCTGTGCAGACACTACGACTCCTAGATCAGACCTTGACACTCTACGATTTCTACCTTGTTCTTGTTGTCTTCATCTGATCCTGCTCGACTACGATCTCTGCATGCAATCAATAGACTCTACGACTCAGAGTGTAGTCTACGATCCTTGACTTGGCTTCGGCATCAGTAGACTCTACAACTCCGAGTGTAGTCTACATTTCTGACTTGGCTTCGGAAGATGTTCGGTCAGCTCGTAGGCAGGCTGTCTCTATGATTCTGAACATGACTTCCTCAGTAGAATTCAGTCCTGAGGAAGTTCTACTCGACACACTACGATCCTTCATCGTTTTTCCTAGCAGTCTACGAACTCCGAGATCTACTATCTTGTAGACTACGATTCTGCCTCGACAGCTCTCGAGTTTTCCTTGACTCTCCTGGAAGACTCCGATTTCTGGTGCAGTGCTTGACGATCAGATAAGCCTATCTATTATATCATAAGATCAACCTAACATGCTTGATCTTTCTATGTTTATAGCCCTTCTACATCATTTCTTTTTAAGGACTTTACAAAGCTGTTTTACTTATGTAGGATCAACCTAACATACTTGATCAATTCATTCTAAGTCCTTGTACACATGTTTCTATTATCTATCAAAAGACTTTACAGCTTTTCTTAATGCAAGCATACTTGTATATTCATTCATATATATCATAATCAAATCATATATAATTAGGAATAACATTCACATGCTTATTCTTGACAAAGTTGATTCACACTGAAGGAGAAAACCAGCAAATGACAGAGGAGATCGCAGAGCTGAAGAACAAACAAAAAGAAGAATCCGGCAAGAGAGCAAGAGTTGAAGACGCATTTGAGAAAGCTTCTCAGCGTGCAGGAGTAACAGAGGGGGAAGCACAAACAAAGAAGATCAAGATGGAGGAGATGAATAATGTATTCAACACCATGATTAATCGAGCTCAAGATCGAGTTATGTATTATCTGATTCAGTTCGAGACTCTGCCACCGTACATGTTAGATCGCTGAACAATGTTCCGTATTATGGAAGAGAAGCGTCGTAAGCATATGCAGTATTTTAGTAGGTCGTCAAAAATGTAATTACTATGTGATTAATAAGTAAATAAGATGTAAATCCCGGGTATTATATAACCAATGGGATATGATGATGATGAAGTTATCCTGAAACTTTTGTAGTTCAGGAAAGTGATGTAGATAGCAAGAATACTATCATTTTATGTTTTAAAATATTATGAATGAATAATAGTTTGTATTTATTCAAGATATTGTGTGTTATGTGGTAATTTTGTGTTGTTTAAATTAAGTACATAATATTTAGAAGATTGAGTAGTAATCCAATAAGTGTATTTTAATCAGAAAATACCTCTAAGAAGACGACAACCACAACAACAACCCCCTAAGGGATTTACCAATAATAACAACATTGAAGCTAACCAAGTTCAGTAGTTGGTGACACTTTTGGCAGGAGCACTGCAGAATCAACCGCAGAATCAAGCTGCAACGTTTAAGGATTTCAAGGCGGTTGGACCACCAGAATTCTATGGAACCATGAATCCAGTTGACGCACAGACCTGGATCATGGAAATAGAGAAGGTATTTGATGTTGCTAGGGTCGGTGAGAAACAGAAGACTGCTTTTGCAACATTCATGTTGAAAGCTGTAACGCCCCAAAATCTGGTCTACTTTCAGACCCGGACTCCGTGCGTCACGATTCCATTTCCTTCCAAACTTACCTCATTATATAGCTAAATATAATGACATACATTCTCAAATCCCAGGTTCTAGAAACCTTATAACCTCTTTCATTACAAATAATGATAATTATATTATTCTTTTCATCTTACACGAGTGACTTTCATCCGCCACCAAGGATACATAAATGTTCATTAAACTAATCTATAGTTTAATTCTATCATTCTATATTACAAGTATTCACTTGCTCTTCACGCACATTCAAGTTCTTTCTAACATCGTACGCTGAAAATGTTTTTCATTTAAAGTAAGTGTGAGCATTTAATTGCCCAACAAGTCATAACAGTTGAACAAACAACTTCAAGAGTTTAAACATTCTTCAGAACTTCGATAACCGAACAAAGGTTATGAAGCAGCTTGAATAATAGGAATAGTCTCGATTCCTATCATCTTAAAACATTCATGACATACTCTTTACACTACTTTCATTCTTCTACCTTCTTCCATACATATCATGTTTGGCTAGAATCATTAGCACAGACTTAACAATAACGGTTCATGTATAAACAAAACATACTCGTATTGAATAGTTCAATCACAGAACAGTTCATCTCAAGGAAACACCGAAGTGTTCAAATTGTGGCACAAGGCCTCATACATACTACCAGCTTGTACATATATCGCACATATGCACATAGAAAGACTTCTCAAGTTCAACATATGAGAAGTTTAAGAAACTAACATTCATATAATATGAATAAAGTTAGGAAACTTACCTTACGTACAGCTACAGCTTATAGTTTACGCTGAACTGCTCATTCCAATTCCTATGTAGCACATAAGGAAATAACACATACACCAATTAGTCATATACTTGACTTTAAGCATTGGTTTACTTAACTTTACTTCTTAGGGTTCACATTCTTATAAACTAAGTTTACGCGACTAACTTCCTTTACTACCGGTTACGGCTTCATGACATACGGATATGTCTTACTCAAACATTCATCATCTTTGATGATTTACATTCTTATCTTCTTCTTATAACTTTTCTAAGACTCAGCACACATCACGTCTCTGCTAGTAGTCCATATGGTACTCTGAGTGGTTTCCCACAAACAACCAACAAATAAGTTCACGTCTCATCTACACTGCCCACAACAGTGAGTTAGATCTGTTGCCAGTTTCGTATATACCTTCGCTCTCTGAAGGAATTGTTTAGCCCAGCTCCCATATGTCAACTATCAAAGGTTACGATTATACAACAACCTAAACTCATCTTAACTTATTCGAACTATTAAACTTTAACGTTCGTTAAGCCAACTTCTTATTCCTTATGGCTTTCTAGCAACTAAATGCCATACCTCAGGATTCATTCTTTATCGTCTAAGTCATACAGTCTTTTGTATACTCAGAATGATCATTCAATGTTCATTCTACGCATTTATAGCGTTAAGTATTTTACGTTACCTTATTCTTATCTTACAACGTCCGGTTCATTCAACTCGGAACTTTGTCCAAGTTATACTTATTAACTCGGCTTCTTAATATTATACGTTATTATCTTTAACTCAGTTTCTTCACCATTCACAGTTAATCAACATTCTTCATTACTTTACGGTCAAACCATACACGAAGTGTAGGTTTTACCGGTTTAATAATCCCATACACTCAACCCTTACGTTGGTTAAAGTGTTTAACGCTTACATTCATTCCATCTTCTTTATCCGACGCGAATACTATTCACGACAATCATTTACATATTCAGTGTTCACGTTGCTCGTCTCTTAATCTCTCATTCAACCATCACTCAAGGTTTCAATTGAATTCAATTGTTATCTAACCTATGAACCCCATGTTCATTATTCTTCCTTAATGTCGAAGCAATAATGTTCGTTATATGCTAAGACCGATCATTCATCGAAACTGCGTTGCGTTCACAACGTCTATACACTTTACAATAATCTCTCATTAATACAACATAACATCGAAATGTTATTCATTACCTTCATCACTCAACATCTAAGGAATCACAATCATAGCAATCCCTCACATTTGTTTATTGCGACTACGGTCCCCAAATATCAGTTACGTAATCCGCACCTACAATCTTTGTCTTTTAATCTCGTTTAATCTTTTCGTTCAACCTTTATTAAGATTTAAAACACTTGATTAAGTGTTACATTAGGTGAACTATATGTTAATATTTCTTTCTTGCACATCCCCCAATAATTGAGCACTTAAAAGCTCATTCTTTGGGTCTTGCCTCTGACCGATAGCCGGCTGCTGGCCAGCGTTCCCTCTCTCTCTCTCTCTCTTGCACGACCTACATCACCCTCTTCTTCCTTTGGTGCAGCATTGCGGCTAAACTCTTTATTATCTCTCGTATTGTGCGCTGATTAACAACACTGAGGCTGGAGCTTGCATTTGTACCACTTCAAAAGCTTAGGCTGGCCATGCGCTACTTCTCAAAGCTTCGGTCGTATTTGCATGGAAAGCCTAAACCCTAGAAAAATTTCTAAGTCTTGCATTAAGTTTGAGATACGTACTTCCCGATCTCATAACTTCTTCGCTATAACTCAGAACAAGATCATTCCAAAGCCATTCACTTCCTTATCTTATGTACTCCAATACCCCTCGGACAGAACTTCATTCTGAATCCGTTAACGTGCCATTCAATTGGCTTAATCTTCACTCTTCGTTCATTTTTACGCTTTTAACGTTTTTCAGTCGTTCGTCCGTAATTTGGTCATCCGAACTCAAAACTCGTTCGTTCTTGAGTCCACGACTCACGTTTTCTATGTTCTCTTACATTCTTATGAAACCCTACACATTCAGGTTCATTTACTAACTTTCTAATTCTCGTTCGTTTTTTATAAAATTTCGCCATAACTTCGTTATAGCTACGTTTTAATCAGTTCTTCATGAACGTTTCTACCGTTCCTAACCAAGCAATAAGCAACTAACTTATACGCGATGGTTTTAAACTTGTGCATCAACAACAATTATCCTACGATGGTTTTAAATTTGTCCATCAACAACGTTCTTCCTGTTCTTCATGTTCTTCGTTCGTTCTTCATTTTAATCGATATTTTGGATTACGATTCTACTTTTTATTGGAATTTGATGTTATAGAACACCATTCCTTACTTATTTCACCTACTCGTTCATAAGATTCATTCGGATCGCTCCAAATCCTTACGAATCTTATACTTCCTTAAGAAATTTACAAACTAAACTTCTAGTTCTTATTTCTTTATTTTCTCATTATTTCAACCATATGAAATCATTTTTAACTTCATCTACCTCTTATCTTTATTAATCTATGTTTTAAGCATAGAAACTTAAAGAAAATATTAGAAGAAACTAGGGTTCGGATTACTGTTCTTCTTTAATCCTCTTCCGTTATACAAAGCCGGCGATTTGCAAGCTTTTCTATCTCACGATCACTTTTGATCCGAGCATTCATGCTCAAACTCTTCCTTCTCCCTCTTCATTCGAGCTCTCTCTCTCTCTCTCAAGTTATAGGATTTTAAAAGTCCAAAAAAAATGAAATCTAGCTTCCTATTTATAAAAAACCAAAGCTTAGGGCAATTTGGTCATTTCGCCCCCACCTCCTTACTATTCCCACCTCCTCCAACACTTAGCCACCAAGTAAACTTGGCCTCCACCCTTACTTGGTGGCCAAGTGGCCTTCCACATGCCCATGAGTCACCCCATAGGTTGCCCCATGGTTCTTACCCATCCGTTTACCCATCGGTTTGATCCGCAGTTTCTTTTCTTGGTTTGGGCCTTAACCCTAATTCTTCTTGGGCTTATCTTGGGCTTAATTTCACAAAGCATTGGGCTTGACATAATCCAAGTCCAATTGGATTCTACAAAGTCTATGAACTCAAAGTCCATTAAGACTAATCGTATTCTATGAATTCCATTCTCGTAATACTCATATAATAACTAGTATTATACTCGTATTTCTCACGCATAATAACCCTAATTATTATACGTGATCATTAAATTCTCGGAACTCACTTTTCCTAACCCTTAGGTTTAAGCGAAAACTTCGTTTTTGCCATAACCTAAATATTATTGAATATTCCATCACCTCAAAATTATACATAATTATTTACTTCTCGGAATTTCAAAATAAATCTCCGAGCAGAAACAGATGAATAGTGCATATTTCGTCTTTTTCCCTGAAAAATATTTTGTTCCCGAAAAACTTTTATTTTCGTTTTGAAAATTCTTACTCGTTCAATCTAGCTTGTAGCCAGAATCCTTCCGATTTATAATCATCCTAGGTTATAGAACGATTAATAAACACATATCACATAATAATATTAATAAAAATTTATTTTATTAATAACTAATTCTTTAAACCTAAATTATGGATAATCAAAAATTCCAGGTTGTCCCATTCCTCCCTCCTTGTAAAAATTCCGTCATCGAAATTTCTTAAAACCACACCCTTACCCGGGTCATCATATTCTCTCCTTCTTCACCGAATTTCATCGTCGAAATTTTTAGCTTACTCTTCTTCTCAACTTCTCTTCAAACAAGTTCTTATCTTTCCATCATTCCTAACCTCCATAACCTATCAAGAATCATGAAGTAGAAGGAATAAGGAGGAATATAAAATTTCCTTTCAAACATTTTCATACTTTTGCTGAGGGGTCAAATTGACCATGAACTCTTACTAGGTTTAACAAAGATTTAGTCAGAAACCTTTCTTTAATCTGATACGGTTTACAATCACAAAGAAAGTAAACTACCTCTTTCATACGTAGGTGATCAACCTATCGTATAACCCCATTTCGGGGTATGTTCACCTCATACTTAATACAAAAAAAATATATTTGGATATCACTTAAAACATTCGTCTAGTCAACTCAATTGACATTGACTACTTCTTTAAATTCTTTTCACAATACATCAAAACTTTTCATGACGTCATGATACCACACTTTTCACAGTACGTTGAGGACTTCATCAGTTTATGACTTCGTCATTATACATCATACCATAGCGGGTTGTTGATCCTAAGATCACATCCAACACTAGGTTCAATTGCGTTAACAACTCCATCTTTTTACCATCCTTGCATCAAATGCACAGATGATATAAAAATTCTTTTTGATATTTTAAATCAATTTCTGTCTAGCCGAAGCAATTGGCATAGACATACCGAGAACAACTCTTTTAAAATCCGTTGGTTCCAAAAGTTGAACCAATTCTTTCCTTTTTGAAATGTACACATAAGCACAATTTCAATAAACTTCGAAATCTAGCATAGCTAGATGATTTGGAATATCCTATTTCTCCATCTTCCTTCATTGTCTTACTGCGACAATACTTAATCTTCTCTAGCACCTTCAATGCTAAGTCTACTAAAAATACTTCGTTTTCAGTCTAAACATTCCTATACCTTAGTACAGTCCATCAACTTACTAGACATTATGAGTTCAGGAACTTTCCACAATAGTATGAGTTTAAGAACATCCAGACAGACCTTAGGCATCCATTCGCTGAGACGTTCGAAAACATACCATATTATTATGAGTCATAAACTTACCATAAGTATGAGTTTCAAGAACTCATACCTACCTTATCGTTCTCTACTTATCAAGTATTTACATGAGAAAAGATTCACCTTCTTGTCATATCCATCTTAATAGCGCGACCAATTCCAATGATTATCACTGTAATAAACTGAGCCGTTGTTACACCAAAGCACAAACCTCTGCCCATAATAAAGGTTCATACAACTCAGCTATCACATGAGTCCTCAATTGAAATCTTACAACTTCTAAATTTCTCTTTACTTCAGACCCAGACTCCGTGCGTCACAATTCCATTTCCTTCCAAACATACCTCATTATATAGCTAAATATAATGACATACATTCTCAAATCACAGGTTCTCGAAACCTTATAACCTCTTTCATTACAAATAATGATAATTACATTATTTTTTTCATCTTACACGAGTGACTTTCATCCGCCACCAAGGATACATAACTTTTCATTAAACTAATCTATAGTTTAATTCTATCATTCTATATTACAAGTCTTCACTTGTTCGTTACGCACATTCATATACTGAATGACACTTCGTCTGGACACCGTTAAACTTGATCTTTACGGGATCCTTAAGTTTTTTCTAACATCGTACGCTGAAAATGTTTTTCATTTAAAGCAAGTGTGAGCATTCAATTTCCCAGCAAGTCATAACAGTTGAACAAACAACTTCAAGAGTTTAAACATTCTTCAGAACTTCGATAACCGAACAAAGGTTATGAAGCAGCTTGAATAATAGGAATAGTCTCGATTCCTATCATCATAAAACATTCATGACATACTCTTTACACTACTTTCATTCTTCTACCTTTTTCCATACATATCATGTCTGGCTAGAATTATTAACACAAACTTAACAATAATGGTTCATGTATAAACAGAACATACTCGTATTGAATAGTTCAATCACAGAACAGTTCATCTCAAGGAAACACCGAAGTGTTCAAATTGTGGCACAAGGCCTCTTTCATACTACCACCTTGTACATATATCGCACATATGCACATAGAAAAGACTTCTCAAGTTCAACATCTGAGAAGTTTAAGAAACTAGCATTCATATAATATGAATGAAGTTAGGAAACTTGCCTTACGCACAGCTACAGCTTATAGTTTACGATGAACTACTCATTCCAATTCCTATGTAGCACATAAGGAAATAACACATACACCAATTAGTCATATACTTGACTTTACGCATTGGTTTACTTAACTTTACTTCTTAGGTTTCACATTCTTATAAACTAAGTTTACGCGAATAACTTCCTTTACTACTGGTTTACGACTTCATGACATACGGAGATGTCTTACTCAAACATTCATCATCTTTGATGATTTACATTCTTATCTTCTTCTTATAACTTTTCTAGGACTCAGCATACATCACGTCTCTGCTAGTAGTCCATATGGTACTCTGAGTGGTTTCCCACAAACAAACAACAAACAAGTACCCGTATCATCTACACTGCCCACAACAGTGAGTTAGATCAGTTGCCCGTTTCTTATATACCTTCGCTCTCTGAAGGAATTGTTTATGTGACAACCCGAGAATTTTGAATATTTTTAAAAATTTTATTAATTGATTTAAGGTTCAAAATTTGAACCTAGACAGAAAATAAGTGTATGCGTTTGATATTTTTAAGAAGGAATTTTGAGGATTTCAAAATTCTGTGAAGGATTTAAGTGAATTATTCAGGATTAAGGGAATACGCGTTTATGTTCTATATGTATGTGTACAGTATGTGGTTAAGGGTCAAGGGTTGACCAGATACACGATATCTGTAACAAACCCTAAGTATATATTAAGAACGTCAACGTTCGGTTAGAAAACCCTAGCGATTAACAAGGAACCCTAGAAACCGGTTCTGGAACCCTTAATTTCAGTTTCGGAAATTCGAAACCCTAATTCGATGTATGAAACCCTAATCTGGGAACTTAAATGATTATTATATTGCTTAAGTGATATTAATTATAATATTAATTAGAGTAAATTTTAATTAGTTAGCAAACCCTAAAATTTGTTAAACCCTAATTTCTTGTTTAGGAACCCTAATTTATAATTAGGGAAAACAAAAGTGTTAATTTAATACTTTTAATGTTAATTAGGAAACCTTAATCCTAATTTTCAAGTTATAGTAATTAGAAAACCCTAATCTCATAGGAAATCTAATTTCGAAATTTGAAATATTATTTTTCTAATTAAAACCCTAATTCGTGGGTTGTAAACTCTAATGACCATTTTGACCCTAATTGCAAAATTAGCAATTTTGATTAGGATATATTAATCCTAATTAGCAAAGATTGAAATATTGATTAAGAAATTTTAATATAATTAGAAATTTCTAATTATAATTTAGAAATATTAATTTTCAATTTTTAAAACCGAAATTCGGAAATCTTAGAAATTAAATGTGCAAGTTAAGGGTTAAACCCTAAACCCTAAAATATTTCAAACCTTAAACCCTAACCCAAACCCTAAACCCTAAGGATTTGCATCAAATGACCAATTTAGAAATAAAATTAATTGCTAAATAACTATAATACCCTTATTGAATTATTGAGCCTAACTTGCAAATCTAGCCAAATATGGGTTGCTCAACAACTTCACCAACTCCATGTGGCCTAAATATGCATCCAACCAACCGAAATCCTCAAGACCCTAGCATCATGCCATCAAATAAATAGATTAAGAGAGAGAAATGATCTCTTTATTTTTCATTTTGTCCAAGTCTCTTCTCTCTCTATATTTTCGGATCTTAGAGTGAGAGAGTGTGAGAAAACAAGCCATGATCAAGCTCTAGCAATCCAATAATAGATTCAAGGGTCAGAATCCAAGATCAAAGCTCAAAATGGTATAAAACCCTATTTTTTAGAAATCATACGATCTGATGTTATATGTTGTAATTGATTGTTTATAGTTATGTAATAATGTGTCTTTTAGTGATCTGGGTTGATAGATCAAGGATCTATAACACTTAGATGCACGAAAATCAAGTTTTTAAAACTGATCAAGAACCCTAAATTTGTTGTCTGACAAGCCAATGTCAGGGACTCTAGATCCGTGTGTGTTAGATGTTTTCTGTGTTTTATGTTATAGATTTGTAGTATGCCATGTTATCTTTAATCTACAACTTGAATAATGGTTCGATCGGGTCTATATTTCATGTTATGATCGGTCAAACAATGTTGACCGATCACGGGAGTAAGCTTCTGGGCAACCCAGAACCCAGCTTGTTGTCTGACAAGATTTTCAACGCATCTGATTTTGCTGTTGTTTTATATTTTGGTCAAGTTATTGTTTGATCTTTGTAGTCAGACATTCTCTCTACATACTCAAACCATTATGTAAGACCCCAACTTATTATAAATAAAATCGAATTTCCGCTATTTATTATTGTTAATAATAAGGTGTTAATTGGATATAATGCTTTGGTTATGGGTGAAATGTGCAAATTTTGCAAAATAAGCAAGTGGTTATAAAATATTCATTGTTATCGGGGAATATTAAGCGGTCGGTGGAATATTCTTTACGTAAATGGAATATTAAATGCGACGGCCAGCCTGACCATTTAGGGCCCCATAACGGATAATGGTCGGATGAAGAAAATGACAAATTTGAGTTTTTACAAATAACGGCGTGGTTGTTCTGAATTAACCTTTGTTGGAATACCCGTTGGTTAAAATACTGATGTCTGGCGTGGTTGCATTAAAGATGAGCACCAGGTATTGCAGTATTGTTGAATTATTGATTAAATGCGTGAAGGCACTACTCAATAATTGTTACGATAATTACTTGCTCAATATTTTATTTTATTGATTCAATAATTGTTGCATTGATATTTTATATTATTGTTGTTTCAATAATTGTCACTGTACAGTATCTCCATTATCAAATCAATAATTCATATTATTTGGAATAATATTATTAGATAAGATTATTGGCAATGTCTAGAAAGTTCTGTCAATGAGAGGTTTGGTCACCTAATTGCACGCCAGTAAGGAGAAATCCTTATCGGAAAGCCCCCTTCTTTCCTAGGAACGGCCTGGTTGTCATAATTGTGATTCTGTAATATTATTTGTGAATAATTAATTATTGATTTATATAATAAGGAAATATTTATTTTATGTGGATATAAATGATGGATATATTTATTTTTATGTGGATAAAAATGAAGGAATTAATGCTGAGATGTTTTATCAGTATTTTTTCGGTGTGGAGGTATTAAAAATCATCCGTTTATGGATTTCGGATATTTTATGTTTGGAATTTGGAAAAACTCAAAGCTACAAAGTTGTAGAGAATTCAATTTCGTGTGGAATGGACATAAGTTTCGAATTTTTCTTATAAATGAGCTATTTTCTATGAAATACTGAAGTTTTGGAAAATAAAATGATTTTTATTAAATTATGTGTGGGACCCACTTTTGTTTTAACATGTGGGCTGCTGGGATTTTTTTTTCAGAATTGAGGTGCTGGTCTTGGTTGGTGAGTATGCGTAGGATTGATATAAGAAATAATATTATTTTATTATTTTAGTCTCCTTTGGCGTTCTAGCATTTTCCTTTTAATAGATGCTTAGGTTAGAATTGAAAATCACACCAGAAACAAATTTTCTTTCTCTCTAGATTATTAAGCGTATTTTTGTGAGTATTTTGATACTTTGAGAGTTGCTATTCAGTGCAAGTTTCTGTCAGCACTATATCCGAAATTCAGTCAGTAGTACAGTTATTTTGAAATAAGGGATGTTATTTATTTTTAAATGATATTATTTTCTTCAATATCATTATGCCGAAATATTGGTTTGAACTTTTTATCAAATTTGGAACTTTTTGTGTCTGAGTTACTATTCACGTATACGGCACTATTCACCGAAAAATGAAATTTTCTCCTTTTTATCCAAGATGTCTATTATGGTTACTATCTTTAATTGTATCCATGTTTTGATCTTTATTCTTGAATTTTGCTTCAAAATCGGTTATTATGGAGTATTATTGATCTTGGATAAAGCTGTATACTTAATCTCTAATATTTGTTATTTTGTTTCACTAGATTCGTTCCTTTAAAATATTTTTCATCATCCTCAGTCCTAAATGATGATATTACTGAATATCTTTGGCCTGTAGTGCAAAGATGAATATTTGATTAAAGATGTATATTGATTGTTATTACAGGGATAAAATATTGATGATGGACTTTTAAATCTTAAAAGATAGTGGAATTCTTTCTCTACTTGACTCTTCTAATGGATTGTTGTTTCCGCTGCAGTTGTTGATCTAAAACTTGTTGTATATTATATTTTATCAGATTTTTTCCTGTTGAAGACTAATGATAATTTGTTGTATATTATCTTAGTCATAATATTCTTTACTTGGCTATTTGAGCTCACCCTTTTCCTTTTTGTTTCATTTTTCTTCTCAGGAGGTGAGAACATAGCAGGAACTAGTCGGGGTACGGAGTGATGGTTCTAGAAAGTTGTTTTAGCAGTCCTCACTATTTTTGTAAAATAGTGTATCAATAATTGTAATGAGGACTCCTTTTGAGTTTGTATACTCTCTATTAGACTATATTTATATTCAAACTCACAGTATATGTGTTGTCGTATTTTGCACGACAATTGTATTATTGAGGTTGTATTTATTTTTGTACCATATATTTGGCGACTTAGAATGGGTGATGTATACCTATTTTGGGGGCGTCACACATTACATCACCCGAATCATGCTCAGAGTCAATGTAATCAATGGTCAAACAAGAGTTGACCAACTGTCCCAGATGAATTTCTGGAAAACCAAGAAAACCGGAAGAACTAGATTTCTGACATCCTTTGACTGAGCTGAATCTGGAACATATGATGTAGTTGGACTAATCTGTTGTTATAATTATGTTTTATGACATGATAACTGTAAATTGGAACCATAATAGACCTAAAATGGGTGATGTATACCTATTTTGGGGGCGTCACAGTTGGTATCAGAGCTTAGGGATATGGTCTCTGGCGGAGATCGGGGAATAGAATTAGGAGGGGAGAGATGAGTAAATCCTTCGCTAGTGTGTCCTATCTAAGCTTATTTGTTGGTCGGTCATAATATAGGGATATTATGTGATATTTTAATTTGTTTAATTAACCCTTGTTTTATGGCAGTATTTAAGAATGGCTGCTGAGAACGTTAACAATGGAGTGTATGAGACTGTGGAACAACCTTTAGTCACAAACCAGGAGAATGTACAACAGGAAGGCAATATTCCTCCTGTAAACAACACTACCGAATAAATGATGAATGATGGGATGTTCAGAAGTTTTTGCAGTTCATGCAAAATCAGACGAGGGAGACTCGTGCACAAAATACGGGTGGAAATGATAGCAATGCACGACTTGTCACAGCCAAGCAGTTCAAGGAGTTGGGACCACCAGAATTTATTGGAAAGTCGGATCCGATCAAGGCGGAAACGTGGGTTAAACAAATTACCAAGATATTCGATGTCTTGGGATGCACAGAGAGGACGAAGGTTCCATTTGCCACCTTATGTTCATGCGGTGAGGCGGATCTCTTGGTGGGGAGTCTCGTGAAGCGTACTCAACTGTCGCTCAACATGTCTTGGGAAATGTTTAAAAAGCATTTAATGACAAGTACTTTCACGAAAGTATTAAATCATATGAAGGAGGTGGAGTTTATCGGTGAAAAAAAAAAACATGATGGTGTCCCGATGCGACGAGCAAAGTTTGCGAGTTATCCAGGTTTGCACCTCATTTAGTCGAAAATGAGGAACGAATGACGAGGATGTTTCTGAGAGCTCTAAAGCCCGAGATTCGACAATATCTTATATCTCATAAATTTTCTTTATATTCAAATGTTGTAAACATGGCTCAATTATTAGAGTGAGATAATGAGTATGTGCAACCGAGGGACCACAACCAGGGTCGTACAGGTGGCGGCAGCCATAGGAGCAATGAAAACTAGCAAGGAGGAAAGCATTCAGACAAAAGCGGTAACCACTCTGGTGGTAATCGTGGTCGTGATAATAGAAAGAGCGAGTCGGGAGGAGATTTTAAGAAGAGAAGATAAAACAATGATAATGTAAAGACGTCAACACAAACATCAACTGTTTCTAGGGGAAGAGAACAAGCACCGGTCGTTTGTTACAAATGCGGAAAAAAGGGACACATCAGCCCAAACTGCCCACAACAATCCAAGGTGTGTTATAACTGTGGAAAGGAAGGTCATATAGCTAGAAATTGTCTAGTTGGGAAACCAAGTTCAACGGGGATGGTGACTTCAAAGGCTGTCCCGGACAAGTTAAATTCGGTGGTTCCTGGAAGGGCGTTTGTCGTGACTGCACAAAATGCGAGGAACCCAAACGAGGTGATCACGGGTAAGCTAGTCATAAACTCTTACGAAGTTTATACCTTACTAGATACCGGTTCTACCAATTTTTTTTTATCTCTCCTACCTGTGCTCAACGTTTAAACTTGACTCCGGAGAAATTAGACCTTGACTTATCTGTTGAGACTCCGTTAGGAGAAATTTTCATAACATCTACTGTTTATAAATCTTGTTTGATTCAAGTCGGTACCATCACATTACCTGCCGACCTTATTTCATTGAAAATTCTTGCATTTGATGTGATTTTAGGGATTGATTGGTTAACCACGCATCATGCTAAAATTGATTGTTTTCATAAGGTTGTTAGTTTTCATATTCCTAACCAACCTATTATGCGAATTCAAACAACCAAACCATTAAAGACAATCACTGTCATATCAAGCCATAAAGCTATTCGTTTATTGAAAAACGGATGTCAAGTTTTCTTAGCCCATGTCACGGACTTGAACAAAAAAACGTCAGATTTGAATAAAATTTTTGTTGTTAATGAATTTCCTGAAGAACTTCCCGGTCTACCCCCAGAACGTGATGTTGAATTCTTTATTGACCTTGAACCGGGTACAAAACCTATTTTTAAAACCCCATATCGAATGGCTCCTATTGAACTTCAGGAGTTAAAAGTCCAACTAAAGGAATTATTAAACATCGGTTTCATTCGTCCTAGTACATCTCCTTGGGGTGCTCCTGTTTTATTCGTAAGGAAGAAAGACGGGAGTATGTGACTTTGTATTGACTACCGAGAATTGAACCATGTCACCATCAAGAATAGGTATCCGCTACGTCGCATTGATGACCTATTTGACCAGTTACAAGGAGCAAAATTATTTTCAAAGATCGATCTTCGTTCTGGATATCATCAGCTGAAGATTAAAACTGAGGATATTCCAAAGACTACCTTCAGAACTCAGTACGGGCATTATGAATTCTTAGTCATGTCTTTTGGATTGATTAATGCTCCTGTTGCTTTCATAGATATGATGAACCGAGTATTCAAGGAATATTTGGATCAGTTCGTTGTTGTCTTTATTGATGACATCCTCATCTATTTCAAAAGCCGTGAAGATCATGAGCACCATTTGAAGTTGATACTTGAAAGGCTTCGTGAAAACAAACTTTATGCCAAGCTGAAGAAATGCGAGTTCTAGCTTGAGGAAGTAGAATTCCTTGGGCACGTGGTGTCAAAACTTGGAGTATATGTTGACCCGGCGAAGATTGAAGCAGTACAAAGTTGGGTACAACCGAAGTCGGTGACCGAAGTGCGTAGCTTCGGTTTAAATGGTTATTATCGGAGATTCGTGGAAGGATTTTCTCGAATCGCTACTCCGATAACTTCGATTAACTTTCGGAAGGATACAAAAATTTGTATGGAGCGAAGAATGCGAGAAGAGTTTCCAAGAGCTCAAGAGGAGACTCATTTCGGCACCTGTTCTGGCAATACCATCTGGTACGGATGGATTTGTTATATACAGCGATGCTTCAGGCAAAGGGTTAGGATGCGTTCTCATGCAACATGGGAAAGTCATAGCCTATGCCTCACGACAACTCAAAGAATATGAGAGGAATTATCCTACTCATGATCTAGAGTTAGCAGCAGTCGTTTTCGCGTTGAAAATCTGGAGACACTACCTGTATGGGGAGAAAGTGGAGATCTATCTGAGATCATAAAAAGCCTCAAATATTTCTTCACCCAAAAGAACTCAATATCTTGACAACGACGCTTACCGAGCTCGAGTTGTTGAAGATTACGACCATACCATCCAATATCATCCCGGAAAAGCAAATGTGGTAGGCGATTTATTGAGTAGAAGATAATATGCGGGTACGAGTGCAATGTTGTTAACACAAAGATCCATTTTGTATGACTTGCAAAGGATGGAGATAAAGGTAAAGGCTCCAAGTACCCATGTGATGATATCAAACATACGAGTAGAACCGACTTTAATCGATAAAGTTAAAGCTGCTCAAGCTACGGATATGGAGTTGATGCGTATGAAGAAGAAAGTGCAAGAAGGTGCTATTCCAGAAGCAAGAATCGATGAATGAGGAATACTTTGACTCAACTCCAGACTTTGTGTTCCTAACGATTCTGACTTGAAGCATAGAATCATGATGGAGGCACACAACACACCGTTTGCAATCCATCCTGGGAGTACCAAAATGTATCATGATCTTCGACATACATTTTGGTGGAACAATATGAAGAGAGAGAGATCGCAGAGTTTATCTTGAGGTGTTTAACTTATCAACGTCTAAAGGCGGAGCATCAAGTGCCAAAGGGTCCATTACAACCACTTGAGATTTTGAAATGGAAGTGGGTCCTCAAACGGACGGACAATCAGAGAGGACTATTCAAAATCTTGAAGATCTATTAAGACTTTGTGTCCTAGATTTGAAAGGGAGTTGGGATAAGTACCTACCATTGGTGGAATTCTCCTACAACAACAGTTATCAGGCAAGTATAGGCGTGGCTCCATTTGAATCATTGTATGGACGAAAGTGTCGCTCTCCAAAGATATCTTTGGGGCGAGGTGGGTGAAGCAACGTTGTTGGGACCGAAATGAGTGCGAATGACTACAGAGAAGATCCAAATGATCCAACAACGTATACAAACGGCACAGGATCGACAAAAGAGTTATGCGGATCTTCATCGGAAGGACGTGTAATTTAATATTGGGGATCATGTATTGTTACGTGTTGCACCATGGAAGTGAGTTACAAGATTTGGGAAGAGAGGAAAGCTCAATCCAATATTTGTTGGTCCATTTGAGATTCTTGATCGAATAGGAAATGTGGCCTATAGACTCGCATTAACTCCAAGCATATTTAGTGTTCATAATGTTTTTCACATATCTATGCTTCGTAAATATGTTAAAGACCCGAACCACATTATTGAGTTAGAACCAGACGAGATAGCCGAAGATTTAACGTACGAGGAGGTACCTGTTAAGATCTTGGATAGGAAAGAGCATGTCCTACGTACGAAGGTTATACCACAAGTTAAGGTTTTATGGAGAAACCATACTATTAAAGAAATGACCTGGGAGTTGGAATCAGAATTGAAAGCGAGGTATCCTCACCTTTTTGAAACACGAGGTACGTACGTCAATTTCGAGGACGGAATTTCATAAGGAGGGGAGGTTGTAAGACCCCAACTTATTATAAATAAAATCGAATTTTCGCTATTTATTATTATGAATAATAAGGTGTTAATTGGATATAATGCTTTGGTTATGGGTGAAATGTGCAAATTTTATAAAATAAGCAAGTGGTTATAAAATATTCATTGTTGTTAGGGGAATATTAAGCTTGGTAGTGGAATATTCTTTACGTTTGAAATATTCATACGGCCAGTAGCGACCATTTATTGGGCCCCATAGACGGATAACAGTCGGGATGAAGAAAATGACAAATTTGAGTTTTTACAAATAACGGTAGTAGTTATTCTGAATTAACAACTTGTTGGAATACCCGTGGTTAAAATCTGATGTCTGGCGTGGTTGCACAAGAGATGGCACTGCGGTATTGCACAATATTGTTGAATTATTGATTAAATACATAAGAAGGCACTACTCAATAATTGTTACGATGAATTATTGTTCAATATTTTATTTTATTGGTTCAATAATTGCTGCGTTGATATTTTATATTATTGTTGTTTCAATAATTGTCACCGCATGATATCTCCATTATCGGATCAATAATTCATATTATTTGTAATAATATTATTAGATAACATTATTGGTAATGTCTAGAAAGTTACATCGAGGAGAGGTTTGGTCACCTAATTGCACGCCAAGAAGAGAGAAATCCTTATCGGAAAGCCCCTCTTTCACAGGAGCTACTGGTTGTCATAATTGTGATTACATAATATTATTTTTTAATAATTAATTATTGATTTATATGATAAGAAAATATTTATTTTATGTGCATATAAATGATGGATATATTTATTTTTATGTGGATAAAAATGAAGGAATTAATGCTGAGGTGTTTTATCAGTATTTTGTCGGTGTGGAGGTATTAAAAATCATCCGTTTGTGGATTTCGGATATTTTATGTTTGGAATTTGGAAAAACTCAAAGCTATAAAGTTGTAGAGAATTCGATTTCGTGTGGAATGGACATAAGTTTTGTATATTTCGGATATTTTATGTTTCGATTTCATTATGCCGAAATATTGGTTTGAACTTTTTATCAAATTTGGAACTTTTTGTGTTGAAGTTACTATTCACGAATACGACACTATTCACCGAAAAATAAAATTTTCTCCTTTTTGTCCAAGATGTCTATTATAGTTTCTATCTTTGATTGTATCCATGTTTTGATCTTTATTCTTGAATTTTTCTTCAAAATTAGTTATTATGGAGTATTATTGATCTTGGATAAACCGTAATATGAATCTCAAATATTTGTTATTTTGTTTCACTAGATTCGTTCATTTAAAATATTTTTCATCATCCTTAGTCCTAAATGATGATATTACTAAATATCTTTGGCATGTAGTACAAAGATGAATGATTACCTAATGAATATCTTTGGCCCGTAGTGCAAAGATGAACAGGTGTTGAGATGAACATGACCAACTGGTGATACAAATGAATATCTTTGGCCTGTAGTGCAAAGATGAATATTTGATTAAAGATGTATATTGATTGTTGTTACAGAGATAAAATATTGATGATGGACTTTTAAATCTTAGAAGATAGTGGAATTCTTTCTCTACTTAACTCTTCTAATGGATTGTTGTTTTCGCTGCAGTTGTTGATCTAAAACTTGTTGTCTATTATATTTTATCAGATTTTTCCCCATTGAAGACTAATAATAATTTGTTGTATATTATCTTAGTAATAATATTCTTTACTGTGCTAGTTGAGCTCACCCTTTTCCTTTTTGTTCCATTTTTCTTCTCAGGAGGTGAGAACATAGCAGGAACTAGTCGGGGTACGGAGTGATGGTTATAGAAAGTTGTTTTAGCAGTCCTCACTATTTTTGTAAAATAGTGTATCAATAATTGTAATGAAGACTCCTTTTGAGTTTGTATACTCTCTATTAGACTATATTTGTATTCAAACTCACAGTATATGTGTTGTCGTATTTTGCACGACAATTGTATTATTGAGGTTGTATTTATTTTTGTACCATATATTTGGCGACTCAGAATGGGTGATGTATACCTATTTTGGGGGCGTCACACATTACATCGCCCGAATCATGCTCAGAGTCAATGTAATCAATGGTCAAACAAGAGTTGACCAACTGTCCCGGATGAATTTCTGGAAAACCAAGAAAACCGGAAGAACTAGATTTCTGACATCCTTTGACCGAGCTGAATCTGGAACATGTGATGTAGTTGGACTAATCTGTTGTTATAATTATGTTTTATGACATGATAACTATAAATTGGAACCATAATAGACCTTATGTGATAATCAGAACCTGGATTAAAGTAAGCCAAAAAGAGACACCACGAACTTTTGGGTTTCTTGGAAACCCAGGAACGTTCTGACAAGCAGTTTACAAGCCCAGATCTTCATGATGTTTTGTGTTATGACCGAGTTTATGATTTAAGGTTGTAGTATTACACTTATACTACATTATGGATATCATTATCTGCCCAGAAAACATTAGGATCATAGAATAAAAACTGGTCAAACCAAGCACCTTAGTTACTGACATGAACACTCAAGAACACCTATAGCGACGGGTCTGTCGCTATAGGGCCCTTTAGCGACGGTTTTATTAATTTTTAATTTCTAATTTTCGAAAAATGATTATTTTAATTAAATAAATTGAAATAAATGGTTTTTAATTATTAAAATATATAATAAATTAAAAAAAAATTATTTTAAAAAGCTTTGAAAAGAGTTTTAATTATTTTGAGTATATTTCATAAATATTTAATATTTGTGGAATATAAATGGTATTTAATTTATTTAATTATAATGTTAAATAAATTATTTTAAAGTGATTTTAAATCATAAAAAAATATTATTATGGTATAAGAAAATATTTTAAGTTATTTTTAGTGACTTTTAATATTTTAGGATGAATTTCATTAATTAATTAATATTAATGATAATTAGTTTATTTAATAAATATATTAAATAAATTATTTAAAAATAGAATAAATGATTTAAAAGTCATATAAAATGGTTTAAGTAGTATAAAAATATTTTAAGTTATAAAATATAACTTTTAATATTTTGCCATGAAAATATTAATATTTTAGTATTAATAGCAATTATCGGATAATGAATTTAATTGTTTAAAAATCATATAAATATGATTTTAAGGTATTAAAAATACTTTGATATATTATAAGTATATTATAATATTATGACATGTATTTCATTAATATTTGATAATAAATAAATATTAATGATAAAATATTTATGTGGTATTTAATTCATTTAAATACATTTTTAATGATTAAAAATTCAAGATAAATAGTAATAATTATTTAAAAATTATTACGAGCTTACGAAAAATATTTCGACTGTTATTAAAATTATCTGAGATAATTGTTAAGTGTTAGGCAAAGTTTAATTGAACTTAAACTCAAAATTTTGTCCGGCTAGACTGTCGGGACGTTAGAACTTTGTCAAACTCAAGTCAGACTGAAACAGTTTGACCTAATACTGAGTCTTATGTGTGTTATAGACTGATAGGGTTATGTGTTATGTGTTTAGGTTATTCTATGTTTATATATATAGTTGTATTATATTGTGATGATATTATTCTAATATTGGAGATCTATATTACTAATATTAGGTCTTCGGATAAAGCATTATAAATTGTGTTGTTGTAATCAACGGTTCATGCAAGTTTGTTTTTACTTAACTCTGCTAAGAGTTGTTTCATTCGGATAAGCTTATGGTTAATCATTGCTGGTTGCCATGAATTGTACTCTATACATATTGCATGTATAAGTCAGGTATGAAAGGCTGATCACCTTCATTACCAGTTGGTTCAGATATATTTGTTCATGTATAATACTTGTTCAGTCTTAAATTTGTTACTGCTAGTTCATAATTATATTGTTGAATTATAGCCAGCTTATTATTCAGACTCTTTCAATCATTGTGGACACTCAAAATTTCTTGTATACCTGTCACTAACATTGTAGGAGGACATATTCGTCTTTTAAGAGGGAACCCTAAAAGACAATTCGTATCCACACCGGATACTACCGGAAGCTCAGTAACAACCCCGGAGCCCACTATGGGAGTAACAATTACAACCTCGGAGATAACCCTGAGGCGTGCAGATCCAATACCGGAACACACAACAGAGAAGAACGATTAATCTCGGAGATAACCCCGAGGTATCCAGTCTCATTCCCAACCATGGGAATAGCCACCAACCTTGGTGATAACCCCAAGGAATGCAGTTTCGGCGATAACCCCGGAAATGCTTATTTCAAATGCGAGCAGCTTCAATCTCGACGCTCACAACGAGATACACTGCACCAACCCGGCAATAACATCGGGAAGACATGCACACCTCAAAAATGATAAATGAGGATCTTCAACAAATTGCGGCGATCGATCTCGGTGAAGCTTCGAAAGCGTCGTGCCTTTATCAAATTAATCCGTGATAAGATTGCCGGTGAGGGCAACATCGTCATCTCGCTAACGTGATGCCACGCCACGTCGTCTCAACATCTCTATGCAACGATGTCCCACAAGACTAACCAATCCCGAGTGACTATTGTGCGGGGTAATAGATGAAAGTTGAAGCTTGAAGACCGGAATGCACCGTCCCATCTTCAATGACTTCGTACAAACTTTGATCCTATGCCAACGTACAACTCTCAACAACGGCGGTCCGAAATAGGTCATTTATACCTCAAACGGATGCCAGGATTGCACTTCTTAAAGTTTGAGTGGACATTACAATGCCCGAGTGCACGTACTTCGAGATGACCCGACCCGAAAACCCGGGCCCACCCGGGTTACCTCTGGTACAACTGCGGCTAAATTGCCTATAAATAGAGGGCTTGGGCTGCCCATTTTGTAAGAGAAAACGGCGAGGAAGCCCTGCCCAATTTGCTCTGCACTTGCCCTATGCAGTGTACTTTCTCATTTTAAACACATGTGAGCTCATATATAGCCCTTTTGTACCTACAAAAGCCAGTGTTTATCCACTCTAAAGATATAGAAGTCTTATTTGGCAGTCAACTGTAAGACTTCTCACACACTTTAGAGTCTTTCTCTTCATCTCTGCACACACCCTTCTTCACGTTGAGAGTCGTGTTGCGCGCATTTACCCGGACTTTGGTCCGTGGTTTTTGTTTAACTTATATATATATATATATATATATATATATATATATATATATATATATATATATTAACTGTGTGGAACTTTGTTCGATGAGCCTAGACTTGATGCAGGCGTTTATTTTCTTTAATATATATATATATATATATATATATATATATATATATATATATATACATTTATATATATATATTAATTGTCTGTCGAACTTTGTTCGATGAGCCTGAACTTGATGCAGGCGTTTACTCGCTTTTTATATATATATATATATATATATATATATATTTATATATATGAACTGTGGTGGGACTCTCATTCGATGAGCACAGATTTTACATCCCTGTGTTTACTCTGCTTTTATATATATATACATTTATATATATGATCGTTGTCGAACTACATTACGATGAGCACAGATTTTACATACAGTGCGTTTATTGCTTTTATATATATATATATATATATATATATATATATATATATATATATATATATATATATATATATATATATATATATCGTCTTACTGAGTTTCCTTACGTGGCGATTGATAAACTTTACAACTTTATTTACATTTCGTCCCGCCTGGAGTTTCCTTCGTGGCGGTTGACCGTATTTACAGCTTCATTTACATTTTGTCCCGCCTGGAGTTTCCTCTGTGGCGGTTGATATCTTTTAACAACTTTATTTACATTTCTGATCCCTCATGAAGGTGCTTTATGGTTGGTGATCATGTTTGTATATATATATTTACAACTTTTATATATATACCTGTTTACTGCTTTCATATAAATTGCGGTATCTTGTGCGCCTAGGAATCATGTGATCACAGATTCAGCCTATTGGATCTAGATTCGGTTCCCGTGATGGACATTTTCAGCTATAAGCAGCTTGTAAATTATTCTGCGATGTCTGAATTTCCTCAGATGGTTTCTATACCCATGAGGAACTCGGCATTATTTTGCACATTATTTTCGTACGGATGCCTCACATCTGTCAATTAAAATCAATCAAGCCAAACTCTTAATAAAATGGGAATGTAAAAGGTCTCAATTACTATTGAGCATCAGGGTTTGAAAAACCTCTTTTATAAAACGTCATTGCCATATCTTGCTTAAAATTGAATTTTTGTATAAATTCAAACCCTGTGTATATAGTTTCGAACGAGGCCTCACACTACTTCCAAATAACAGCACATTGACCCACACACACACATTCAGATAATAGTTTCTTTAAAAGAGGCGGTCACAATGGTAACACGGATGTCGAGGGGTGCCTAACACCTTCCCTCCGCATAACCAAGTCCCCGGATCCTAATGAATCTCGGTTTCACCTACCCGTTTAGAAGTGTCACATCACTGGGTCAATGTGCAAACCTTTTCTCGGTTGTGTTGGTACAACCATTTAAAAAACCAACTGGCGACTCTTAACAGTCCATCGTTGACATTATGCATGTCGGACCTTTTTCACTTGTTTTTTCAAATAAATCTCACCTAAAATGAGAACACCAAAGAACAAGTAACGGAAAGGGACATCTAAAAATCCCAACGTCAACAGGTGGCGACTCCGCTGGGGACTCCAGTAAAGAGGACTTAAGCCACTATTACAATCTTTTCAAAACTGTTATCTGCTTATGTGTGGATGTTGCATTTACATTTGATGAATGTGTACGAATTCATTTCCTTATTGCACTTAGTGTTTCACACCATAACTGCTTGTGATATTAGTGCTTCGCACCATATCTGCTTGTGATATTAGTGCTTCGCACATGTCATCATTTTTCATACGGTGAGACGCGATGTATGTGAATTTATGTTGTGTGGTCCCTCCACCAGGAGGCTATCCTGTCGGTGTTTGATTACTGGACTCGTGAGAAGACTAATTCTCCGAGGCTCAGGAAAGGCACCACCCAAATTCGCTCCAGTTGAAAGACCGGATTAATTTCCCGTCAACTAGATTACGATGATTTGGGAACCTTCATGCCAAAAAGCCGCGAGTGTAACCTAAGATAGGTTAGCCTCTGATAAACCCAAAACGGAGGAAAGTCTCTTCATGCTCTAACTCACATAGAGTTAGTTGGTCGATAAAGATTCAAAGACCGAATCTCGGCGAAGTTATAAGATACAGTGAGTTCCCTAACTCGATAATAAAGTTGAACAAAGAGTGATGAATAGATAGAGTCTAAAAGACTAAAAGTACAGTGATAGGAGATCGTAAAACAAAATGATCAAGATATAGAAATGAATAGTAATATATACGATGAGATCACCCCGTGATCGGATAAGGTTATAGTATGGAATAAGAATCAATCTGATGATTGAAAAGTTTACAGCAAGATTGTTGTATGAATTGGTACAGATTCAGGAAAGGGTTATGAATACGGATTAAATGAAATTCGTATTGAGAAGGGTGTTAGTGTTAGGTGGGGATTCAATTGAGGATTCATGTGTGGTAATGAAATGTATGATTCCTTCGTAGGCGAAAATTGTACTTCTTGTAAAAACTACTTAGTTCTGGCAATGATAATCATTGAAATGTTTGTGTCGCGCTATTTGATATATGAATGTTAAGAGGGTGATTCCTTTCTCATGTGTATAACAGATAGATAGGTCATAGGTAAAGGATATACGGTTAAGTACGAGTTCTTAAAACTCATACTTATGTGACATTCTTGACTCATAGTTATATGAAATGTTTATGAACCCCTCAGCGAACGGACGCCAAAGGTCAAACTAGGATAAGTTCTTAAACTCATATGATTGTGGCAATTTATGGACTCATAAATGTGGTTTTACGAACTGGGTATAGTTGTGTGTAAATGGAGTATTGAGGATAATAGGAACAGATAGATTGTTAAGAAAATGTTTATTAGTGTAGACATAAGTTTAAAAAAAAAATCCTAGCTATGCTAGACTTCAAAATTTTGACATCAAGTTAAATATGCACTATGTGCCTTTAAAAAAAATATATGTAGACTCATAATCATTTTTGAAACGGTTTAAAGTATAGTCTATGCTACTTATTTCAGCTAGACGCAAACGATTTGAAATATCAAAATATCTTTTATTTATCACTCATGTACCATATAACCTAGTGCATAGATGATAAAAAGTGATAGAGTTGTAAATACAGGAATACTTGGTGTGAATTTGATCTAAAATCGTTATTCCACTATTGTATGATGTGTTATGACAAAGTCATACAATGACGACATCCTAAAATGGACTGTTAATACAGTACGACATCATGGCGTCATTCTCAAAAATATTTTCAATAAAATTTAATTTGCCAACGGGGTTTGGATACACTTAAATAATTCGATTGAATTAAATTATTGATATGAGTCTACACTATTCGATTTAGCTAGACTAATATTATAAAAAACTATTCATTGAAAGAAATTTCCCGAACCAAATTATTTTGGTGCTGAATTCAATAAGACTGAGGTAGAATTTTGTGCCTATGGCAGTGAAGAGAAACAGATAAAATCAGTACTTGGCCAGTACAGGACATATCGAGCTAATCACCCTTTGTGTCTATAAGTTATGACGGTTTGCAGATAAATTTCCATAAAACCTTTGCGAAAATGACAGACAAATAGTCTATATGACTCCTCAGCAAAATTTGAAATTTTTTACTCTTGTGAGTGGTGTATTGGGAAGCATGTGATGCTGTGTATGTATGGTGTATGGTGAATGGTGTATGGTGTAAGGTAAATTTTGGGGACGAAATTTTTAGAAGAAGGGGTGAATGTGACAACCCGAGAATTTTGAATATTTTTTAAAAAATTATTAATTGATTTAAGGTTCAAAATTTGAACCTAGACCGAAAATAAGTGTATGCGTTTGATATTTTTAAGAAGGAATTTTGAGGATTTCAAAATTCCGTGAAGGATTTAAGTGAATTATTCAGGATTAAGGGAATACGCGTTTATGTTCTATATATATGTGTACAGTATGTGGTTAAGGCTCAAGGTTGACGGATACACGATATCCGTAACAAACCCTAAGTATATATTAAGAACGTCCAACGCGTTAGGCTAAAACCCTAGCGATTAACAAGGAACCATAGAAACCGGTTCTGGAACCCTTAATTTCAGTTTCGGAAATTCGAAACCCTAATTCGATGTATGAAACCCTAATTTGGGAACTTAAATGATTATTATATTGCTTAAGTGATATTAATTATAATATTAACTAAGGTAAAGCTTAATTAGTTAGCAAACCCTAAAATTTGTTAAACCCTAATTTCTGGTTTAGGAAACCTAATTTATAATTAGGGAAAATATAAGTGTTAATTTAATACTTTTAATGTTAATTAGGAAACCTTAATCCTAATTTTCATGTTATAGTAATTAGAAAACCCTAATATCATAGGAAATCTAATTTCGAAATTTGAAATATTATTTTTCTAATTAAAACCCTAATTCGTGGGTTGTAAACCCTAATGACCATATTGACCCTAATTGCTAAATTAGCAATTTTGATTAGGATATATTAATCCTAATTAGCATAGATTGAAATATTGATTAAGAAATTTTAATATAATTAGAAAATTCTAATTATAATTTAGAAATTTTAATTTTCAATTTTTAAAACCGAAATTCGGAAATCTTAGAAATTAAATGTGCAAGTTAAGGGTTAAACCCTAAACCCTAAAATATTTCAAACCTTAAACCCTAACCCAAACCCTAAACCCTAAGGGTTTGCATCAAATGACCAATTTAGAAATAAAATTAATTGCTAAATGACTATAATACCCTTATTGCATTATTGAGCCTAACTTGCAAATCTAGCCAAATATGGGTTGCTCAACAACTCCACCAACTCCATGTGGCATAAATATGCAGCCAACCAGCTGAAAACATCAAGACCCTAGCATCATGCCATCAAATAAATAGATTAAGAGAGAGAAATGACCTCTTTATTTTTTATTTTGTCCAAGTCCCTTCTCTCTTTATATTTTTGGATCTTAGAGTGAGAGAGTGGGAGAAAACAAGCCATGATCAAGCTTTAGCAAACCAATAACAGATTCAAGGGTCAGAATCCAAGATCAAAGCTCAAAATGGTATAAAACCCTAATTTTTAGAAATCATACAATCTGATGTTATATGTTGTAATTGATTGTTTAAAGTTATGTAATAATGTGTCTTTTAGATATTTGGGTTGATAGATCAAGGATCTATAACCCTAAATTTGTTGTCTGACAAGCCAATGTCAGGGACTCTAGATCCGTGTATGTTAGATGTTTTCTGTGTTTTATGTTATAGATTTGTAGTATGCCATGTTATCTTTAATCTGCAACTTGAATAATGGTCCGATCGGGTCTAGATTTCATGTTATGATCGGTCAAACAGCGTTGACCAATCACGGGAGTAAGCTTCTGGGCAACCTAGAACCCAGCGTGTTGTTTGACAAGATTTTCAACGCATCTGATTTTGCTGTTGTTTTATATTTTGGTCAAGTTATTGTTTGATCTTTGTAGTCAGACATTCTCTCTACATACTCAAACCATTACATCGCCCGGATCATGCTCAGAGTCAAAGTAATCAATGTTCAAACAAGAGTTGACCAACTGTCCAGATGAATTTCTGGAAAACCAGAAGAACTAGATTTCTGACATCCTTTGACCGAGCTGAATCTGTAACATGTGATGTAGTTGGACTAATCTGTTGTTATACTTATGTTCTATGACATGATAACTATAAATTGGAACCATAATAGACCTTATGTGATAACCAGAACCTAGATTAAAGTAAGCTAGAAAGAGGTACCACGAACTTCTGGGTTTCTGGGAAACCCAAGAACGTTCTGACAAGTAGTACACAAGCCCAGATCTTCGTGATGTTTTGTGTTACGACCGAGTTTATGATTTAAGTTGTAGTATTACACTTATACTACATTATGAATATCATTCTCTGCCCAGAAAACATTAGGATCATAGAATAAAAACTGGTCAAATCAAGCACCTTAGTTACTGACATGAACACTCAAGAACACTTATAGCGACGAGATGTCTGCGCTATAGGCCCTTTTTAGCTTAACGCTTTTATTAATTTTTAATTTCTGATTTTCCAAAAATTATTATTTTAATTAAATAAATTGAAATAAATGGTTTTTATTTATTAAAAATATTTAATAAATACTGAAAAATTATTTTAAATGCTGAAAAATAGTTTTTAATTATTTTGAGTATATTTCATAAAAATTTAATATTTGTGGAATATAAATGGTATTTAATTTATTTAATTATAATATTAAATAAATTATTTAAAAATGATTTTAAATCATGAAAAATAATATTATGGTATAAGAAAATATTTTAAGTTATTTTTAGTGACTTTTAATATTTTAGGATGAATTTCATAAATTAATCAATATTAATGATAATTAGTTTATTTAATAAATATATTAAATAAATTATGGAAAATAGAATAAATGATTTAAAAATCATATGAAAATGATTTAAGTAGTATAAAAATATTTTAAGTTATAAAATATAACTTTTGATATTTTGCCATGAAAATATTAATATTTTAATATTAATAGCAATTATCGGATAATAAATTTAATTGTTTAAAAATCATATCAATATGATTTTAAGGTATTAAAATACTTTGATATATTATAAGTATATTATAATATTATGACATGTATTTAATTAATATTTTATAATTTAATTTAATACTTTTAATGTTAATTAGGAAACCTTAATCCTAATTTTCAAGTTATAGTAATTAGAAAACCCTAATATCATAGGAAATCAAATTTTGAAATTTGAAATATTATTTTTCTAATTAAAACCCTAATTCGTGGGTTGTAAACCCTAATGACCATTTTGACCCTAATTGTTAAATTAGCAATTTTGATTAGGATATATTAATCCTAATTAGCATAGATTGAAATATTGATTAAGAAATTGTAATATAATTAGAAAATTCTAATTATAATTTAGAAATTTTAATTTTCAATTTTTAAAATCGAAATTCGAAAATCTTAGAAATTAAATTTGCAAGTTAAGGGTTAAACCCTAAACCCTAAAATATTTCAAACCCTAAACCCTAACCCAAACCCTAAACCCTAAAGGTTTGCATCAAATGACCAATTTAGAAATAAAATTAATTGCTAAATGACTATAATACCCTTATTGCATTATTGAGCCTAACTTGCAAATCTAGCCAAATATGGGTTGCTCAACAACTCCACCAACTCCATGTGGCATAAATATGCAGCCAACCAGCCGAAAACATCAAGGCCCTAGCATCATGCCATCAAATAAATAGATTAAGAGAGAGAAATGACCTCTTTATTTTTTATTTTGTCCAAGTCCCTTCACTCTCTATATTTTCGGATCTTAGAGTGAGAGAGTGGGAGAAAACAAGCCATGATCAAGCTTTAGCAAACCAATAACAGATTCAAGGGTCAGAATTTAAGATCAAAGCTCAAAATGGTATAAAACCCTAATTTTTAGAAATCATACGATCTGATGTTATATGTTCTTACGTTATTAACCGACATTCGATCATCATTGGTGAAATACCAACGTTGAACCTCATTCACGGTTTACTTATTATTAAACCATACTAAATCTTCTAACGTTATCACTTCATTAGTGATTTAAGGTTAGTCTTATTATGTACATTAAGTACCTTCATTGTCTTAATATTAGTTTACCTTCAATTGAAACTAAAATCTAACTTAGTCAACTTTTTTACACTGTCGGCGTTGCGGCGCGGCATCCGTAGTATCTTTTGTGTTGGGTTTGGCGTTGCGGCGCCGCCCCTGTGCACCAGTTGACCAAAACAGTTGGTTTTTCAAACGAAACTCCCGGCTTCATAACTTATTCATTTTACATCCGAAATGGCTCATTCGAAAGCCCACAACTCACAAATTACATACTCTAGGTATTCATATAAGAATTTTACCTTTTCGAATCCGTTAACTCAAAATTCACTTTTTAGTTCATTTTTGAGCGTTTGTTTATCGTTTTCGAGCGTTCAATACTCGTTTTCTTTGTTATAGGTCAGAATTCGATGATTCTTGCGTCCACAACTCTTATTTACCTTATCGCACTCGTTGGCATTGAAAGCCAACATTTTCAAGTCACACGACAACTATTGACCCTTAATCCGAGATTTTTATGTTTTCGACGTCTAACATCTATTTTTGCAAAATTCGCCATAACTTCGTTACTCGTGTTCTATAAGCCAAATGAAATGGAACACTCCATTGATTCATCATCTACATCCTAACCAACTAACATACATGTGACACCCCCAAATCCGGTACTTCCATTCCCATAGGATTTGGTGTTCACTGTACAAACATCATCCATCTATCTACCCATAAATAAATGCAAACCATGCAATAGATAGAAATAATAATAAATCTCCCCTTATGGGGTTACATCAACTACATAATAAATAAATCCCAGGTTACTCTAACCTTAAATCATCTATCCGAAAACATAAACAAATAAGTCTTAAGTAACATCAATTCTAATTACATCACATACATAATCAATCTTCATTACTTGCTAAGCTTGCCCTTGCCTTTACTAGTGGAAGGTTCGTCTGCTCTTTCGTTCTTAACTGCAATGTTATTATTACGCAAGAGTGAGCACGATTGCCCACAAGTTTAACAATATAACAATGAATAATAACATGCGAGAGAAATAATAACTTCTGAAATAAAAGCTCAACTTTTGAATCAAGAATGAATAACAAGAATCAAAATATTTCTGAGGGTCATAAGACCTTGAACTATGTCCTAGGTTAACAAGGGTTATGCTAGAAACCTTTAACAGTCATAAGACTATGGACCTTTCTACTCGTACTTAGGGGGATCAACCCTTAGTACCATACTATGCATAATATCTTAACGCTAACGCATAAGTAAATCCCTTTGCAGGGTTATTCATCTCAGTTTGACATTCAAGTCCGCACCAAAGGAAGTTTGGTTTGGATAATTCAATAAGGGTTCTAAAATTTAGAACGTTCATCAACTATAGACTAGTCGAATCAATAAGGTTCACTAGTCTAACAAGGTTCAACAATAATGATATTCAAATTGAATAATAATCTCAAGAAGTATACAATAGAACAAATATTGTATAACAATTTCATATTTGGAAGGATAATAAATCTTTAATATAACAATTCGAACTTGAATAATAGTAATGAGGATTCACTCAAGGTAATTAATAAACTTGAACAATGATAACAAGTAGGGGTAGGAAACTTGCCTCGTGCGTAGATTACACGTTAATTAAACTCGTTCTTTGATTTAAATCCTACATATCATTTACATTCACAATACCAGTTAGTTATAACTTAACTAATCATCAAACGTTCATTCTTTTTGTCTAACTCGAATTATGACTATACTTAGTCAAATATCACACTTATTGTCATATAATAACACTTCATGAATAATAAGCTACTTCTGTATTTCATAATTCAATCCACATGCAATTATGTTATTTACATGTTAAGTATCTAATTTAATATCTCATTATACTTCTAACATATTTCTAAGTTCATTACATTAAGTTACTAACACATTGCTAGACTTAACATTTGAAAATAATTCATTCCTGAACTTTCTAGAGAGTGAGTATATTGCGGCTACTAATCGATACACTTTTAGTACTGACGCCGGCAAGACGATGGCGTCAAGAGCCTTGACTCTTCTACTGTATGCGGCATGGCGTATCATTGTAGAAATGGCAGTTCGCAAAAAATCACAGAACATGCCAATTTCTATCAATTTCTTAATTTCTACTCGAATTTAGACATACCCAAATGATATAATTCACACATAATCATTACCCAGCATTTATAGAGTGATTTTAACCAATTTAAACACTTAATTACAGAATTAAAGCATGCAATTTTCATTATTCTTGATGTTCTTGAAGGTTTTGAAAATAACACATGAAATTTAACACTACGGATTCGTTATAACATCGAATCCGTTCGTTTAAAGTTTGGTCTCTTCGTATCAACATGCATAATAAAATACGAGTGTAAATTTTACGAAATCATTTATGTTTGACAAATTAAAGTTACGTATAAGGGCCATATGGCCACAACCCAAACTCTGCAATTTTGAAGCAATCATATACGATGTAATATTATGAAACTGATGATAGGGAACCATCTAATACATAGAGAAACACATTAAAACAACATCTTAACACATATATGTACATAATTCATACTCCTTCCAATTTATAGAGACTTTACAGAAGTTTTGAAAGCCATTTTCATGAAATCTTAAATACGTAAAATAGATATTGGGTTGGAGAGAATTACCCAAGCGTAGTGTGAATAAGGATGACAAATTGAAACTCTTCTGAAACTCTTCAAACACGGAACTCACACTCTCACTCAACAATTTCTTAACTCTCTCTGTGATGTTATGCCAGACTTAGAAAAAATGAAAGAAAAGAAAAGACGTATGATAATAAAGGAGAAAACTGAAGTGCGTTATGGAGGTCACTTACCCATCATGGGTTAACTGCTCCTAACTCCCATTAGGGCTCCGTTTGGCTAGCTAGAATAGATTTCAAAAGCCATTTAATTTAATAAACCTTTTATACTATAGTTTAAATAATGTCACACTTAAAATAAATCCAATATTTTATTTAATTTACTTTAAATAAAATATAATAATTTCTCATAAATTCACATAGTCACATAATTAAATTTTTCATTAATAAATAATGTCAAATTATTAACTCTCTAATTAATAATTAAATTAAATAAAAATACCAATAGGCTTATTAAATATTTCTTTTAATACAATAAGTTCACATAATCACATACATCGAATAATCAAATTCTTTACAATAATTTAATAAATGTAACACATATAATTAAATTAATCAACCACAATTGCATCAATTAATTATTTAATCTAATAATTAAATCATCAAAAATATTTATTTACTTCAATAAATATTAAGAATTAAATTACAAAAATCTCATTCGTCACATCCTTCCCCCCTTAAAAGGATTCTGTCCCAAGAATCACGATTCAATAGATTTGACCCGTTATATTCTCTGTGACGCCCCCAAAATTAGGTATACATCACCCATCTTGAGTCGCCAGATACATGGTACAGAATTCAAATACAACTTAATAATACAACTGTCGTGTACAATACGACAAAACATAAACTGTGAGTTTGAAAACAAATATTGTCTACTAGAGATTATACAAACTCAAAAGGAGTCCTCATTACAATTATTATCACACTATTTCACAGAATAGTGAGGACTACTAATTCACCATCTTGGACCATCACTCTGTTCCCCGACTAGTCCCAGCTACGTTCTCATTTCCTGAAGAGAACAGTGAAAGAAAGGGTGAGCTCAACTAGCCCAGTAAGAAATATTATGACTAAGATAATACAAAATAATTTATCGTTAGCCTTCAACAGTGTTAAACTGATAAAATATAATAACTATCAAGTTTAACTGCAGCGGAACAAGTAATCCATTAGAAGAGTCAAGTAGGGAATAAAATCTACTATCTTCTATTATTTAAAAGGTTTTTCATCACTTTTATCGCTGGGACTCAGCTTAATAAATAATCCACATCATCGAATCACCCCTGCACTACGTCCAAGGATATTCTTTAGTATCACGACCACGAATTATCTATGCACTACGGCTTAAGATAATCATGTTTTCATCAATGGTCCTGATCATGCCATAAAACAATTTATCTTTGCACTACGGCCAAAGAGAATCCATAGCCATAATTATACCAAAAACTGTCCATCAATGCACTACGGGCCAATGAGGACTTTTTCCACATCATTTGTAACATTACAATTATGATTATACCGAATAATCCCTGGTCATAATCATACCAAGTCCATCTATGCACTACAGGCCACAGATGACTTTCAACATAATATAAACATGAGGATGATGACAATGATATAAGAATTCAATAAAACAAGTTCAAAAATTAATTTATCTAGGAACTGATAACGTTCAAATGGTCAACATGATACTGCTTTGTAGAGTAAAATTCAAGAATGCTCAAAAGAATATTTCCATGAAAAGATATTGGATGAAGCGCAAATATCAAGGATATTCCACTAATTTCATGGAGTATAGAAGTCAAAGTTTTAACTAACTGAGTATAATAAAGAATGGAATAACTCCACCAGCGGTCCATATTGACTTACTATTATATGTTCAACCAATGGTCTGAAAAATTAGCACATCTCCTCATGGAATAATATTGTACCCAAATACCCGAATGCACAATACTAGAGTGAATAGTAACTGGGTGAATAGTATCTCGTGAATAGTAACTCGTGAATAGTAACTCATGAATAGTAACTCATGAATAGTAACTCCGACACAAAAAGTGTCCCAAATACCCGATTGAACAATATATCATATTATGCAGATGATACTGTAATAATAATTGAATCAATAATATGAGAGATATGATGCATCGATTACTGTAGCAATTATTGAGTATAACTGAGTGACTTCTCACGTAAGCATCAATAATCAATACCATGTAACTCTTGTCAACTACGCGATATTATCGTATTTTTAACACCGGGTGTTTCAACAAATTAATGGTAAAACTTCCGCCGTTATTTTCATAAAGTATTTTTGTCATTTTCTATTCGACAATAATTACATTGTAGGGTCCACCAATGATTGTACCGTAATTGCGGATATTCCCCGACAAAAAGAATATTTCCGGACCAATCAATATTATACAACCACTTGCTTACTTTACAAAATTTGTAAATATTACCCACAACTATAACATTACATCAAATCAACACCATAATATAAAAAAAATTATTTCAAGAAAATTAAATCTTTATTCATAAAATCTGGGGTCTCACAATCTCCCCTCCTTATGAAATTTTGCCCTCGAAATTTACGTAGGTACCTGGTATGCCGAACAGGTGAGGATACCTTGACTTCACTTCAAATTCTAACTCTTGAGGTATAACCTTTGAGCGTCGAATATAATCCTTCCTATCTAAGATGTTAACACGTATCTCCTCATACGTTAAATCTTCTGCTATCTCGTCTAGTTTTAATTCAATAATGTGGTTCGGGTCATCCACATATTTACGTAACATCGATAAGTGAAAAAAACGTTATGAACACGCGACATACTTGTTTGTGAAACGCGAGTCTATAGGCCACGCCCTACTCGATCAAGGATTTCAAATGGGCCAATAAAATCAAGGGTTGAGATTTCCTCTCTTCATCGATTCTTGCTTCTAGAATAATGCCCTCTTAAACTTTCTTCTTCACATTCATCAGCTCTGAGTATGTAGCTTGAGCAGCTTTAACTTTATCGATTCAAGTCTATTCTAATCGTATATTCGTTATCTTCACGTGGGTCCCTAGAGTCTTTAACTCTATCTCCATCATTTATAAGTTATACGAAATGGGTCTTTGTGTTAACAACATCACACTCGTAAACGCATACGATCTTCTACTCAATGCGTAAGCTACCACGTTCATTTTTCCCACGATGATATTGAATGGTACGATCGTAATCTTCAACAGCTCGAGCCAACGTCTTTGGCACATTACACGTTCATTTTAGGTGAAGAAAATATTTGAGGGTTTTAGAAATGGGTTTTGTACTAGGGTCAATACAAAATTCGATTTCACGCTCTAGGGGTAGGCTAAGTCTTCAAGAATACGTCAGGAAATTTATTAACAATAGAAATATCATTCAAAACTCTGACTTTCATCCAAGACTTGGATATCACATCACATTGATACCTATCAACTTGCCATCGTCATTCGCGACGTTACCTATAGAAAGTCTGGCTTCGGTGCATTCCACACAAGAAAGTCAACAACGAAAGGATCGAGGCTCTTTATTTATGGCTTGATATGACAATGATTGACTTTAGTGGTTTGGTTACTTTGAATTCGCATAACAAAGTTGGTTAGAGTATGAAAACTAACAACCTTACGAAAAAATATGATGAGTAGTTGACCAATCGCTTCCAAAATCACATCAAAGGCAAGTATTTTCAAAGAGACAAGATCGACGTGTAACGAAAAGTGTTGATTTGAACAAGATTTATAAATAGTGGAGGTAACGAAGGTTTCTTCCAACCGAGTTTAAACAGATATATCAAAGTCTAACTTCTCCGGGTTAACTTCAAACATTGAACACAACTAGGTGCAATAAAAGAGTGAGTAGAACCCCAGATTCTAACACGGTATAGACTTCATAAGAGTTTATGACTAACATACCCTGTGATAATTTTATTCAGTTCCTCGTCACGAAAAAAAAATGCTCTCTCTTAAACCATCGGGTTTTTGGCTTATCGTGGACATCCTTTGGTGCCTCCATCCTAGTTTGAACTTGTCTTCTATGAACGACAAAATCGGCTAAGTGACCTTCTCTTCCACAATTATAGCATGCTTTGACAAAGATCGCGCGCTTTGACCGATGTGTCCTCCCTTCGCATTTGAAGCATGTGATAGGTGGTCGTTCTCCTTCCTTAACAACAGGTGATGGTGCTGACGTCTGTTGTGACGCCCCCAAAATTAGGTATACATCACCCATCTTGGGTCGCCGATACATGGTACAAAATTCAAATACAACCTGCTGTGTACAATACAACAAAAACATAAACTGTGAGTTTGAATACAAATATTGTCTACTAGAGATTATACAAACTCAAAAGGAGTCCTCATTACAATTATTATCACACTATTTCACGTAATAGTGAGGACTACTAATGCACCATCTAGGACCATCACTGCTTCTCGACTAGTCCCAAATTACGCTCTCATTTCCTCAAGAGAACAAAGGAAAGAAAGGGTGAGCTCGACTAGCCCAAGAAGAAATATTATGACTAAGATAATGCAAAATAATTTATCGTTAGCCTTCAACAAAGGTTAAACCGATAAAATATAATAACTATCAATTTTAATCAGAAGCGAACAAGCAATCCATTAGAAGAGTCAAGTAGGAATAAAATCTACTATTTTCTATGATTTAAAAGGTTTTAATCACTTTTATCATTGGGACTCGACTTTAATAAATAATCCACATCATCGAATCACCCCGCACTATGTCCAAGGATATTCTTTAGTATCACGACCACGAATTATCCATGCACTACGGCTTAAGATAATCATGTTTTCATCAACGGTCCTGATCATGCCATAAAACAATTCATCTTTGCACTACGGCCAAAGAGAATCCATAGCTATAATCATACCAAAAACTGTCCATCAATGCACTACGGGCCAAAGAGGACTTTTTCCACATCATTTGTAACATTACAGTTATGATTATACCGAATAATCCCTGGTCATAATCATACCAAGTCCATCTATGCACTACAGGCCACAGATGACTTTTAACATAATATAAACATGAGGATGATGACAATGATATAAGAATTCAATAAAACAAGTTCAAAAATTAATTTATCTAGGAATTGATAACGTTCAAATGGTCAACATGATACTGCTTTGTAGAGTAAAATTCAAGAATGCTCAAAAGAATATTTCCATGAAAAGATATTGGATGAAGCGCAAATATCAAGGATATTCCACTAATTTCATGGAGTATAGAAGTCAAAGTTTTAACCAACTGAGTATAATAAAGAATGGAATAACAAAAGAAATCACCAGGCATGCGATAGATCAAGACAGGCGGTGTTATTCCAATGTAATAATAAATAATGTAATCAGGCCTTAGTAAAACACATGCATGTGATATTTTAATGTAATAATAAAGAATGGAACCAGTCTATCGTAAAACACACGATATAGGATATTCAGCGTAATAATAAATAATGGAATTGTGTCCCACAGAACGCATTTTACGGACGAGATATATTCCGGCGTAATAATAAAGAATGAAACCAGTGTCCAACAGAAAAAAAACGCATGCATGTGATATTTCGACAGAATAATAAATAATGGAACCATGTCCGGCGTAAACGCACAGATAGGATATTCTGACAAAATAATAAAGAATGAAATAATAGAAGAATTTCACCAAGTATAATGTAGCCCGCGTATATAGGTTATTCTAACAGAATAATAAATAATGGAATAACAGAAGTTCTCTTCATGAATACAAAAGAAATAATACCCCTTACAAGTACAACAAATAATATCCCTTACCGTAAAAGAAACTGAATATAAGAGTAGGGAAGTAGCAGAATACTTTTCTATAGTTTCTCTATAACTTTTCTCTCTAGAGTTTCAGTGAATTCGTAAGAAAATAATGAAGGAATGAGCTTCTATTTATAGGAAAATGGAATGAATAGTAACTAATTCATGAACGGTCCAGATTGATTTACTATTAAACGGACGGTCCATATTGGTTTACTATTAAAACTTAAAACAACGGTCCATACTGATTTACTATTAAAACTTTAAACCAGCGATCCATATTGATTTACTATTATAACTCCACCAGCGGTCCATATTGACTTACTATTATATCTTCAACCAACGGTCTAAAAAATTAGCACATCTCCTCATGGAATAATATTGTACCCAAATACCCGAATGCACAATACTAGAATGAATAGTAACCGGGTGAATAGTAACTCGTGAATAGTAATGCATGAATAGTAACTCGTGAATAGTAACTCATGAATAGTAACTCATGAATAGTAACTCGTGAATAGTAACTCAGGAATAGTAACTCCGACATGAAAAGTGTCCTGAATAACCGATTGAACAATATATCATATTATGCAGATGATACTATAACAATAATTGAATCAATAATATGGAGATATGATGCAACAATTACTATAGCAATAATTGAGTATAATTGAGTGACTTCTCACGTAAGCATCAATAATCAATATCGTGTGCTACTGTGCAACTACATGTATTACTGTACTTTTAACACCAGGTGTTTCAACAGTTAACAGTAAAACTTCCGCCGTTATTTTTATAAAGTATTTTTTTCATTTTCTCTATTCGACAATAATTCTTTTGTGGGGTCCACCAATGATTGTACCGTCGTACGGATATTCCCCGACAAAAAGAATATTCCCCGACCAATCGAATATTATACAACCACTTGCTTACTTTGCAAAATTTGTAAATATTACCTACAACTATAACATTACATCAAATCAACACCATAATATAAAAAAATTATTTCGAGAAAATTAAATCTTTATTCATAAAATCTGGGGTCTCACATTCTCCCCCCCCCCCCCCTACAAAGATTCTGTCCCCAGAATTGCTTACACATAAATTAAGTAAATAAATGAGGGTAATTCTTCATCATATTCTCTTCGAGTTTCCACGTAGCTTCTTCAGCGTTGTGGTTCCTCCAAATTACCTTAATTGAAGGTATTACTTTATTTCTGAGAACTTATTCTTTTCTGTCGATAATTTGAACATGAATTTCTTTGTAAGATAAGTCTTTTTCAAAATGCAGGGGTTCATATTCAATTACATGCTTGTAATCAGCTTTGTAGGGTCATAACACAGAAACATGGAAGACGTTGTGGACATTCTCGAGTGATGGAGGTAAGGCTACCTCATACGCAACTTCACCGATTCTTCTCAATACTTCAAATGGTCTAATGAATCTTGGGCTTAATTTTCCTTTCTTTTCGAACCTGATCTTCCCTTTCCAGGGAGAGACCTATAAGAAAACATAGCTACTTGATTCAAATTCGATATTTTTACGATGTGGATCAGCGTATTTCTTCTATCGATCTTGAGCTGCTACCAGTCATGCTCGGATCACTTTGACTATTTCTACTGTCTGCTGTACCAATTCTGGCCCTAGCAATTGTCTTTCGCCAACTTCATCCCAATAAAGTGGAGTTCTGCACTTTCTGCCATATAACGCTTCGTAAGGCGGCATGCCTATACTAGCGTGGTAACTGTTGTTGTAGCCGAACTCGCCTAACGGTAGATGATCATCCCAATTTCCTTTAAAGTCCATTATACAAGCTCTTAACATATTTTCCAATGTCTGAATTGTTCTTTCACTCTGTCCGTCTGTTTTAGGGTGGTAAGCTGTACTCATTCGCAATTGCGTACCCATGCATTCCTGTAGACGTTTCCAAAAATTCGATGTGAAGCGCGGATCCCTATCGGAAACAATTGACACTGGCACGCCGTGCCTTGAAACAACCTCTTTTACATATAACCTCGCCAAATGATCTAAGTAGAATCTAATTTTGATCGGAAGAAAGTGTACAGATTTCGTCAGTCGGTCAACGATAACCCATACTGCGTCGTTGCCTTTCTGAGTTGTCGAAAGGCCAACCACGAAGTCCATTGTAATATGTTACCATTTCTATTCTGGATCTCTAACGGTTGTAGCAATCCACTTGGTCTCTGATGTTCTGCTTTCACTTTCTGACAGGTAAGACACTTGGCAACACATTCTGCAACATCTCGTTTTAAATTTGGCCACCAAAAATGTTGTCGAAGATCTTGGTACATTTTGATACTACCAGGGTGACTCGAATATCGTGAACTATGAGCCTCGCTCAAAATTTCTTCCTTAATCTCTTGTACTGGCGGAACCCAAATTCTACTTTCAAATCTCAGTATTCCTTCCTTATCCATCTTAAATCTCGGTTCAGTTCCTTCAGTTATCTTCTTTGTCACCTTTTTGCATTCATCATCCTGGAGTTGAGCCTCTTTAACTTCATCTAGTAGGGTTGTACCAGATTGCATATGAAATAGCTTCTCATCAATCTCCATAGGATACTTCACTTCTAACTCCAGTTTCTCCATTTCAAATTAAATTCTCTCTGAAGCAAATAACCTCATCAACTTCTCACGACCCTTTCTACTTAAGGCGTCGGCAACCACATTTGCTTTACTCGGATGGTATAAAATGTCACAGTCGTAATCCTTAATTAATTCCAATCATCTACTTTGACGCATATTCAAATCCTTCAGTGTAAAAATATATTTCAGACTCTTGTGGTCCGTATATATTTCACACTTCTCCCCGTAGAGATAGTGCCTCCAAATTTTCAAAGCAGAAACAACTGGCAGCTAACTCCAAGTCGTGGGTCGGGTATCCCTTCTCGTAATCCTTCAATTGTCGTGATGCATACGTAATGACTTTCTTTGCTTTGCATCAACCTGCACCCAAGTCCTTTATGCGACGCATCACTATAAACAACAAATTTTCCTATATCATCCTGAAGAGATAACACAAAAGTGCAGACTCAACCTCTTCTTCAATTCTTGAAAACTTTCCTCACACTTATCCGTCCAAACAAATTTCACAGCTTTTCGAGTTAAATTCATTAGAGGAGTTGCGATCTTGGAAAAATCTTGAATGAATCTTCGATAATACCCTGCCAATCCAAGAAAACTTCGTACTTCCGATGGCGTCCTCGGCTGATCCCAGTTGATCACGGCTTCGACTTCATGCCCTAACAGTACACATTAATGTCTATATAGGTATCTATAATGCAGAGTGGAAGTGAACAGCAGTAGTTCAGACATCAGGATCGCGCGGCCGTGAGCATCAGGTATATCACATCCGCGCCCCCGCTCGTCAAGCCGATCAGAGCATATTTACTATCCGCGCGCCCGCACGCTCATCACATTCAAATCTTGCACGGCCGCGCAAGATAGCAGACGTGGAAAGTTTTTTTTAGTACAAAATCCAAGTCGGGTTCTAACTGGGTCTCTCAGCTGATATAATATGAGCGTATTCGTCTGCTCTCCCATATTCATACAACTCCTTCGCTCTCTTCACAGTTCATACCCATAAATCTCCTTCCTGGCATAAATCTAGGGTTCTACTTGGGGTGAGTAGCACAAGTCTGGGGGAACGCTCATCAACAATTCCTCGACATTCTTTCTCTCACCCACACATGGGCCCCAAAAGAGCACGTGAAATCTCAATCTCTTCTTCCTCAAAATCTTACGCTAATCACCATGAAGAGGATGTCTTGGACGAGAGTAAATTTATCAGTTTTGAAGCCCAGCAAGACTATTATCGGAGTGTGGCCAAATCTTTTGTTAAGGAACAAGGACTTCTACCTGTGCAGCAAGATGGCCAACTCTGGTCGATGATAGGCGAACTAGACTGGGTTGGTTTAATGGCATCTGTTATGCCTATCCCCATGGGGATTGTTAGAGAATTTTATGCGAATGCTGAGGAGATGATAACAAGAGGCATTACTCTGGTTCGAGGAGAGCAGGTGAAATTTTGCCCGTCAGTGATCAGAGAAGTATTCAACATAAATAATGCACCCCCCACCGGGTCTAACAATTGGCTAGAAGGTGAATATTTAGAAACGGATCTAGCAGTTGTGATTACTGATTTGTGTATTCCGGGCACCAAATAGAAGTATAAGACAGGAACAACTGAACCAAAATTGTTTCCATCGTCCGTAGTGAATCGATATACCCAGGCCTGGAACCTATTTATTTGTGCCAAGCTAGTTCCGTCAGCTCATTACAATGCAATAACCACTGAGCGTGCGATTATTTTATGGGGAATCATCAAAGGCAAGTACATTGATGTCGGCCTTTTAATCCATAGAAACATGCTGAGTTATATGCGTGGGAACACAAATGGGACTATTCCGTATGCATCGGTGGTAGCCATGCTCTGTACTCAACAAGGAGTCCAATGGCATAATTAATGAGCAGTGGCAGTACCCAAACCATGCCATCACTCATGCGACTATTACAAACTTAAAGGAGTGGACAGGCGTTATACCACACCCACGCGGACTAGGATTCATCCTTCAGCCCACTTTTCCAGAGCCGTCACAACAACCCCCGCAAACAGACAAGGCGGGCTCGTCCACGCACACGCGTGCCACCAATGGCGATTGCCAGCTCCGAAGGTTGGAGCGCAAGGTCGATGCCATATACGATAATTTGGGAACATTTGTGATGGGACTCACAAGGGGTTTAGTCGAAACGTTTGCGTAACAAGGAACAACACAAAAATGGCCTCAGTTTGGAACCGCGGCACCATATTCACCACCGGATTCACCACCCGAGGAGGGTGGCACCACCGATAATTAGGGGAGTTTTTCATACCCTTTACCTTCATTCAATTGGGACATTGAATATTTTAAGTTTGGGGGTATTGGGTTGTAGTATGTTTAGTTTGCATATAGTTTTAAATATAGTCTTGCATGATTAGTTTAATTGTTATAGTTATTGCATGTTTAGATTACATTTTAGCATATAGTTGCATGTTATAGTTGCATACCTCACAGTTCTTACCGTATAGAAATTTTTGTCTAGCCAATGATGATAGTGAAGTTTTTAAATGATTTCTAAATATGTTGGATAACATGAGCTGAGATATAACGTTTTATACAATGAAATTCATAATGCTGTTTAAATGCTTTCGGTTTGCACAAATGTATCCACAAGCACTTGTAGGTATAAGAAGTACGTTGTGCATTGCTCGATAGAAAAATGTAGTGTTAAAAAGAGAAATATATGAAAAGTGACTTTTGGACTGTATAAAACATTGATTTTTAAACTTTGGGAAAACATAGGTATCTGTGTATAAAAGAAAGAAAGAAAGAAAGAAAGAAAAGTAGAAATAGCATGGCTAGTCTTATTTTGGGGCCCTAGCTACTTGAGTAAGTACGCTCGAGGGGATTGTCTCTACACCTAACGCCCTAAGGTCTTTCATAGTCTAGGAGTCGTTGGTCGAAAGCTCGCTAAGGGGTAGCAGTGTGCCTAATGGAGTAAGACATTGCACAGTCATGAAGAAAGAAAAGAAAATAAAAGAAAAATAGCAATAAACACCGCGGGAAAGTGCGAAAGTCACCCTCGTGAGTAGAATAAAGCAGTTAAGCCCATTATTGAACCTTAGTTTATTTTAAGATGTTGGAATAGTCCTGGTTGTATATATATATATATATATATATATATATATATATATACATAAGTCTAGATTTAAGCTATAATTTTCTGATTTGAGCAAGAAAGCATGAGCACTCTATGCCTAAATCAAGTTTTAGGCGAACACAACACACACACACACACACAGCATCTTTATAGCATTTTGGAATTATCTGAGTGTACGACATTATGCCTGCAGTTTGATTTGAATCTGTATTCTCGAATCTAGAAAAAATTCGCTGAGGAAAATTGGACTGAATTTCTATGATAGTATGGACAATGTGAGAATTAGTTGCATAGCAATATAGTTGCATTTTTATTGTTCATTAGTATGCATTGCTAGAGGGCAAGCAATGGTTCAAGTTTGGGGGTATTTGATAAGTAAGATTTACACCTACTTATGGAGTACCAATTCATGCGAACTATGCCCATCTCAAGTACATTTTAGTAGGTTTTAGCTGCAATTCATGATAATTTGCATTTTGCATACTTTAAACTCCTTTTGGTGAATAAGTGCAGGAATTGGCCTATTTTGGTGGTGTTATTTAGCACAAGGCTAATGAATGCTTGAAAGGAGGCAAAAGATGGGATATGCATGGCATGAAGTGCAATGGAGTAAGGAGATTAAGCATGAATGAACAAGTAGCAGCAGCAGTAGCATGACAGAATCAGAATAAGAACCAGGATCTGCAGATTGCAAGCCGAGCGGCTGTGCGGCAGAATAGTCTTGAGAGCGCGCCCGTGCGAGTAGCCAGCCATACCTTGGAACCTACTGCAAGTTGCGCGGTCGCGAGAAGGACAATGTTAGGGAGCGCGCGCCCGCGCGAGAGACCGGCTAAACATAAGAACCTACTGCAAGTCTCGCGGCCACGAACATAACAAGCTAGAGGAGCGCGCGGCCGCGCGTGAGGCCTGAAGCTGCTGACTTGTTTTATTTTATTTCTAATTTTTAAGGCTTGTACTTTATTCAAACGATTCTTGACTGGTGTCAGGGGTATCACTTGACATTTTATTCAACTTTAGTTATTCTTGACGTGGTAATTAGGGTTTATTCTCTGGGAGAGATTCCAACGTAGAAGGAGGCCACAACTCTACTTTTCTACTCCTTCTTGGGATTTTCTATCAGAGTGGATTTATTAATATTATTTTGCTGGATTCTTATGAGGATTTGAATATTGATTAATATTCAGCAATTGGGTTTGATAGTTTTATCTTTCATCTTTTAATTGTCGTTTATAAACCATGTTTAGATTTGATCCCATAATGACTTTTGGTTCAGTCATGAACTAAACTCCATTATGGGATTCTAACGGATTTTAATATGTAGTTTGATTGCATGCTTAAATGCTGGATTGTTTTATATATCATATGGGATGTCTATCATGATTGTTTTGTATGTATGAATGTTTGATCACCATTCGTTTCAGTATTTGTATGGAATTGACAGTGAACATACAAGTATGGATTGCAATCATGATAGTATACGTATATAGGGCTGTGTTATATGGCTTGTATATTTCGTGAACCAGATAGACATATACTGTTTCACCGTATAAGTTATAATAAGGGTTTGAACTTACAATCAATATAGTTGCAATTTCACATAGACATATAGTGATTTTGGTTATATTGATGATTACATAGAGTCTATCATCTGAGGATGATGTGTAAGTAGGTCTTAGTGAATTGAAAAATGGCTAATACTCTTTTAGTGCTCTTGGCTACTTTTCTGTGATATGTGAACGAGTCATGCATAATAGTGGTGATTGAATGAAGTATTAAATGAAGTTAGGATCCCATTAGTTCCAATATCATTTATTTCATCGTTATTATTGTTTTAGTTGTTATTTGCAATTCGGGAACAAACCAAATTTTAATCATTAGTTTGAGCATATAAATATAGTGATTCAATTAATGAATAGTAATCTTAGTTAAACAACTTTCTCTGTGGGATCGATACTTTACTTACTCTGTATTGCTTGTTGACACATGTATGCTTGTATGAGTTAGAGCTCTTTTGTTAAGACTAAAAAAGAGGCAACAGGAACACGTTCACAATGTTTTTCATGTTTTGGTGTTACGACCGTATCAACCCGATTACAAGCATGTGATCGAGTACGAACCATTACAGTTCGATAAGGACTTGTCTTATGAGGAAGTTCTATCCAGATAGTTGACAGAAAATAACAAGTGCTCAGGAATAAAGTAATACCTTCTATTAAGGTGATATGGAGAAACCACAATGCTGAAGAAGCTACGTGGTAACTCGAAGATAAAATGACGAAAGGTTATCCTGAATTATTTGTTTAATCTGTGTCTTCAATTCTGGGGACGGAATCCTTGTAAGAAGGGAAGAATATAACAAATGAATTGTTTGAGTTGTGATTCTGGGGATATAATCTTTGTAAGGAGGGAAGGATGTAACAATCCAGAATTTTAAATTATAATTCCAAATATTAATTGAATTATATAAATATTTTAATTGATGTGTTTATTGTTGAATAAATATTTGTTTAATGTGATTTGATTTGATTATTTATTTGTTAAATAAATAATTTATGGGTTAAGAAATTAATTATTATGAGATAATATTCTAATTTAATTTAATAATTAAATTAGAGAGTTGATAGGGATTAAATGAATTATTATAAAGTTTTTAATTTAATTTGGTAATAAAAGTGTGACAATAAACTAAACTATAAATAAGTTATTAAATAAATTAAAGGAGTTTAATTTAGTTTTGTCAAACAACACTTAAAGATATTAAGTCTTTATTTTAAAAGTGTTTTGCCAAACATAGCCTTTTGGCTTTTGAATTTTGAATTTGAATTATAATAAATAATATAAAGAAAGTAAATCAAAATAATAAATAAAATATATTTTATAATTGATAATTTATTACTATACTTATTAAAACGTCGGTTTTAGACGTTTAGTTTATTTGTGCATTGGTCTTAGTTTGTGTTACGTAAAAAGGTCATGTATTGGCTTAAGAGAAAAAGAAGAAGATTACAGAGAAATTGAGAGAGCTTGAGAAAGAGTTGAGAGTGGATTCCTGAGATTTTCAAAGAAATTCTTTGTGGTTAGCAAGGACCATCCAAGCAATTGAAGGTATACTCCCATAACCTTAATATGTTATATATGTATGTTATGTGTTAATGAATTTCAAAGTCTCTGTGAATTAAAATTTGATGAATTGATGTTATATAAAGTGTTAATTGTGTTTATGTGTAGTTGTGATGCTATAAGTAACATCTAGATAAGGATTTAGTGTACCAATTACATTCAAAAAGAAAGAAAATAGTTTTACAGTGAATGTGTGTATGAACATAGCTTGTAGGAGTACCAAAATTGATCGCTGATTGTGAACTAATAGGTAAATTGAGCCTTGAATGTATTAATTCAGTAAGTAATGTAGAGAATGTAGTTTGAATGTGTTAATTTGGTGTACAATGGTGATCACAGTGATGATTTTTCTTAAGATATTAAAACAAGGAGTTTTGACAAAAATATGGAATTCAAAATACTTAATTTGATTGTAGTTATTATTAATTGTTCAAAATTAGTATATATATACGATGGGTAATGATTATGTGAAATTTATGTAAATTATATATGTTAAATTGGTTGCTAGTTAGTCAAAATTTGCTTTGCCTATGCTCGCATTGCCTAGAATCGAGCTTCAGCCATAGTCATTAAGTCTCAAAATAACAAACAGCGCTTATCACAAGTATGTGCCTCAAGCACAAGCAAAGACCATTCCCAAAGTAAATTGGGCGCCTACAACGCAAGTTAGCGTGATGGCGAGTAAAGTGTGTTCTTATTGTACAAAAAGTCTGTAATTGTGGATAAGGTGCAATGTTAGGACTGTTGAAATGTAAATTTTATATTATGGTGTTTTAGTACCAAGGGTGAGAATATTATTAACAATTAATGAGTTATATTATCGCATTACTAGTGTTACTTGACTATATGATTAAAACCAAGCCATACATGATGTAGATACTTAATTGTATACGGAGTATATGTAATAACTAATTATGTCATAATGACATGTGTATAGGATATTGTGAATCAAGTTATTACGGTTTAGCTTACATGCAATGCAAGTTTCTTAACTCTAATTTTATATTTTGCAAGTTTTCTTTACCTTATCTCATTTACAATTGAGCAAGTTTCCGAACTCTAACCTCTATTTTAGTTTGTTCTATTTACCTTTATATTGAGCAAGTAATTTCTAATCCTAATTATACAATTTAATTATATTCATGCAAAGCTATTTAACCTAACTCTTACTTTGGGAAGGTTTCCTACTTTAACGTGTTTCTTAGCATGCTAGCTTATAAATTCTGATACACTTATGTTGAACAAGTTTTATCGTTCAATTTACTATTGATTAAGCATGCTCAATAATTCAATTCTGTTACTAAACAAAAATTCTAGCCTTAGCTTAATATTGTTCAAGCAAGGTATGTTACGTTATTCAATTCTTATGCTTTTAGTTCATTTCTAAAGCATGACCTTAATATACAATGTTGATTCATTTATGACTTATTCCATAGCATATTGTTATTACATTTTTATTCAACTAATCCACAGTTGATGTTCGTTAAACTCTAAATTTCCTTGAAACTTATCCAAACCAAACTTACTTTGGTGCGGACTTGTATTCTAAACACTGAGATGAACAACCCTATTACATGGGATAATTTACGCAAAGCGTTTAGATGGTTGTGCATAATACATTGTACGAAGGGTTGATCCCCCTAAGTACGAGAAGTCCCTACAGTCTTATGACTGTTTAAGTTTAAGTTGAAAGAATACTTATAACTTTGGACATAGTTCGTGGTCTTGTGACACTCAGATTTATATTTCAAATTCTATTCCTTATTATCATTGATAGAGCATATTATTCAGTTTTATTGAGCCTATTCATTTGGCAGTTGTTATGATGTATTATTCATTTTCACTTCAAGTGAGCATTGTTTGATCACTTTTGCTTATATAACTATTATAGCTAAAGTTGAGAAGGTCGATTAACCTACTACTAGTAAAGGGAAAGAAAAGATGAACAAGTATTGAAGACTTGTAAACCTGTTGACTTTTATATTGGCATACTTTATTTTAAATATTGTGATGTAGTTATTTAATTTTCCGCACTTGATGTTTGTATTTAAAGGTTAGATAACCTGGGAGATTTTATTGAACTTATTGATGTAATCCTTTAATGGGAAGGTTTATTGTTAAACTTTATTATATTTGGGTAGTTAGAAATGAATGTTTTTATCAAGTGAACACCAAATCTTGTGGGAATGAAGTACCCTGATTTAGGGGTGTCACATGTTCTCCTCAGACTTAATCATTAGATTCCGCACCAAAACAATTTGTTTCGGCATAACTTCTTCAAAGAAAGCTCGATTTTCTTTTAAACATGACAAACCATTTGTCTCAGCCAAATCAAATAGCTTAGACCACACCAATAAATTGGACATCAACTTGAAACATTTGTCTAGTCAAATCAATTGACATCGACTACTTCTTTAAATTCTCTCGCAATACATCAAAACATTTTCTAACGTTATGATACCGTACTTTTCACATTACGTTGAGTACTTCGTAAGTTTATTACTTCATCATTATACATCATGCCATAGCGGGTTATTAATCATAAGATCACATCCAACACCAAGTTCAATTGCATTAATAACTCCATCCTTTTACCATCCTTGCATCAAATGCACTAATGATATAAAATTCATTTTGATGTTTCAAATTAATTTCTGTCTAGCTGAAACAATTAGCATAGATATATAAAGAATAGTTCTTTTAAAATCCATTGGTTCCAAAAGTTGAACCAATTATTTCATTTTCAAAATGCCTACATAAAAGCACGATTTCAATAAATTTTGAAATATATCGTAGCTAGAAGACTTGGAATATGCTTCTTCTCCATCGTCCTTCATTGTCTTACTTGCGACAATACTTAATCTTCTTTATCACCTTCAATGCTAAGTCTACTGAAAAGAACTCATTTTCAGTCTAAACATTCCTATACCTTAGCATAGTCCATCAACTTACTACACTTTATGTGTTTAGGAACTTTCCACAACCAAATGTGTTTAAGAACTTATCTTCGTAATATGTAATCCAAGAACAAATCAAGGACTATCCATATGCTTAGGGCTCAAAAACATAACATATAACTATGAGTCACAAACTTTTCATAAGTATGAGTTTCAAGAACTCGCACCTATCTTAACATTCTCTACCTATTAAATATATACATGGGAAAAAATTCACCTTCTCGCCATATACATATTGATAGCGCGACATACTATTCTAATGATTATCACTGTAATAAGCTAAGTAGTTGTTACACCAAAGCACAAACCTCTGCCCATAACAAAGGTTCATACAACTTAATTATCACATGAGTCCTCAATCGAAATCTTAGAACTTTTTACTTTCTCTTTACTTAATACGAATTTTCTTTAATTCGTATACTATCCTTTACAACTCAATCTGAGTTCTTTTTCCCGTACTACTTCGTAGTACCATTCATTTATAGTATTGGCTATAAATCATCCATTGTTTAACATAATAGCTATTATTACGATTCAGTCTGATCACGTGGTGATCTTCTTCCTTAATCGTTTAAATCAACGATTTTCTTATCCTTCTCTCTACGAATATAGTCTTAGGTACTCATACCTAAGATTTATAATCTATCAGCTCGGATACCACTTTGTAACGCCCCGAAATCTGGTCTATTTTTACACTCGAATTCCGTATGTCACAGTCCCACTTCTTCCCAAACATACATTATTATATAGCCAAATATAACAACATACATTCTCAAATCTCAGGTTTTGATACCTTATAACCTCGTTCATTACAAATAATGATAATTATATTATTCTTTACATCTTACAAGAGTGACTTTTATCCGCCACCAAGGATACATAACATTTCATTAAACTAGTCTATAGTTTAATTAAACTATTCTACATTACAAATCTTCAATTGATCTTCATGCTCGTTCATATACTGAATGACACTTAATCTGGATAACAGTCAACTTGATCTTTACGCGATCCTTAAGTTCTTTCTAACATCGTTCGCTGAAAATGTTTTTATTTAAAGCAAGTGTGAGCATTCAATTTCTTAGCAAGTCATAGCAGTTGAATAAACAACTTCAAGAATTTAAACATTCTTTTAAGACTTCAATAACCGAACAAAGGTTATGAAGCAGCTTGAATAATAGGAATAATCTCGATTCCTATCATTTTAAAACATTAGTCACATTCACTTTGAAAAACTTTCATTCTTCTACCTTTTCCATACACATCCTATCTGGCTAAAATCATTAGCACAGACTTAACAATAATAGTTCATGTATAAATAGAACATTCTCATATTGAACAATTCATCACATAGAAACACCGAAGTGTTAAAATTGTGGCACAAGGCCTCATACATTCTACCACCTTGTATAATTATCTCACATTTGCACATAGACAAAACTTCTCATGTTCAACATCTTAGAAAGTTTAAGAAACTAGCATTCATTTAAAATATGAATGAAGTTAGGAAGCTTGCCTTACACACATCTACAACTTAAAGTTTACGATGAGCTGCTCATTCCAAATCCTATATAACACATAAGGAAATAACACATACACCAATTAGTCATATACTTGACTTACGCATTGGTTTACTTAACTTTACTTCTTAGGGTTCGCGTTCTTGTAATCTATGTTTGCACGATCAACATTCTTTACCGGTTTATGGCTTCATGACATATGGAGATGTCTTAACTCATATGATCATTATCTTTGATGATTTACATTCTTATCTTCTTTTTCTAACTCTTCTAAGACTCAACACACATCGCGTCTCTACTAGTAGTCCATATGGTACTCTGAGTGGTTTCCCACAAACAACCAACAAACAAGTTCTCGTCTCATCTACACTGTCTTTCACAGTGAGTTAGATCGGTTGCCAGTTTTGTATATACCTCCACACTCTGAAGGAATTATTTAGCCCAGCTCCCATATGTTAACTATCAAAGATTACGATTGTACCACAACCTAAACTTATCTTAACTTATCCGAACCATTAAACTATAATGTTCGTTAAGTCAATTTCTTATTCCTTATGGCTTTCTGTCAACTAAATGCCATACCTCAGGATTCATTCTTTATCGTCTAAGTCATATAGTCTTTTATATACTCGAAACGATCATTCAATATTAATTCTACGCATTCATATCGTTAAGAATTTTATATTATCTCATTTATATCATACAACATCCGGTTCATTCGACTCGAAACGTTATCCAAGTTACAATTACTAACTCGGCTTCTTAACGTTATATGTCATTGTCTTTAATTCAGTTTCTTCACTGTTCACAGGTTTAATCATCATTCTTCATTACCTTATGGTCAAACCATACACGGGGTATAGGTTCTGTCTGTTTAATATTTGCGTACACTCAACCCTCACGTCGGCTAAAGTGTTTAATGCTTACTTTTCATTCTAACATTCTCTATCTGACACATATTCAGACTTTCCTTAATCTTATTATCGTTCGTTATGGCTTTCTTGATATATCTTACTTACTAAGTTCGTCAACGTCTAAGTCATACACCCAATGTATACTTAGAACGTTCGTCCAACGCGAATACGATTCACGAGAATCGTTTACGTATTCTGCGTTTATATTGCCCATCTCCTAGTCTCTCATTCAACCTTTACCCAAGGTTTTAATTGCTCTCATTCATTATCCATTACATGAACCCCACGTTCATTATTCTTTCTTAATGTCGAAGCCATACGATTCGTCGTATGCTAAGACCGATCATTAATCGCAATTGCGTGCGTTCACAGCGTCTATACGCTTTACTCTTAACTCTCATTAAGACATCATAACATTGAAATGTTATACATCACCTTCGTCACTCAACATCTAAGGAATCACAATCATAGCAATCCCACACGTTCATTTTATCGTGACCACGGTCCCTGGATATCAGTTACATAATTTGCATTTACATTCTTTGTCTATTAATCTTTTTCAATCTTTCCGTTCAACCTTTATTAAAGGTTTAAATCACTTGAATAAGTTTTACATTACATGAACTATATGTTCATTATCTTTCCTTACACTTCCCCCAGGAGTTGAGCAATAAAAATCTCATCATTAGGTTTTGTCCTGCACCGACGCTGTGGTGCCAGTTCCTTCCTTTCTTCTCACGCTATAGTGCGACTAAGTAGTAGTGGACTTCCTGAGTTGGCGTTGCAGCGCCGCCTTCCAAGGCTTAACTGGCGTTGCGGTGCCAGGCATCAAACCTTGAAAAAATTTTCTAAGTCTTAAACTAGTTTATGACGCTTACTTTATAATCTCATAACTTCTTCATTATAACTCGGAACGAGGTCATTCCAAAGCCATTCTCTTCCTTATCTTACGTACTTCAACTTCCTTTGGATAGAAATTTATTTTGAATCCATTAACATGCCATTGAATTGGTTTAATCTTCATCATTCGTTCATTTTACGTTATTAACGTTCATTGTTCGTTCGTCCATAATTCGGTCATCCGAACTCAGAACTCGTTCGTTCTTGAGTCCACGACTCACATTTTCTACGTTCTCTTACATTCTTATGAAACCCTACATATTCGGGTTCATTTACATACTTTCTACTTCTCATTTGTCTTTTCTGAAATTTTCACCATAACTTCGTTATAGCTAAGTTTAATCCGTTCTTCATGAACGTTTCTACTGTCCTAGCCAAGCAATAAGCAACTCACTTATACACGATGGTTTTAAATTTGTCCATCAACAACAAGTTAAATTATGATGGTTTTAAATTTGTCCATCAACAACGTTCTTCGCGTATTATTCGCGTTCTTCGTTCGTTCTTCATTTTTTAATCCATACTTTTATTATGATTTCACTTTTTCTTGGAATTTGGTGTTATAAAACACCATTCCTTACTAATATCACTGAATCGTTCATATGATTCATTCGGATCGCTCTAATTCATTACGAAATTCATACTTCCTTAAGAAAGCTTTTAAACTAAACTTCAAATTCTTATTTCTTCTTTTTTTCTCATGATTTCAACCATATGAAATCATTCTTAACATCTTCTTCTCCTATTTTCATTAAGCTATGTATATTGACATAGAGAACTTAAAGAAAATTTATATAAGACTAGGTTTTGGATTACCTTTCTTCTTTAATCTTCTTCCGTTGGACAAATTTGCACTCGGGTTAGCTTTTCCTCTTCCTTTTCCTCCTCATCCAAACTCTCTCTCTCTCTCTCAAGTGTTGGTGAATTTTTCATTAACCAACAAATGAGTTTAAGCTTCTCTTATATAGAAAACCGAGGTTAGGGGCATTTTGGTCAATTTGCAAATCGCCTTACTATTCCCACCTCCTTACTATTCACACCTCCTTACTATTCATGAAGCTTCCCTTGGAATCTTCGTGCTTCCGTCTTGCGGAATACGTTCGACAGTTCGAAAAGCTGCGATTCTCGGAATCCAAATATTTTTTGATATTTCGTCTTTCCTTTATAGATTAACTTTTACGCATTCTTCAGAACTCTAAAAAACTGAATAACACTTTTTCATGTTAAGAGTTTTCCTTCACGTTTTCCCCTAACGTAGCTAAACGGATGAAAAGTACATAATAGTACTTTTCGTCATTTTTATTTCGTCCGATTGTTGCACGTTTTTTGAGAAAAACATTTATCGGCTTACTTAACTTTTCATGATATATTATCGTCAAATCTTTCGACGGAATGTCATTTTAACATACCGAACTCTCAAAAATTCTTAGGTTATTCAAACCCTAACCCTTAGGGTTTTGTTGGGGGAATAGTGTCTATTTCGTCTTTTTCCTTAAAAATATTTTTATTCCCATAAATATTTTATTTTCATCTTGAAAATTCTTACTCGTTCAGTCCAGCTCGTAGCCAGAATCCTCCCGTATTATAATCATCCTAGGTTCTAGAATGATTAATAAACACATAGCACAGAATATTATTAATAAAAATTTATTTTATTAATAACTAATTCTTTAAACTTAAATTCTAGACAATCCGATTTTCCGAGTTGTCACAAGTAGTGGAGGAAACAATAACCCAAAAAGGAAGTGGAATGAGGGTGCACGTGTTGGAAGTCAGCAGAGTAGCTAGCAGAAAAGGAAATTTAAAGTGTGTGCTACCTGTGGGAGAAATCACACTGGCGTGTGCTTTAACTGTGACCAGGAGGGTCACATTGCTCTGAATTGTCATCAACCAAAGAAATATGATTGTTACACATGCGGGTCGAAGGATCATTTAGCTCGTGAGTGTTCCAAAAAGAAAGTGGGAGATGTAACTGGAAGTAAGGAAGGTGGCAGTGGGGGTACGTTGGCTATTGTTGGACCAACGTCATCGAGCAGACCCACAACCAGAACCTTCAACATGATTGTGCAAGATGCGGTGCAGTCAAAAGATGTTGTGTCAGGTATCATACCAATCAATGATATAAATGCATGTGTTATTTGATTCGGGTGCTACTTGTTCATTTATATCTTATGATTTTGCTAAGAGTTTAGGATTGCCTAGTGAAGAGTTGAATTTCCCTTTGAACATAGAAATTATGAATAGAGAGGTGATTCCTAATAAATTCGTATATAAGAATCGTAAAGTGAATATTAAGGGAAATATTATGATAATAGATTTAGTCCTAATTAAACTTGGTGAATTTGATGTTATATTAGGGATGGATTGGCTATTCAATTATGGAGCAATAATTGATTGCCAAAAGAAAAGTATAAACCTTATGACTCCGTCAAAGGTAGTTTTCTATGGTAGCAAATCGCCTAGACAATCGAGATTTCTGACGATTATGCAAGCCAAGAAGTTATTGAGACAAGGCTGTGTAAGATATTTAGCTTACGTAGTCGATACTTTGAAGAAGGGTGTGAAACTGGAAGAGATACCAGTTGTTAGGGATTTTGTGGATGTATTTCTGAGTGAATTGCCAGGACTTCTGCCTGACAGAGAGATTGAGTTCGTTATCGATTTAGCACAAGAGACTACTCCGATATCGAAGGCCCTGTACAGGATGGCTCCAGTAGAGATGGAAGAGCTGATGGTACAACTACGAGAGCTACTAAACAAGAAATATATTCAGTCGAGTGTATCGTCGTGGGGGGCGCCGGTGTAATTTTTAAAGAAGAAGGATGGGTCAATGCGTCTTTGCGTTGATTATGGGCAATTAAACAAAGTCACTATTAAGAATAAATATATGTTGCCAAGAATAGATTACTTGTTTGATCAGGTGAAGGGAGCTAGATACTTCTCGAAGATAGATTTGAGAAGTGGGTATCATCAACTAAAGGTAAGGAAGGAGGATGTACCAAAGATGGCATTCAGAACTCGTTATGGACACTACGAGTTTTTGGTAATGTCTTTCGGTTTGACCAATGCCCCTGCAACATTCATGGATTTAATGAACAGGGTGTTTAAACCATTCTTAGATAAGTTTGTGGTGGTATTCATTGATGATATCCTGATGTACTCTAACTCTCAAGAGGAACACATGGAACATTTACGTTTGACGTTAGAGATTCTAAGAATAGAAAAATTATTTGCGAAATTCTCTAAGTGTGAATTCTGGTTAGAATGTGTGCAATTTCTTAGGCATGTGATTGAAAAAGATGGGATTTCGGTGGATCCATCAAAGGTCAAAGCTGTAATAAATTTGGAACAACCAAGAACTCCATCAGAGGTGAGGAGTTTCTTGGGACTGGCAGGTTACTACAGACAGATTATTCAAGACTTTTCCAAGATTGCCACTTCATTGACAAATTTAACAAGGAAATCCGTAAAATTTGTTTGGACGGAGAAGTACGAAGAGAGTTTTCAGGAGTTGAAAAAGAAGCTAAGCATGACACCTGTGTTGTCATTACCAGATAATACAGGAAGTTTTGTGGTGTATAGTGATGCATCACATAAAGTACTAGGTTGTGTGCTTTTGCAAAACGGCAAAGTCATTATGTATGTATCAAGGCAACTGAAGGACTATGAGAAAGGATACCCAACTCATGATTTGGAGTTGGTTACGGTAGTGTTTGCTCTGAAGATATAGAGACACTATCTCTATGGGGAGAAATATGATATATATACGGACCATAAAAGTCTAAACATGCATCAGAGGCGATGGTTAGAACTGATAAAAGATTATGATTTTGAAATCTTTTATCATCTAGGTAAAGCAAATGTCGTTGTCGATGCTTTGAGCGGAAAGGGTCGAGAGAAGTTGATGTTTGTTAACTGCCCAGGAGGAGCTCATTTCAACGATGGAAAAACTAGAGTTGGAAATAAAATTTACGAAGGAATCGGATGAAAGATTGTTCTAGATGGAAGTTGGTACAACTTTAGTGGACAAGGTAAAAAATGCTCAACTACAAGATGAAGAATGTGAGAAAATTAAAGAAAGAGTATCTGAGGGTAGTGAGATGAAGTTCAAGATCGATGTCGAAGGACTACTAAGGTTCGAGGGAAGGATTTGGGGTCCAGCAGTACCTGAAATTAAAAAAGAAATTTTGACTGAAGCTCATAACTAAAGATAATCAATTCACCCAGGAAGTACGAAGATGTATCAGGATTTACGACGGCATTTTTGGTGGCAAAATATGAAAAAAGATGTTGCAGAATGTGTCGCGAAATGCTTGACATGTCAAAGAGTCAAGGCCGAGTATCAGAGACCAAGTGGATTACTTCAGCCGTTGGATATACCAGAATGGAAGTGGGAGCATATCACAATGGATTTTGTGGTGAGTCTTCCGACTACTCAGAAAGGGTACGATACAATTTGGGTGACATTAGACAGGCTGACGAAATCATCACACTTTTTGCCAATAAAGATTAGATTCAATCTAGAAAAGTTGGCAAAGTTATATGTCAAGGAGATAGTTTCAAGGCATGGAGTTCCATTGTCAATCGTGTTAGACAGAGATTCGTGATTCACGTCAAACTTCTGGAAGAGACTACAAGAATGCATAGGAACAAAGTTGAGAATTAGTACAGCGTATCATCCTCAAACTGACGGCCAAAGCGATCGAACAATCCAAACGTTAGAAGATATGTTGAGAGCATGCATTATAGACTTCAAAGGAAGTTGGGATGATTATTTACCATTGGCTGAATTTTCCTACAATAACAGTTACCATGCGAGTATTGGCATGCCTCCTTACGAAGCATTATACGGCAGAAAGTGTAGAACTCCACTGTCCTAGGGTAAAGTTGGTTAACATCAACTATTAGGGTCAAAACTGGTACAGCAGACCGCTGAGGTTGTCAAAATCATCATAGCATGGTTGGTAGCTACTCAAGATAGACATAAGAATATGTTGATCAACACCGACAAAATCGTGAATTTTATGTTGGACGTTTCATTTTCCTAAAAGTTTCTCCTTGGAAGGGCAAGATATGATTTGGTAAAAAAGGAAAGCTAAGCCAAAGGTTTATTGGACCCTTTGAGGTTCTGAGAAAAGTAGGGGAAGTGGCTTACGAGGTAGCTCTACCTCTGGAATTGTAACATGTTCATAATGGTTTTCATGTCTCGGTGTTACGACCGTATAAGCCCGACTACAAGCATGTGATCGAGTACGAACCATTACAATTTGATAAAGATTTTTCTTATTAGGAAATTCCTATCTAGATAGTTGACAAGAAAGAACAACTGCTCAGGAATAAAGTTATACCTTTTATGAAGGTGATATAGAGGAACCACAGTGTTGAAAAAGCTATGTGGGAACTCAAGGATAAGATGATGAAAAGCTATCCTGAGTTATTTGATTGATCTGTGTCTTCGATTCTGGGGACAGAATCCTTGTAAGGAAGGAAGAATGTGACGAATGAATTGTTTGAGTTGTGATTTTAGGGACAGAATCCTTGTAAGGAGGTAAGGATGTAAAAATCCAGAATTTCTATATATAATTTAAAATATTTATTGAACTAAATAAATATTTTAATTGATGTGTTTATTGTTAAATAAAAACTTGATTGATTTGATTATTCATGAATTGTGGAGGTGGATTAATTTAATTCAGTGTAATTTTTCAATTAAATTGATGCTGGGTAATTTTGGAATTTTAATTTAATGAGTTGATTAAATTTAATGAATTGTTATATTTATCATCATATAACATAATGGTAATATTCTAATTTAATTTAATAATTAAATTAGACATTTATTAATTTGATAGATAAAATTATAATTTATATTAAAATTATTATTTAATTTTTTTTTTATTTATGGAGCAATTTGATTTATGTGGCTATATGATTTAATAAGTTGATGTTAACTTTAGTTAAATTTGAATATTAGAATTTAACTAAATAAAGTGTGACCATTAAACTATATAGTAACTAATTTATTAAAATATATTTAAAAGAGGTTTAATGTATTTTTACCAAACAAGGCTTAGGGCTTGTTAATCCTTATTTTTAAATTTGTTTTGCCAAACAAGACTTAAGGCTTTTAATTCTTTAGTTTGATTCTCTTTTGCCAAACAAGCCTTAGTGGCTTTTGAATTTAAAAAATATATAATTGACAAAGAATTAAGAAGGGGTATTATATGTTTTGTCAGTTTTTATATTACGTAATAATATATATTATATGTATATATCAGTTTTATAAGTTATGTATTGTATAGAGAGAGGAAAGAAGAAAAACAGAGAAAGAAAAGAGAAAGCTTGAGAGAAAGTGAGAAGTCAGTGAGTTTGAAAGAAGGAATTTGAGAAATCAAAGAAGCTAGTTAATCATCTTTGTTGGTTAAACCAGAATTTGAAGGTTGTAATCTAATTTTTAATTAGTTGTTTATGTTCTTCATTGAAAAAGTTATTTTATTTCTCTATAAATTGGTTTTGATGATAATTGTCGAATATATGGCTTGTATATGTTAATTTATTTGCATTAACTATTTTTATATAAGTTGTATATGATTTAGAGTTCTTTAATTCATGTAAATATGATATATATGGAGAAATCATATTATAGTAAGTTTATAGTGGAATATATATATATATATATATATATATATTAATATGGCTTATGTGATGTTAAAATTGATGTTTAATTCATATGATAAACTGTAAATTGATTCTTGAATGTGTTAATTCATGAAGAAACGAAAACAACGTAGTTTAAATGGATTGTTTTTGTGTAATAACAAATTTTCAGTGATTGTTTTGGTGTAAGTAGTTTAAATGGATTTCAGTGATTATTTGAAGGATTCAATTTGATTATTGTTTGATGATTTGATGTTTTAAATCAATATGTACATGTGGGGTAACGTCTATATAAAGTTTATGTGGTTTGAGTGTATTCAATTTGTTGTTTAAATAGTGAAATTCGTGAGTAGGGTTTGAACAGAGCCAGGGAAAAAAAAGTATGCGTAGTTTATGTCTCTGAAAATGGCACACAATTGTGTTGGTGTCAAAAGCGAAGCTTGGTAATGCGTTGCTGCACCAGAACAAAGATAGTGATGAGATGTTATTTGATCAATCACTTAAACTTAGTCTAATCTAGTTTAAAGTTCATGACAATCTGTTAGGCTTATATCAAGATATTATAACAGATTGTTCATGTGTAATTGATGATTTTAAGTTGTATAAATTTATAAATTATACTTTTAAGTTATTATTGTAAAGCTTTATTATGTGATTAATGAAGTTGAATTGTTGACTAAGAAAGAACTTTAGGTTTGTTAAGTTTTATCGATTTAAGAAATCAGAATTTAAGTTGGGTTGACAAGTTATATAAAAGTAGAAGTTAAATCTATGAGATTAATATTATGTGGCTAAAGTTGTGTTACGATGTTAATGGATCATTTAGGGTGTTCGGGAAGCGTGAGTTATAATTGTGTAGCTGACACACAAGGTAAGTTCCCTAACCTTTGCTACTTTCCTATTCAGCAAGGTTTTCTTTTCACCATTATTTTGTTATACTTATGCATGTCTTCTATCCTTACTCTTACATTACACAAGTTTCTTGAATCTATTATTCAGTTGAGCAAGATTCCGAACACTAAGCTATATTTGAGCTTATCCGACCTTGTTGATAATTGTGCTAGTTTGTTAATCTGTTTTGTTTATAAATCATGCAAGTTCTTGAATTCTATTGAGCAAAGTTCTTAATTCTGTTTCCTTATTAGAATGTATAACCTTATCTTAGCATTTTTGTTCAAGCAATGTTGATTAAATACAATATTCATTTATGATTCAACTAATACAATATTCATTTATGGTTCATAACTACATTGTATTACGTAGTTATCAAACCTTTGCATTGTCATTACACTTTTGATTCAACTAATCCTTAGGTAATGTTCGTTGAACTCTAAATTACCCTTGAAACTTAGCCAAACCATACTTACTTTGGTGCGGACTTGTATATTAAAACTGAGATGAACAACCCTATTATAGGGGATTATTTATTAAAGACCATAACTTTTATAAATAAAGATTAAATTTCTCGAAATATATTTTTGAATATTATGGTGTGGATATGATATAATGTTATAGTTGTGGGTAATATTTACATATTTTGCAAAGAAAACAAGTGGTTATATAATATTCGATTGGTCGGGGAATATTCGTTTTAACAAGGAATATTTGTAAGACGGCACAATCATTGGTGGACCCCATAACAGAAGTATTGTCATAGTTAGAAAATGACAAAATTATCTTTTTATAAAAATAATGACAAAAGTTTTACCATTAAACTGTTGAACTACCCGGTAGTAAAAGTACAGTAATACGTGTGGTTGCATAGTAGCACACAGTATTGATTATTGATGCTTACGTGAGAAGTCACTCAGTTATACTCAATTATTGCCACAGTAATTGCTGCATAATAACTCTCCTAATATTGATTCAATTATTGTCACAGTATCATCTGCATAATATTTTATATTATTAAATCAATAATTGAGACGACAAAGTTATTCATATTATTATTTACAATATTCATGATGTCTAGAAAGTTGTACCGAGGAGAGGTTTTGTCACCTAATTACGCGCCAATAAGGAAAAATCCTTATCGGAAAGCCCCCACTTTCCTGGGAACGACCTGGTTGTTAAATATTGTGAGTTATAATATTAATGATGAATAAGTTCGTGTTGATTAAAGATGAAATTGATAGTTCCATTGTGTTGGGATTATTAGTGTTAGTAGAAATCTACATCTATTTCGATAATAATGGATGTCTGGAGGTTATATTGATCAATCGGATAATTAATCGGATAAATAAGCAATTAATTGCTATTAATTCACATGCTTATAACTATGTGGTCACATGTGTGTACTATTGATTCACATTCATGTACTATTAGGGGAGGTGGTTCAAGATTGATAATACATGCATGACTAAATTAAAAATGGAGGTATAGATGAATGTACTATACTGTAATTAGTTTTTTCACATGATTATACTATTAAGTCACATGAATGAACTATTAATTCACATTATTTACTATTAGGGGAGGTGGTGCAAGTTTGATAATACCTGCAGGACTAAATTAAAAATGAAGAAAAAGTGGAAGGTATTATACTGTAATATTTTGAGCCCCAAAACGTGCAATTATCGAAAATATATTTTCCTATAAATAGAAGCCCATTCTTCCTTCATTTCTCACCAATTCACTAAAGCTATAGAGCAATTATTATACAGAGAAATTATAGAGAGAAAAAAGAAGAGAAGTCTGATACCTCACTATTCCAATATCCAGTCTTCTTCTAATGTAAGGGGTATTATTCTTTCGTATTCATGAAGGAAGTTATTTTCTTTCAATACTCGTAAGGGTTGTTATTTCATTCTTTATTATTATGTTGGAATAACTTTGTCTATAATGGGCATCGCATACATGGTGAAATTCTTCTATTATTCCATTCTTTATTATTACATTGGAATAACATGTCTCTGTGCGATTCTATCGCATGCCCGTGAATTCTGTTGTTATTCCATTCTTTATTATTTTGTTGGAATATCCTGTCTGTGCGAATTACGCATGACCTGGTTTTATTATTTATTATTCTGTTGGAATATCCTGTCTGTGCGGATTACGCATAACCTGGTTCCATTCTTTATTATTTTGTTGGAATAACATGTCAATATGGATTACCGCATGCATGGTGAATGATCCTTCGTATTCATTCCTTATTAAATTGTGGAAATGATCTGTCTACGTGGATTACCCCATGGCGGGCAAAAATCCATTTGCGGTTTCATATATTCTATTATACTCAGTTGGTTAAAGTTTTTGCTTTTATACTCCATGAAATTAGTGGAATATCCTTGATATTTGTGCTTCATCCAGTATCTTTTCATGGAAATATTCTTCTGAGCATTCTTGAATTTTACTCCACAAAGAAGTATCATGTTGACAATATGGACGTTATTGATTTCTGGATAAATTAAAATTATAAATCTTTAAAATTTATCATTGAACTTGTTTTATTGAATTATTATGTCATTATCATCATCATCATGCTTATATTGTGATTAAAGTCATCTTTGGCTTACGTGCATAGATGGACTTGGTATGATTATGATCAGGTATTATTTGGTGTAATCATGACCGTAATGTGACGAATGATGTGGTAAAAGTCCTCATGGGCCTGTAGTTCATTAATGGACAGTTGTTGGTATGATTGTAACCAGGGATAATTCGGTATAATCATGACCATTGATGATTACATGAATATCCTTGGCCGTGATGCAAGGATGATTCGATTTTATTTATTAAGCTGAGTCTCAGCGATAAAGTTGATGAAAAACTTTTTAAACCATAGAAGATAGTAGATTTTATGCTCTACTTGACTCTTCTAATGGATTGTTTGTTTCGTTGTAGTTAAACATATTTTCTATTATATTCTATCAGTTTAACATTGTTGAAGGCTAATGATAATTTATTCTGCATTATCTTAGTCATAATATTTCTTACTGGGCTAGTTGAGCTCACCCTTTCTTTCACTGTTCTCTTCATGAAATGAGAACGTAGCCGGGACTAGTCGGGGAACGGAGTGACGGTCCAGATGATAGCATTAGTAGTCCTCACTATTTTGTTAAATAGTGTGACAATAAATGTAATGAGGACTCAATTGAGTGTGGATATTGTCTAGATGACAATATTCTTATTAAAACTCTTAAATTATGTTTTGTCGTATTTTACACGACTGTTGTATAATTAAGTTGTATTTGAATTTTGTACCATGTATTTGGCGACTCAAGATGGGCAATGTATACCTATTTTGGGGGCGTCACAGTTGGTATCAAAGCTTAGGGATATGATCCCTGGCTGAGATGTGAGACAGGAACTAGGAGGGGAGAGATGTGGAATTCCTTCGCTAGTATGACCTACCTAAGTTTATTTGGTATTTATTTGGTTGGTCAGAGTATAAGGATAATATGTGATATGTTAATTAACCCTTGTTTTGTGGCAGTATTTGAAAATGGCATTCGAAAATGTTAAGATAAGCAATGAAGCACATGAGACTGTTGAGTCACCAATGATCAATACCCAGGATAATGTCCATTACGATGGCAATAATCCTCAGGAAAATAATAACACTGACCAAATGATGAACGATGGAATGTTCAGAGGCTTTATGCAATTCATGCAACATCAAGCGAGAGCGGCTCCTGTCAAAAATGTAGGTGGAAACATTGGAAACTCTCGACAGTCACCGCTAAATGATTCAAGGAGCTGGGACCACCAGAGTTTATTGGAGAGCCAAAACCACTTAAGGCGGAGACATGGATAGAGTAGATCATCAAGATATTTGATGTCTTGGGATGCTCCGAGGAGCAAAAGGTTCCCTTTGCCACCTTTATGTTGCGAGGAGAGGCAGACTACAGATGACTGTTTAGGTTTAAGTTGGAAAAAAATACTTATAACCTTGGACATAGTTCATGGTCTTGTGACCCTCAGATAGTTTTCAGTATCAGTTCTTGATTATCGATATTAAGAAATGTTATTAAATTCAATTAAGTTTATTCATTGCAAGTTATTGTGTCTTTTTAAGTGAGCATTTGTTTTGCTCACTCTTGCATGTATATATAACCATTGTAGGTAAAGTTGAGAAGGTTGACGAGCCAACCACCAGAAAAGGAAAAGGCAAAATGAACAAGTGCTGAAGAATTGTTTATTGTTGAGAATTATGTTATCAGACTTCATTTTTAAATTATCAGATGTAATAATTTTTCTATATTTGATGAATGTTTTAAGGTTAGATAACCTGGGATTTATTGGCTCAAGTTATGTAACCCTTTTATGGGAAGATTTATTGCTTAAATTTTAATTAAATTGGGTAGTTTGAAATAAATGTTGGATAGTGAACACCAAATCATGTGGGAATGAAGTACCCAGATTTGGGGTATCACAAGGGTTGATTTGATGATTTCCCGGAGTTGTCATCGGGATTTGACTTGATCTACCGGGGTTATCACTTGGGTTTGTCTTGATCTCCTAGGGATGTCACCGGGGTTTAGCTTGATCTCCCGCGGTTGTCACCGGGGTTTGGCTTGATCTCCCGCGGTTGTCTTCGGGGTTTGGCTTGATCTCCCGGGGTTGTCGTCGGGGTTTGGTTTGATCTCCCAGAGTTGTCATCGGGGTTTGACTTGATCTCCTGGGGTTGTCACTGGGATTTGTCTTGATCTCCAGGGGTTGTCATCGGGGTTTGTCTTGATCTCCCGAGGTTGTCACCGGGCTTTGGTTTGATCTCCTGGGTTATCACCGGGGTTTGGCTTGATATCCTGGGGTTGTTACCGGGGTTTGGCTTGATCTCCCGGGGTTGTCATCGGTCTTTGGTTTGATCTCTCGAGGTTGTCACCGGGGTTTGGCTTGATGATTTTGACTTCCAGGGTTGTCTTTGGAAGACAAAAGACGATTTTGCCTTTCTGCATGGTTAGTAATAGGAATGAAAAATTTAGAGTGTCTACAGATGCCCCTCTTTATTATGTTTATGCAATGTAATGGAATGAACAGGATAAAAATTACTAGACACTTGAAATATGACAAGATAAAATGATGCCATGCAATGCAGCATAATATGATGTTATGGACTTAGAATCTATTTGTTTGGAGTTACTTCCAACGGTATTCTATCACTAACTGATCCCGTCATTTCTGCTGGGGATGGAGTTGTCAATGATGATCTCCACTGAACTGCCTTGATGTCTACTCGAACAGTAGTTTACACATCCTTTAATCACTGAACTTTCTCTATGCCTAATCGAATTGTAGTTTGCAAAGCTTTCATCACTGGATCTTTCCCGATGCTACATTGGGTTGAAGCCAATGGTTTAAAATGTCTGTTAGTGCTATTGAGATTGATTCGACGACATGTTGTAGTGATGTTTTTAAGATCCCTGCTGGGGAGATTTTCTTATGGCTGATACCATTGAACCTTTCTGAATTTGATGTCGGGGTTGTCACCAACGTTCTTTATTTTTAGATACGCTTTATGACTTTACCTTCACTAGGGATGTTCCTCTTTTGACGAGTGATCTCATTGGGGATTCCCGATGCCTATCCGGATGATAGTTTACATCGGTTTACATCATCAGATCCCTCCCGATGCTATGATGGGGATGTCACCAATGATTTAGATTCTTATCCAGTTGACGTCGATGTTGTTGTAAGGGATAGAGCTTACAATGGTATTATCCAAAACATCCTTCCCATGCCTACTAAAATAGTAGTTTACAATGGCTTGGAAGTCATCGAACGTTCACGGTGACTCGGCTGAGGATTTATATAACAGATTTCGTCCTTGGTCCTCCCCGATGAAGATAGTTTTCCACGGTTTTCATCATCGGATCTATCCCGATGCTATGCTAGAGTTGTCGCCAACAGTTTGCATTAGCAGATACTCTAACCTTCGTTGAAGCAGTTCTCAACAGCTTACATCAACGAATCTTTCCAAATACTACGCTGGAGTTGTCGTTAACGATTTACAATATCAGATACTCTGACCTTCGTTGAAGCAGTTCTCAACGACTTACATCATCGGATCTTTCCCGATGTGACGACCCCAAAATAGGTATACATCACCTATTCTGAGTCGCCAAATACATGATACATAATTTAAATACAAACTTTCTTATACAATACAACAAAAACATAGCTGAGAGTTTTTACACTAGTAGAAAGTATTCAAACTCAAATGGAGTCCTCATTACAATTATTATCACACTATTCTATAGAATAGTGAGGACTACTATAGCCACCATCTCGGACCACCACTCCATTCCCCGACTAGTCCCGACTACGTTCTCATTTCCTGAAGAGAACAATGAAAGAAAAAGGGTGAGCTCAACTAGCCCAGTAAGAAATATCATGACTTAAGATAATTACATTATCAATAGCCTTCATCAATAATAAATCAGATATTTAGAACATATGTTAAATGATAAAAGTTTTTAACCATAATAGCAGCAGAATCAACAATTCATTAGAAGAGTCAGGTAGAACATAATGTCTACTATCTCCTCTAAATTAAAAGTCCATCATTAATATTTCATTCTTGTAATACTCATCAATAGTTCTTTGTTGTACTTAAGACAAGGAGAACTCTCATCACCTGTCTTCACCTGAACCACAAAAGATTATAATTAAATTCACAATTCATATTTATAATCAGGTAAATCAACAGTCCATCTTTGCAATACGAGCCTAAGACATACAATTGTAAAACTAATAACGCTGAGACTCAGCTAAATAAATAATCCACATCATTTGTAACATTACAAGTCATGATTATATCGAATAATCCCTGGTCATAATCATACCAATCAACTGTCTATCTTTGTATTTAAGCCAAAGAGGCTTTTATTTATCATAAATTTTATCGCTGAGACTCAGCTTAATAAATAATCCACATCACTGAATTATCCATACACTACAGGCCAATTATATTTATTAGTATCATATCCACGAATTATCCATGCACTACAGGCCAAGGATATTCGTGTTATCACATCCATGAATTAATATTTCATCGATGAGACTCAGCTCAATAAATAATCCACATCACTAAATTATCCATGCACTATGGGCAAAGGATATTCATTTGTGACGCCCCCAAACTAGGTCTACACGACCCATTCTGAGTCGCCAGATATCACACTACAGAAATCAAATACAAAATTCATTTATACCACTGTTGAACTATCATGTAGAGTACAACAACACATAAGTTGTGAGTTATAATACAAATATATATAACTCTCATGGTGCCTCGACCACAACACCTTACAATGGTACTTTACATAAAAGTACAATCAATTACTGTTTTAGAAATTAAAATCTTTGGAAAATGTTCAAGGAAACCTTCGTACATGGGAGGCCATGCATCTAAGTTGTGATAGATATCATATGACCACAGAATTATCCTTGGTTGACCCAATAGTCCCCAAAGAAAAACAAGAAAGATTGCTATCATGTTCTATCCAATGGTGAGTCTTCTCTTGACACATAAATATCTCCATTATCTCCAATTGAGATTTATACTTCAACCAAACTCCAATATTATATAGGTATTGCTCGTAGATATACTCAGCAAGTAGGTGTGCACAACCCTGTCTTATGATAACACGAAGTCGTGTGTCATTAGACATCTTGTATGATAGTGGCAAAACACCCTTTTAAAGTTGGGTTCGCCTCACCCTATTTGATTCACCAAATATAACTATTAAATGTCGTATAAAAATACAACACACTTATCTAAAGTTCTCAATAAAATTATTTCCATAGTGTTTAATGAGAACCTCAACAGCTATAGACCACCGTTATAGTCCCCTGTTATCTCCGCTCGACCCAGCTACACTCTTATTACCTGAAAGGAATTGTGAAGCAAAAGGGTGAGCACAACTAGCCCAATAAAGAATATCATAACTAAAGATAATTAAATTATCAATAGCCTTCGTCAGTAATAAATCAGAGATTTAGAACATATGGTAGATGATAAAACTTTTCAACCATAGTTGCAGCGGAACGAGCAATCCATTAGAAGAGTCAAATAGACCATAAAGTCTATTATCTTCTCCATATTAAAAGTCCACCAATAATGTTTTATCCCTATAACATCAATCAATGATTCATGTCCACAATCATGTGAATAACTCATAATCATAATTGTGGTTCTAAATTTCTCTTCGCACCCAGGACGAAGATAATTTTCATCACCTGTCTTTACCTGAAATATTAAAGATCATGGTTATACCAAATCACAGTTCCTATTCATAATCATACTAATAAATTCATATTTGCATTACAGGCCAAGGATATCCATTAACAGTTCATCCTTGCACTACAAGCCAAAGACATGCAACTGTATTTTAGAAGAGTCAAGTAGAGCATGATATCTACTATCTTCTACGAATTAAAAGTTTATTATCAATATTTTAGCGCTGAGACTCAACACAATAAATAATCTACATCACCGAATTATCCATGCACTACAGGCCAGGATATTCATTAGTATCACGACCACGAATTATCCATGCACTATGGGCCAAGGATAATCGTGTTTTCATCAACGGCCATGATCACGCCATAAAATGATTCATCTTTGTACCCTTGGCCGAAGAGAACCCATGGTCATGATCATAGCAAAAACTGTCCATTAATGCACTACGGGCCAATGAGGACTTTTACCACATCATTTGCAACATTACAGTCATGATTATTCCGAATGATCCTTGGTCATAATCATACCAATCAATAGTCCATCTATGCACGTAAGCCAAAGATGACTTTCATCACAATATAAGCATGAGGATGATGACAGTGAAATAAGCATTAATCAAACGAAATCAAGGATAAATATTAAAGACTTTAAATTTATCTAGAGTTTAAAAATATCCAAATTGTCAACACGATACTGCTTTGTGGAGTAAAATTCAAGAATAATATTCATGTATCAAAAATAATTTGGATAAAAAAAATATATATTTTTCGGGTGAATAGTACTCCGTGAATAGTACCCCATAAATAGTACTTCGGGAATAGTACCTCGTGAATAGTACCCCGACATAAAAAGTGCTCCAAATACCCGAGTGAATAATATTCTAGTAAATAATAACCGGGTGAATAGTAACCCATGAATATTAACTCGTGAATAGTACTCCGACACGAAAAGTGTCCCGAATACCCTATTGAATAATATTCAAGTGAATAGTAACCCGTAAATAGTAACTCATGAATATTACTCCATGAATAGTACTCATAAAAGGAAAATACAAAAGAAAACAATATTCCATGACAAGTACAAAAGAAATGATATCTCATACAAGTATAATAGAATATACGAAACTGCAAATGGATTTTCACCCGCCATGCAGTAATCCACGTAGACAGATCATTTCCATAATTTAATAAAGAATGAATACGAAGGGTCATTCACCATGCATGCGGTAGTTCACGTAGACATGTTATTCCAACAGAATAATAAAGAATGGAATAACATAAGAATTTCACCATGCATACGGCAGTCTGCGTATACAGGTTATTCCAATAGAATAATAAAGAATGGAATAACAAAAGAATTTCACCATGCATACGGTAGTCCACATAGACAGGTTATTCCAACAGAATAATAAAGAATGGAATAACAACCCTTACGAGTATTGAAAGAAAATAACTCTCTTCATGAATACGAAAGAAATAATACCCTTTACGAATATTAAACAAAAATAATATTCATACGAATACAAAAAATAATTTCTTTTCAGAATATAAAAAAAATAATACCCCTTACTTCAGAAGAAGACTGGATACTGGAATAGTGGGGTAGTAGACTTCTCTTCTATTTTCTCTCTAAAGCTTCTCTCTCTATAGCTTTCCTCTCTATAATTGCTCTTGTGAGTCTTAGTGAATTGGTGAGAATGAAGGAAGAATGAGCTTCTATTTATAGGAAAATATAGTTTCGATAATTGCACGTTTTGGGACTCAAAATATTACAGTATAATACATTCATCTTTTCCTTCATTTTTAATTTAGTCATACGAGTATTATCAAACTTGCACCACCTCCCCTAATAGTATATCATGTGAATCAATAGTACACACATGTGAACAAATAGTTATAAGCATGTGAATTAATATCAATTAATTGCTCATTTCTCCGATTAATTACCCAATTGGTCAATATAACCTCCAAACATCAATTATTATCGGAATAGATGTCGATTTCCACTAACACTAATAATCTCAACACAATGGAAATATCAATTTCATCTTTAATCAACACGAACTTATTCATCATTAATATTATAACTCACAATATTAACAACCAGATCGTTCCCAGGAAAGAGGGGGCTTTCCGATAAGGATTTCTCCCTATTGGCTCGCAATTAGGTGATCAAACCTCTCGTCGACAGAACTTTCTAGACATAATCAATATTGTAAATAATAATATGAATAACTTTGTCTTCTCAATTATTGATTTAATAATATAAAATATTATGCAGATGACACTGTGACAATAATTGAATCAATATTATGAGAGATATTATGCAGCAATTACTGTAGCTATAATTGAGTATAACTGAGTGACTTCTCACGTAAGCATCAATAATCAAAGATAATGTACAATATCGTGTGCTACTATGCAACCACGCGTATTACTATACTTTTATCACCGGGTAGTTCAACAGTTTAACGATAAAACTTTCACCGTTATTTTTATAAAAAGATATTTCTGTCGTTTTCTAACTACGACAATACTTTCGTTGTGGGGTCCACCAATGATTATGTCGTTATACGAATATTCCCTGTTAAAATGAATATTCCCCGACCAATCGAATATTCCCCGACACAACGAATATTTTATATCAACTTGCTTACTTTGAAAATTTTTCACATATCACCCTTAACTTTAACCTTTTATCAATTTAACTAGAATAATAATTATAGGAAAATTGAATTCTTTCATTTCATAAAATTCGTGGTCTTACATCATTAGTATCACATCCACGAATTATCCATGCACTACGGGCCAATGTTATTCGTGTTATCACAAACGGTCATGTTTATACCGAATAATCCCTGGTCATAATCATATTGATCAACAGTCCATATATGCACTACGGGCCAAAGATGACTTTTAATGCAATATAAGCATGAGAATTATGACAATGATATATAACATAAATAATCAGAATAATAAGATAAAATAAATCTTAGTGATTTTTAACTTAATTATCCAGCGTCCAAATTTCTAACATGATATTAGATGAATCACAACTATTCAGGATATTTTAATCATTTCAGTACCTTTCATCATTTAATGATAAGCTAAAGAAATGAATAATAATGTCTTACCATAATATGGAGTATGAAAGAAAATGATATCACTTTACCATAAAAATGACACCCCTTTACCACAATAATGATATCATTTACCTTAGCATGTGACTTGATTCTGCTTTCTGTGAAATTGATCAACTTAAACAATGCTTGTATTCCTTATCTGCACTTGGAGTAACATTACACTTAATATAAATACTCACAATATTGTAGTAAAAAAGTTTTATATTTTTAGTGTAGTGATTGTGTGTCTTTAGTTGCTCAACCGGAAAACCTATTTATACTGAAAATTTAGTAAACAACTAGCACACCTGCTTTGACAAAATAACAAAATGAGGTATATAATAATGGTAGTGGAATTTATGGTCCCATAGGGAAAATTAAACCAACTTGTACACGTTTTAAAAATAATTGAGTTGTGGTCCAGACTACTTTAGAAAAAAGTAGAGTGTCGGCAAGTCCTGCCAAACTTACTTTTGTAAAATGAAAATAATTGAACAAACATCTACATATCATATTTATCTTTAATCAACACCCTTTTGTTCATCAATTATTTACACATTCTCAATCTTTCAATAATTATTCACAATTATTAACATAGACTCACAATACTGCCAACTGGTTTAATTATATCAAATAATATGAGTTACTGTGCAATAACTACTATGACAATTATTGAATGAAAGACTGAGTGACTTCTTAGTAATTAAGAATCAATAATATGAAACATTGTGCAATAATTACTATGACAATTATTGAATGAAATACATGGTGACTTCTTACGTAAGAATCAAATCAATACATTACTATAAACAATTTAATTCTATTAAAAGTAAGGATCAACACCAAATCATATTTATCTCGAATAACATTTAAACCAACTAATAATTCATTACTCATTCAAATTATCTTTATTTATCGCATAAAATCATTATTCATATTCCAAAACTTTAGAAGTGAATAATAAAACTTGAGAAATCTAAAACCTCATATATGAAAAACCACTATTACGGTATTATCACCATTTTTATTTTAACAAAAATATTTTTTTTTATCATAAAACATTCGTTACTTGTGCGTTTACATCTCGACACCTCATGAACTTACTAACACTTCTAAAATATTTAAAAAATATGATTTTGAACTTTCCAAACAATTTTCACATTTTTCAGATTATCCAACAATTTTTTATAATTATTTCTATTTATAAAAACTATCATTTAATAGCTTCAAAATAGAAATACTAACTTCACATACTTTTATATCTCAAAAACATCATCAATATTAATCTTATATTATTATAATATTTTTCAGCAAATTTCATAATTTTCCACCATTCATAGAATTTCATATAAATTTCCTCTATTTTTAAACTAACCATAAATAGCTTAAAAATACAATAAATATTAATGTTATTAAATAATTTTTTAAAAGCGTCCGTAAATTATAAAATAATATTATAAGATTTTTTTACCAAGTTTCATAATTTTTCACCATTCATAGAATTTTTTTATAAATTTATTCTATTTTCAAACTAACTATAAATAGTTTTAAAATACAATAATTACTTTTGCTTTTCAATAATTCATCAAAAACTTACAGAAATTCTAAGATGATATTATAAGCATTTTGTAAAAATATTTCAGCCCATATAATTTTTTTGATAAATTAATTATAAATACCAATATTCAGAAACTTCAATAATACATAATAATTAGCCATTTTATCAGAAAAATACGGATCTTATATCTTTTCCATGTAAAATTTAATTCTCTACAACTTTATAGAAGAAAGTTTTTCCAGATTCTGACTCTAACATAGAGAGAAAGGCTTTCTAAAAATTCTGCTACAAAATTTCTAGATCAATCACCTCCTTAAATTCATAACAAATCATACGTTAATCTTTAACAGCTCAAAATTTGTGGACATATACTCAACTTATATATGTATAACATATAAAAAAATAACAACGATCCAATGATCGGATTAAAAATTATAACTCACGCAATAGAGCTTAATAAAATTGCTTTTTCGGACTATAAATCCTTCAGACCAGTTTCACTCAAACTGTCACCACGAACAATCCACAAAGAATTTTTGAGTGATTCAAATTTCTGCGTTTAGCTTACTTCTAGAGCTTTCTTTTTGATATATGGCTTATCTTCTAACTCATTATACACAAAGAGTTATGGATTTTACAAAATCAAGTAGTAAACTAATTTTTCTGAAATTTAGATTTTCCATTCTTCTTTTTGATTTCTTGATTTCTCTCATTTGATTCATGTTTAATCAAGTTTAAATCATCCAATACATACATAAGTATGTACTATTTACATATAATCTATAAAAACAAAAATTATCAAGATTTTGAAATTGTGACAACCCGTGAATTTAGAAAATTTTTAAAATTTTAATTAATTAATTTAAGGTTTGATATTAGAACCTAGACAGAAAATAAGTGTATGCGTTTGATATTTTTAAGATGGAATTTTGAGGATTTCAAAATTCTGTGAAGGATTTAGGTGAATTATTCAGGATTAAGGAAATACGTGAAAATATTCTGTGAATATGGTTCTGTGTATATGTGCATGATGTGGTTAAGGGTAAACCAGATAAACGATATCTGTAACAAACCCTAATTATATATTAAGAACGTCAACGTTCGGTTAGAAAACCCTAGCGTTTAACAAGAAACCACAGAAACCGGTTACGGAAACCACAATTTCGATTACGGGAATCAAAACCCTAATTGATGTAATGAAACCCTAAATCGAGAACTTAATGGCGTAAGTGTAAATAATTATAATAATAATTAGGGTAAAGCTTAATTAATTAGTAAACCCAAATTTTGAATTTATAAAATCCTAATTTCGAGATTTAAAACCCTAATTTTATAATTAGGGAAAACCTAAGTGTTAATTAAATAATTTTTATGTTAATTAGGATATATTAATCCTAATTTTAAAGTTAAGTAATTAGAAAACCCTAATCTAATTACGAAAATCTAATTTTTAATTTAGAAAATTATTTTTCTATTAGAAACCATAATTAGTGGTTTATAAACCCTAATGACCAATTACGACCCTAATTGCAAACTTAGCAATTTTAATTAGGAAATGTTAATCCTAATTAGCAGGATTTAATTTGTGATTAAGAAATTTTAATATAATTAGAAAATTCTAATTATAATTTAAAAATATTAATTTTCTATTTTTGAAAACCTAAATTGGGAATTTTAGAAATTAAATTACAAACTCTAAACCCTAAATTTTCCCAAACCCTAAACCCTAAGGGTTTGGTCAAATGTCCAAAATGCCATTAAAATAAAATGGAAAATGACTAGAATGCCTTTTGTGTATTATTTAAGGGTTGGAGTGTAGATCTTGCCAAGATAATAGGTTGGTGACTAAACCCTAACCCTAGCCTTAGCTATGTGTCAATTCTCAGCCATCTAACTCAGCCAAATACATTGCATTTGTATGATTATATAGATCTAAAGAGAGAAAAATTCACTTTGTTTTTCATTTTTGTCCACCCTTCTCTCTCTCTAAAATTCGGGAGTTGGAAAGATAAAGAGTGATGAGATGAGCCATGATCAGGTGTTATCATTCCAAGAACAGAATCAATGGATCAGAAATCAAAATCCAAGCTAGAAAGGTATAAACCTTAAAAATTTAAAAATCAGTGATCTTATGTTGTTTGATGTTAGTGGTTAGTTGAAGTTGTGTAATAAGGTGTCTATAAGTGATCTGGGTTGATAGATCATAGATCTATAACACTTAGATGCACGAATCAAGCATTTTGAAAAATCTAGAAATGATGAAAAAAGTGGTCTGACAGTCGAATGTCAGACCCTCTAAATCTGTGTGTGTTTTCTGTTTAGTATGTTTTATGTTTTAGATCTATTCTATGTCATGTAGTCTTTAGTCTTGATCTTAAATCATGTTCATATTAGGTTTATATTTCGAGTTATAAGTGGTCAAAGTCAGTTGACTAACCATGACCAAGCAGTTTCTGGAAAACCCCAGAAGCCCAGTTTAGGTCTGACAAGGTTTTTCATGCTTACGAACTTTACTCTTGACGGAGTGCTTTGGACATGTTCGTGTATTGGACTTATAGTCTGGTATAAGTACTACACGATCAAGCTTTTAGATCACTCATAATAACAGTATAATCAAATATATACACAGTCAAATCAATTGCCGATTGATTGGTGGTAGGATGAAGATTCTCGGAAAACCCGAATCTTGAAGAACAAAAAATTCGGCGATGGTTTGACCAACCTTTATTTCTTAATCATGTTGTTGTTAGACCGACCTGTTAATATATTATTGTAGCTTGACATCTCCTCTACAAGACTGAACCACTAGATCACATAAACCGAACCGAGGAAGCTAATATTTAAAGCTTCAAAATAGAAGCATCGACTGTTCTTCAATTTCTGGAAAACCCAGAAATTGAAGAACAGGTCTGACATCAAGTTGGGTAGCTTAGATCTAGCAATTTAGTGATGTTATGGCTATGCGACTTGTTTATGATTGTAGTGTTACACTCATACTATAATCATAACCCCTTACCAAGCCCAGAAACGAATTACAATGAGATTTATTGCTGGTCAAAACACCTACCTTGTCCGCTGTGTATGAAGATCTGGGCAGGCATCAAGAACACCAAGAACACCTATAGCGACGGTTCTGTCGCAATAGGGCCCTTTTAGCGACAGTTTAATTAAGAAATTAATTATTAATTTCCAAAAATTATTTAAAAATAGATAAAAATAGATTTTAATTATTAAAAATACTTAGAAAATTCTGAAAATTTATTTTAAATTCTAAAAAATAGTTTTTAATTATTTAGAGTATATTTAATAAATATTTAATATTTTTGGAATATAAATGGTATTTAATTTATTTAATTATAATATTAAATAAATGATTTAAAAATGATTTTAATACATGAAAAATCATGAAAAATAATATTATGGTAAAAGAAAATATTTTAAGTTATTTTAAGTGACTTTTAATATTTTGGGATAAATTTCATTAATTAATTAATATTAATGATAATTAGTTTATTTAATAAATATATTAAATAAATTATGGAAAATAAATTAATGTTTTATAAATCATATAAAAATGATTTAAGTGTTATAAAAATATTTTGAATTATAAACTATAACTTTTGATATTTTGTCATGAAAATATTAATATTTTAATATTAAAAGCAATTATGGGATAATGAATTTAAGTGATTAAAAATCATATAAATATAATTTTAAAGTATTAAAATACTTTATGATATTATAAAATATATTATAATATTATGACATGTATTTCATTAATATTTGATAATAAATAAATATTAATGATAAAAGAATTATGTGGTATTTAATTCATTTAAATACGATTTTTAATGATTGAAAATACACGATAAATAGTAGTAATTATTTAAAAATTATTACAAGCTTACGAAAAATATTTCGACTGATATTAAAATTATCTGAGATAATTGTTAACTATTAAGTCAGAGTTTAATTTAACTTAGACTCGATTAAAGTCCAACTAGACCGTCGGGACGTTAGAATTTTGTCGGATTCAAGTTAGACTGAAATAGTTTGACTTGATACTGAGTCTTATGTGTGTTATAGACTGATACGGTTATGTGTTTAGGTTATTCTATGTATATACATATTATAGTATTATATTGTGATGATATTGTTCTAATATGGAGATCTATATTACTAATATTAGGTCTTCGGATAAGGCGTTATAAATTGTATTGCGGTAATCAACGGTTCAGTCAAGTTTGTTTTACTTAACTCTACTAAGAGTGTTTCATTCGGATAAGCTTATGGTTAATCATTGTTGATTGCCATGTATAATTGTACTCTGTACATATTGCATATATAAGTCAGGTATGAAATGCTGATCACCTTCATTACCAGTTGGTTTCAGATATATAATTTGTTCATGTATAATACTTGTTCAGTCATAAATTTGTTCCTGCTAGTTCACAATTATATTGTTGAATTATAGCCAGCCAAATATTCAAATAATTTCAATCATGATATATCGTTATATTGTTGAATTTAAACTTGCTGGGCAATCCTTATCCTCACCCTTGCTATATCATGATAAACATTGTAGATTAAGACAAACGCGTCGGATACAAGGACAGGTCCAAGACAGTTCCATCTTTAGTTTACGTTTGTAGTTAGAATTGTAATAGTAGTGTATATTAATGTGATTGTAAGTTAAATAAGTTATGTAATGTGGATTAAGTTAAGGTTACTCGACCTTGGGGAATAGTGTGTAAAGTTAATGTATAATAATTTATGTTTATATCTTCCGCAAATAGTAATAGTTGTATAGAATGATCGAACCAGATCCGAGGTGATTTAGGACCTGGGTTCGGGGCCCGTCACAGTTGGTATCAGAGCTGTAGGTTATGAACCTTAGGTAGGAATATCTGAGACTAATAACCGCAGTGATTAGGATGAGATCTAACTCATATAGAGTTAGTTGGTCGGTAAGATTCAAATACAAATCTCGGCGAGTTAAAAGATATAGAATTCCCTAACTCTGATAATAAAGTTGAACAGTAGTGAGAAATAGATAGAGTCTAAAAGACTAAAAGTGCAGTGATAGAAGATCGTAAAACAAAACGATCATAGTTATAGAAATGAATCGTAACATATACGATAAGATCACTCCGTAATCTGATAAAGTGATATCAGGGATAAGAATCAATCTGATGATTGAAAAGTTTACAACAACGATTGTTGTGTCAGTTGTACTACGAATTGGTACAAATTCAGGAAAGGATTATGAATACGAGTTAAATGAAATTTGTATTAAAAAGGGGGTTAGTGTTAAGTCGGGATTCAATTGAGGATTCATGCCGGCAAGTAAGTTGTATGACTCTTCGTATGGGAGCTGAATTGTACATGGTGTAAAAATCACTTAGTTTCTGGCAATGATAATCATTGAAATGTTTGTGTCGCGCTATTTGCTATATGCGTGTTAAGAGGGTGATTCCTTTCTCATGTGTATAACAGATAGATAGGTCATAGGTAGAGGATATAAGGTTAAGTACGAGTTCTTAAAACTCATACTTATGTGACATATTTGATTCATAGTTATATGAAATGTTTACGAACCCCTCAGCGAACGGACGCCAAAGGTCAGACTAGGAAAGTTCTTAAACTCATATGATTGTGGCAATTTATGGACTCATAAGTGTGGTTTTAAGAAGCTGAGTATAGTTAATAATAATAAATGAAGTATTGAGGATAATAGGAATGATAGATTGTTGATGGTAAATGATTATTAGTGGAGACATAAGTTTTCCAAAACTCCTAGCTATGCTTTGACTTGAAATGTTGACATCAAGCTAAATCGCACTATGTGCTTTTGAAATAAAAAAAATGTAGACTAAGTAATCATTTTTGAAATGGTTTAAAGTATAGTCTATGCTACTATTTTAACTAGACGCAAATGATTTGAAATATCAAAATATTTTTATTTATCACTCATGTACCGTATAACTTTGATGCGAGAGATGATAAAAATTTGATGGAGTTAATAAATACGGGAATACTTAGTGTGAATTTGATCTAAAATCGTTATTCCACTATTGTATGATGTGTTATGACAAAGTCATACAATGACGGCATCCTCAAACGGACTGTTAATACAATATGACATCATGGCGTCATTCTCGAAAATATTTTCAAAAATTTTAATTTGCCAACGGGGTTTGGCTACACTTAAATTATTCGATTGAATTGAATTATTAGTATGAGTCTATGCTATTCGATTCAGCTAGACAAACATTTATGAAAACTCTAAGTGTTCATTGAAAGAAATTTCCCGAACCAAATTGTTTTGGTGCGGAATCCAATAAGACTGAGGTAAAATTTTGTGTACTATGGCGATGAAAGAAAGCAGTCGACCAAAGAAGATTACTTAATAAAAATACGGGACATCTTGGATTAATTACCCACTATATCCGTAAGTTATGACGATTTGCAGATGAATTTCCTATAACCTTTGCGAAAATGACAGACAATTGTCTGTAAAACCCCTCAGCAAAATTTGAAAATTTTTACTCGTGTGAGTGGTGTATTGGATAGCATGTGATGTTGTGTATGTATGGTGTAAGGTAAATTTCGGGGACGAAATTTTTAGAAGGAGGGGTGAATGTGACAACCCGAGAATTTAGAAAATTTTTAAAATTTTAATTAATTAATTTAAGGTTCGATATTAAAACCTAGACATAAAATAAGTGTATGCGTTTGATATTTTTATGATGAAATTTTGAGGATTTTAAAATTATGTGAAGGACTTAGGTGAATTAATCAGGATTAAGGAAATATGTGAAAAAAATCTGTGAATATGGTTTTGTGTATATGTGTATGATGTGGTTAAGGGTCAAGGATTGACCAGATAAACGATATATGTAACAAACCCTAATTATATATTAAGAACGTCTACGTTTGGTTAGAAAACCCTAGCGTTTAACAAGAAACCCTAGAAAGCAGGGTTACGAAAACCTAATTTGAGTTAGGAATGCAAAACCTAAACCCTAAATCGGGAACTTAATGGCGTAAGTATAAATAATTATAATAATAATTAGGGTAAAGCTTAATTAATTAGCAAACCCTAATTTTGAATTTATAAAATCCTAATTTCGGGATTTAAAACCCTAATTTTATAATTAGGGAAAACCTAAGTGTTAATTAAATAATTTTTATGTTAATTAGGATATATTAATCCTAATTTTAAAGTTAAGTAATTAGAAAACCCTAATCTAATTACGAAAATCTAATTTTTAATTTAGAAAATTATTTTTCTATTAGAAACCCTAATTAGTGGTTTATACACCCTAATGACCAATTACGACCCTAATTGCTAACTTAGCAATTTTAATTAGGAAATGTTAATCCTAATTAGCAAGATTTAATTTGTGATTAAGAAATTTTAATATAATAAGAAAATTCTAATTATAATTTAAAAATATTAATTTTCTATTTTTGAAAACCTAAATTGGGAATTTTAGAAATTAAATTACAAACCTAAACCTAAATTTTCCCAAACCCTAAACCACAGGGTTTGGTCAAATGTCCAAAATGCCATTAAAATAAAATTGAAAATGACTAGAATGCCCTTTGTGTATTATTTAAGGGTTGGAGTGTAGATCTTGCCAAGATAATAGGTTGGTGACTAAACCCTAACCCTAGCCTTAGCTATGTGTCAATTCTCAGCCATCTAACTCAGCCAAATACATTGCATTTGTATGATTATATAGATCTAAAGAGAGAAAAATTCACTTTGTTTTTCATTTTTGTCCACCCTTCTCTCTCTCTAAAATTCGGGAGTTGGAAAGATAAAGAGTGATGAGATGAGCCATGATCAGGTGTTATCATTCCAAGAACAGAATCAATGGATTAGAAATCAAAATCCAAGCTTGAAAGGTATAAACCCTAAAAATTTAAAAATCAGTGATCTTATGTTGTTTGATGTTAGTAGTTAGTTGAAGTTGTGTAATAAGGTGTCTATAAGTGATCTGGGTTGATAGATCATAGATATATAACACTTAGATGCACGAATCAAGCATTTTGAAAAATCTAGAAATGATGAAAAAAGTGGTCTGACAGTCGAATGTCAGACCCTCTAAATCTGTGTGTGTTTTCTGTTTAGTATGTTTTATGTTTTAGATCTATTCTATGTCATGTAGTCTTTAGTCTTGATCTTAAATCATGTTCATATTAGGTTTATATTTCGAGTTATAAGTGGTCAAAGTCAGTTGACTAACCATGACCAAGCAGTTTCTGGAAAACCCCAGAAGCCCAGTTTAGGTCTGACAAGGTTTTTCATGCTTCTGAACTTGCTACTGACAGGTGCTTTGGACATGTTCGTGTATTGGACTTATAGTCTGGTATAAGTACTACACGATCAAGCTTTTAGATCACTCATAATAACAGTATAATCAAATATATACACAGTCGAATCGGCGTTAATGAGGAGTGGTAGGATGAAGATTACGGAAAACCCGAATCTTGAGAACAAAATTCGACGATGGTTTGACCAACCTTTATTTCTTAATCATGTTGTTGTTAGGCCAGGCACATTAATATATTATTGTAGCTTGACATCTCCTCTGCAAAGGTGAACCACTAGATCACATAAAAGCCGAGGCAGGAAAGCTAATATTTAAAGCTTGAAATAGAAAGCATCATTTGTTCTTCATTTACGGAAAACCGAAATTGAAGAACAATCTGACATCAAGTTGGGTAGCTTAGATCTAGCAATTTAGTGATGTTATGGCTATGCGACTTGTTTATGATTGTAGTGTTACACTCATACTATAATCATAACCCCTTACCAAGCCCAGAAACGAATTACAATGAGATTTATTAAAATTGAAAACACCTACCTTGTCCATTTGTGTGTATGAAGATAAAGGGCGGGCATCAAGAACACCAAGAACACCTATAGCGACGGTTACATGCATAATAGAATACTTTTAGCAACAGTTTAATTAAGAAATTAATTATTAATTTAGAAAATTATTTAAAATAGATTTTAATTATTAAAAATACTTAGAAAATTCCGAAAATTTATTTTAAATTCTAAAAATAGTTTTTAATTATTTAGAGTATATTTCATAATTATTTAATATTTTAGAATATAAATGGTATTTAATTTATTTAATTATAATATTAAATAAATGATTTAAAAATAATTTTAATACATGAAAAATCATGAAAATAATATTATGGTAAAAGAAAATATTTTAAGTTATTTTAAATGACTTTTAATATTTTGGGATAAATTTCATTAATTAATTAATATTAATGATAATTAGTTTATTTAATAAATATATTAAATAAATTATGGAAAAATAGAATTTATGCTTTATAAATCATATAAAAATGATTTAAGTGTTATAAAAATATTTTGAGTTATAAACTATAACTTTTGATATTTTGTCATGAAAATATTAATATTTTAATATTAAAAGCAATTATGGGATAATGAATTTAAGTGATTAAAAATCATATATATGATTTTAAAGTATTAAAAATACTTTATGATATTATAAAATATATTATAATATTATGACATGTATTTCATTAATATTTGATAATAAATAAATATTAATGATAAAGGAATTATGTGGTATTTAATTCATTTAAATACGATTTTTAATGATTGAAAATACACGATAAATAGTAATAATTATTTAAAAATTATTACAAGCTTACGAAAAATATTTTGACTGATATTAAAATTATCTGAGATAATTTTTAACTATTAAGTTAGAGTTTAATTGAACTTAGACTCGATAAAAGTCCGATTAGACTGTCGGGACGTTAGAATTTTGTCGGATTCAAGTCAGACTGAAATAGTTTGACTTGATACCGAGTCTTATGTGTGTTATAGACTGATAGGGTTATGTGTTTAGGTTATTCTATGTATATACATATTATAATATTATATTGTGATGATATTGTTCTAATGTGGAGATCTATATTACTAATATTAGGTCTTTGGATAAGGCGTTATAAATTGCGTTGCGGTAATCAACGGTTCAGGCAAGTTTGTTTTACTTAACTCTACTAAGAGTGTTTCATTCGGATAAGCTTATGGTTAATCATTGTTAATTGCCATGTATAATTGTACTATGTACATATTGCATGTATAAGTCAGGTATGAAAGGTTGATCACCTTCATTACTAGTTGGTTTCAGATATATAATTTGTTCATGTATAATACTTGTTCAGTCATAAATTTGTTCCTGCTAGTTCACAATTATATTGTTGAATTATAGCCAGCCAATTATTCAAATCATTTCAATCATAATATATCGTTATATTGTTGAATTTAAACTTGCTGGGCAATCCTTATGCTCACCCTTGCTATATCATGATTATCATTGCAGATTAAGACAAACGCGTCGGATACAAGGAAAGGTCCAAGACAGTTCCAGCTTTAGTTTACATTTGTAGTTAGAATTGTAATAGTAGTGTATATTAATGTGATTGTAAGTTAAATAAGTTATGTAATGTGGATTAAGTTAAGGTTACTCGACCTTGGGGAATAGTGTATAAAGTTAATGTATAAAAAATTTATGTTTATATCTTCCGCAAATAGTAAGAGTTGTATAGAATGATCGAACCGGATCCGAGGTGATTTCGGACCTGGGTTCGGGGCCCGTCATAGAAATTACCTTTTTCTTCTTCTTTTATTTCTCTTCTTCTTCTTTCTCCCTTTCTCTCTTCCTTCTCTTCCCACACTCTCTACTTTTCTGTTTAACTATCCGTAAGTGCATTATTTTGCTTCATTTCTTCTCCTTTTCTTTCCGCTTTTTCATTTTCTCTCTCCCTCTTTTCTCCTTCTTTTTCTTTCTTTTCTTTCTTTCTTTCTTTCTTTCTTTATTTTCCTACCCTTGTTTCCTTGTCCCCCCCCCCCCCCGTGATATTCATTCAATCAGCCACCCATATGGGCTGCTCTTCCAAAAAATTATTTCCTTTCCTCTTTTATTAACTCACTTATTCAATTAATTTCCCGTTTGATCATTTATCAATTTAACATTTGTAGTTTTAGAATAATAATCATAAATTAAATTAGACTTTTATTTTATAAAAGTCGGGATCTTACACCTGATGCTACGCTGGAGTTGTCGCCAACGGTTTGTAATATCAGACACTCTGACCTTCATTGAAGCAGTTCTCAACGACTTACATCACCAGATCTTTCCCGATGCTACGGTAGAGTTATCACCAACGGTTTGCAACATCAGACACTCTGACCTTCATTGAAGCAGTTCTCAACGGCTTACATCACCGGATCTTTCCCAATGCTACGCTGGAGTTGTTTCCAATGGTTTTCAATATCAGGTACTCTGACCTTCGTGAAGCAATTCTCAATAGCTTATATCACCGGATATTTCTCGATTCTACGCTGGAGTTGTCGCAAACGGTTTGCAACATCAGATACTCTGACCTTCATTTAAGAAGTTTTCAACGGCTTACATCACCAGATCTTTCCCGATGCCACGCTAGAGTTGTCGCTAATTGCAATCCTATTGACTTTAAACATAACCCTTATTCTAGCTCATACGGAAAAACAGTATATTCCTATCTGTTTCAAAAAATATGCAATCCCCATATTCGTATACTATCATGATTTCATCCATATTCATATGTTCATTTCCAATTCCATACAAATACTAACATGAAGATTATCAGTCATTCATACATATAAACCAACCATTATAGATAATCCATATGATATGCAAAACAAATCTAACATTTAGATGTGCAACCAAACGACATATTAAAATCCGTTAGGATCCCATAATGGAGTTTAGTTCATGGCGGAACCAAAAACCATTATGGGATCAAGACTAAACATGATCAATAATCAAGTAAATGAGATTAAGAGAGAAAGAACAATCAAACCAGAATGACTGAATAGTAATCAATGATTAACTATGAAAACCCCAAAGAATTCCATTAACAATAATCAAAATCCACAATGGTGAAGAACTCCAAGAAGAAGAAAATAAGACGTTATGGCTTCGTTCTCCGTTGGACTCTCTCCCAAGGTGTAAACCCTAATTGCTACTATGAAAGTTACATAATAAAAGTCAAGTCTCCCTCTAACATACGTCAGAATCGCTTTATACCAATTACACATCATCACATTGCTTAATTAAAAATAAAACAAATTATAGCATCGACATCAGCATGCTGCCATGCAAGTGGCTCTGAATAATATCTGTCTCGGTAGCGAGACTTGCGATAACTTCAGGTTCCCAGGGACGTCTTATCGCGGTTGCGCGTCACGCGCCTCACAGGCGGCGTGGCCATGCCTCATGGTAGCGTGACTTCTGCGAAGGTTCCCTATGTAAAGCCACCTTTCGGCTGGCGGTATACGAGTTTTCTCCTATTATGTCACGCGGCTTGTGTTCTACAGTTCCTGAGTCTGGTTTTTGGTCTGCTGCTGCTGCTACTTGCTCATTCTTGCTTAATCCCTCTTTTTTGCTTGATTTCCATGCCTTATTGTACCCCCATGCCATGCATCCTCGCCTTGCGACTAGCCTTCATGCATCCGCTCACCGATACCTCAATTCCCACCAAAATGGCCTTGGATTCACTGCACTTATTCACCAAAAGGAGTTTAAATACATGCGATGCAAAATAAAATGAAATGCAACTAAAACACAATGAAATGTGATCAAGGTGGGCACAATTAGCATGGATCGGTATACAATAAGTGAGTAAAATATCACTTATCAAATACCCCCAAACTTGAATTGTTGCTTGCCCTCAAGCAATGCATATGAATGAACAAAAAATGTAACTACTAAACTATGCAACTACTCTACGATGCAAACTAGTCTCATATAATCTTAAGCATAGCGAAATTTGTTAAATTACCTCGGTGAACTATCCGGATCCCGAACATAGTTTCAAACCAAACCATAGATATAACATCATACACTTAGATAATTCATTACTGCTATAGAGATGCTGTGTGTGTGTGTTGTTCACAGAAACTTGATTCAAACCAAGATTATATATCTTACACTGCTCCAAATAGAAAATTATAGTCTAAATCAAGATTCATGTATATTCATGCAACATAGTACATTTAAACATATCACCGCAAACTAAGGCTCAACAATGGGTTTATTGCTTTATTACTACTCACGAGGCGATTTACGCACTTTCATGATGTTTATTGCTATTATATTTTTTTACATGGTATGCAATGTCTTAATCCATTAGGCACACTGCTACCCCTTAGCGAGTTTTCAACCAACGACTCCAAGACCATGAAAGACCTTAGGGCGCTAGGTGTAGAGACAATCCTCTCGGGCGTACTTACTCAAGTAGCTAGGGCCCCGAATTAAGACTAATCATGTTATTACTATTATATATATATATATATATATATATTTATACACAGCATGCCCATGTTTCCCCAAAATTTTACACTTCAATGACTTTACAATCTACAACATTTTCCTCATGTTTCTCTTTTTAAAACTACATATTACATTGATCGATGCAAGACACACATCTTAGACTTACAAGTGAATGTGAACACAATTGTGCAAGCCAGAAAGCATATAAACAACAACATGAATCGCATTGTGTAAAACATTATATCCAAGTTGTGCTATGCACATATTCTGAAATCTTCCACAATTCACTATCCTCATTGGCTTAGGCATAAAATGTCTATTTATAAGCAAAAGTTTATGTGAGACATTAAACTAGAACATACTAAGAATGAATAAAAATAATAATTTTATGCTAAAGATTTAACTAACCCACATTCATGCATAATTAAACTAAACATGCAAACATAACATGTAATCTAAACTACTACTATGCAAGTACTCCAATACCCCCAAACTTAAAATGTTCAATGTCCTCAGTGAATGAAGGTAAAGGGTATGAGAAAAACTCCCCTAATTATCGGCATGACCACCCTCCTCGGGTGGTGAATCTGGTGGTGGATACGGCACGGTGGTCCCGAACTGGGGCCATTCAAGCATGGTTCCTTGCTTTGCGAATGCTTCGGCCAAAGCCCTGGTGAGTCCCGTAGCAAAAGTTCCAAGATTGTCATCTGATCGTCGACTTTCATACTCCAACCTTCGGAGGTGTCGATCGCTAGAGACAAAGCTAACACGGGTAGATGGACTGCTTCATCGATCTAGTGTGTAGAATGGCCGGGTTGGCTCGAAAATGGTGGGTCAAAGAATAAATCTGCGTCCGGGCGGATGTGGCTCGTCACCTGCCCAGTCCTCAAATTTGGCAATTGTGGAGTGTGTGATATCTTGGCTTGGATACTACATTTGCTCATTGCCCCAACTAACCCCTTGTTTTGCACATAACATGGCTATCATTTGAAAGCGTGTGGGATCTTTACGGTGGTAATTCCCTTCAGATACTTTACAATGTTTTGATGGATCCAATACCCGACGTTAATATATTCGCCAGTGATGATGCCCCACAGAATTATGGCTCTCTCTGCTGTGATTTCATGTTGATGCGATGATGGCAATAATTTAGCACAAATGAACAGATTCCATGCCTTGGCGTACCGATTCAATGCGGCTGCTAGAAAAATGCGAGGTTGGGTCGTACCAACTTTGTAAGTCCATCGAGATCCGGGAATACACAATTCTGCGATGACACCTCTAAAGTCATTTCTGATGAGCTCCGTGATCCAATTGGCGCCCTATTTGGTGGTCTAGCGGGGAGCCTCAACACGTTTCTAATGGCGGAGGGTTGGTAGTTTACCTCTGTACAACGAACCATAGAGGTATCATTCATTGTGGCTTTGGCATTAGCATAGAACTCTCGAAATATGCTCATGGGAATCGGCGTGGGTGCAGCAGTCAGTCCAGCCCAACCTCATTCGCGAATCATGGCACATAGTTCCCCATCCTGACCTTCTGGCCTAAATCCTCTTTCCTTGATGAATGTCTTTGCGACAATGCGATAGTACTCCTGTTGGGCCTCCAAACACAGAAATTTGCTATGATCGACAATATCCTCCTCATGACCGTCGGAGGAAGATGAAGAGGATGAAGCTGCCCTTATTCTCTTTGGACCCATTGGAGATAGAGATCGCAAATGAATTTACTGAAGGAACGAATGTATTTTCAAACTGATGAAATTCACTCTTGCTTGTGCTATCCCAATAGAGAGCCCTAGCTTTATATCATGAAGGAGATGGGGATGAGCACGGAATCATGGAGAAATCGTGGAGATTTGAGGAGAGAAATACACCTCAATCATGGCGATAGAGAGATAGTGGCGTGAGTTGGGGAGAGTGAGAGATTTTCGGCTTTGTTTAGTATCGCACATAAGAGTCAATGATTCCAATTTACATTTTGAATTGTTTTTTATCCAATTTGGACTAGGCCACGCGCCGCACGCGATGATAAGCGATGATAAGCTTCCTTGGTAGCGGTATGAGACTTATGAAAGGCTCGTGGATTAATCAGGTGAAAGCAAGGCGGTAGCGTGAGTTAATCTTATTTGGGATCTTGTGTAGCGAGACTCCAATCTGACCAATCTGCTTTGATTTACTCTTCCATCGGTGATGCTCTTTAATCATTGTACCTGCACAGATATTAATTCACATGAATAAGACATATAATAGTGGTGGTGTTATGCGACATTAATATCATGTGTATACGCTCGCTTATCCTATAACTTGTTATCACTAAATTTGAACTACTAACTAAAATAATCAAAAGGAAATAATGACAATAATTGAATTCTTGGGTGAAGAATTGATGGGTTGCCTCCCATCCAGCGCTAAGTTATAGTCAATTAGCTTGACTATCTCGAACTTCTCACGTCATATCAATAAGTGTGGTGCCTTCCTTGCTATCCTTGGCACCCTAAAATTTGATCACTTCGGCTTTCATCAACGGCTCCACCTTCAACTCTGCATTTTCATCTGTTACATATCTCTGAGAGTCATCTATTCTCGGGTTGTGTATCCAATCCTTTCGGTTTCCACCTACCAGATCAACTAGAAAACACTCTTCTTCATCAGCTGGGAGCTTTATTACGTTGAAGACGTTGAATGTAACCTCCTGATCTTGTACACGCATAGTTAATTCCCCTTTATGAACATCTATGGAAGTCCTGCCCATGGCCAAGAATGGTCTTCCTAGTATGATCGGTATATTCTTGTCCTCTTTGAAATCTAAAATGATAAAATCAGCCAGAAAGATGAACTTATCCACTTTAACCAATACATCTTCAAGAATTCCCCGTGGATATACGACGGACCAGTCTGCTAACTGTAATGATATGTTCGTTGGTTGTGGGGCCGGTAATCCCAACTGGTTGAATATTGACAGTGGCATCAAATTTATACTTGCTCCCAAATCACATAAACACTTGTTAAACTCCATCTTCCCAATAGTGCGGCAATTGTGAAGCTACCCGGATCTTTCGACTTTGGAGGTAACTTACGTTGAAGCAACTTTGCCTTTGCATTCTTCCATCATCAAACTCTTGTTTTAAACTCATCTAATCTCCTCTTCCTTGACGGTATACCTTTCATGAACTTTGCGTAGCTTGGCATTTGTTCCAATGCTTGACAAAAGGTATATTGATTCTTGACTTTTGAAGACCTCTAAAAACTTCTTTGGCCTGCTTTGTCATCTTTACCTTTGCTAACCTTTGCGGATATGGTATTCGAAGGTGCAGTGGTTGTAGTGGACTCTTGACCTTCTCTTACGAACACCTTTTATTTGTTTCATTTTCTTTGAACCTCATAATTTTCCGATTTTTATCCTCCTCAGTTTCTTTCTCTGCATCGAGCGGCCGCATGGCCTCCTTAGTGGTATCATGCACGGGCGCGCGACTTACAGATACTGTCAATGTTATTGCTTAACATTGCTCCTTCCCGTCTCTTCTAGGATTTGCCTCTGTGTTACTTGGAAAAGCACCTTAGGGCCTATTAGTAAGCATGGTCGCCATTTGCCCCATTTACGTCTCTAAATTCTTAATAGCCACTGCTTGGCTTTTGATCATGACCTCGGTGTTTGCCATGTATTTCAACATCATCTCCTCCACTTTTGATTTCTTCTATAGATGTGATGTAGCTGGAGTGTGGTGTTGTTGCTGTTGAGTAAATCCCGGTGGAAATGGTGGTTTTGGTATAAAGCGTGGTTTGTGATGATATTGTTGAAAGCTTGATTAATTTGGGCGGATTTTGTTGTTGTCCTTGGTTGTTAGACCAGCTGAAGTTTGGATGATTGCGGTTGTTGGGGTGGTATGTGTTCTGGAATTGGCCTTGGTCCTTTCTATAGGAGTTTACATCTTGGCTGAATCGCTTCGGTGATAGCACATTGGTGCGTGGAGTGTGACCCACACAAATCTCACAAACAAAAGCAACCGTCTTCACTTTACTCTCTCGCCAGCGTCTCTATTTTCTTAGCCATGGTACGCCATTTGTCTTAGATAGTATGTGTAATCGCATCCACCTCCAACATACCTGCAACTATGGGTTGAGACATCCGAGTTGTAGGATTCTGATAGTCATTCGCGGCCATCGTCTCTATAAGCGTATAGGCCTCATCATATCTTTTTGCCCATAATGCCCCTCCTGAGGCTTGCATCTACAATCAGTGCAGATACCATCCCAAGCCACTATAAAATGAATTAATTACCAGGCCAGGTCACGGTAAACCATGATGTGGACACTTTCTAAGGATCTCCTTATACCTTTCCCATGCTTCATATAAGGATTCACCCTGTTGTTGCTCAAAGCCGAGATATGGTTGTCCTCATCTTTGCGGTCTTAGCCATTGGGAAAAACTTGGCTAAAATTTTGTACTAAATCCTCCCATGTAATAATCGATCCGGTAAACAAAGAATGTAACCAACTCCTTGCTTTATCCCTTAATGAAAATGGGAATAACAGTAGTCTGACGATGGCATCTTCCGTCACACCATTATATCTCGAATGTGTCACAAATCTCGATGAAGCTTAATAGGTGCTCATTCGGATCATCTGTGTGACACCCCCAAAATCTGTCTTGAATTACGCACCATCTGAAATAGTGCCCATTTTTATTTCGAAGGTGTTTGCTGCTATCGCCGGTTTGACTATGCTAGACTATAATTCATTTATGTTCGGCATGGAATATTCCCTTAGAGCCTGATGCTCTTCTCTTGGATCAATCCTTTGTTCTTCTGCCATATTGACTGTAATGCTTTCTAACTGCTCTTGAAGATTTATCCGCACACTCTCTTTCCAACCTTTTTCGTTTATATTAGCTTGTGCTGGTGTTAACTTTGAGTTGGAGGATCACGTGTGCATAAAATCCTACAAGCACCTGTACTCAAAACAAAACAAATATAGAAATGAGAAATGATAGAATTGTCTAAGTCATACAATACAGCTTTAAACTAATGATAATTATCTAAATTAATGCCTTTCCCCGGCAACGGCGCCAAAAACTTGTTGCCTCTTTTATAGTTCTTATAAAAAAGCTCTAACTCATGCAAGTATACACGGGTCAACAAGTAATACAGAGTAAGTAAAATATCGATCCCACAGAGAAAGTTGTTAACTTTAGACTACTATACATTAATTAACTCACTATATTCATATGCTAAGACTATAAACTTAATTGTTGATTTGAATCATTTATAATTACCAACTAAAAATAAGAATATAAACGAATTAAATATGATGTGGAAACAATGGGATCCTAACTTCATTTAATATTTCATTCAATCGCCATATGTCATGCCAAAAAGTGTTCACATATCACAAGATAATAGCCAAGGAAATAAAAGCGAGTTATAACCATTTTCCAATGCACTATAACAAACTCACATATCATCTACAGATGTTAGAATCTATGTGATCACCAATACCATCACAATTACCATATTCCTATGCGTAATTGCAATCCTATTGACTTTAAACACAACCCTTATTCTAGCTCATACGGCAAAATAGTATATTCCTATCTGTTTCACAAAATATGCAATCCCCATATTCGCATGCTATCATGATTTCATCCATATTCATATGTTCATTTCCAATTCCATACAAATACTAACATGAAGATTATCAGTCATTCATATATATAAACCAACCATGATAGATAATCCATATGATATGCAAAACAAATCTAACATTTAGATGTGAAACCAAACGACATATTAAAATCCGTTAGGATCCCATAATGGAGTTTAGTTCATGGCGGAACCAAAAACCATTATGGGATCAAGACTAAACATGATCAATAATCAAGCAAATGAGATTTAGAGAGAAAGAACAATCAAACCCAAACGCTGAATAGTAATGAATGATTAACTATGAAAACCCCAAAGAATTCCATTAATAATAATCAAAATCCACAATGGTGAAGAACTCCAAGAAGAAGAAAATAAGACGTTATGGCTTCGTTCTCCGTTGGACTCTCTCCCAAGGTGTAAACCCTAATTGCTACTATGAAAGTTACGTAATAAAAGTCAAGTCTCCCTCTGATATACGTCAAAATCGCTTTATACCAATTACACATCATCTGTAATAACCCGAGATTTCCTAAATAAAATAAATAAGAAAATTTGCGTATAATTTTTTTTTTATTTAATGACGAGAATAAGTGTCTAGTAATGTGAACGATAAATGCGAATATATTTATTACTTGAAAAATTAGAAATAATTTTGGAATTATTAATTACTACAAATTATATTTTTATGGTAATTAATTTACATAAGCGAAATATTTTATTAATTATTTTCCATGAAAACATGATTGGAAATAATATATGAAGTGATAATTAGAATTTATATAATATATATTTTATTATATGAATTGTTGAAATATTTAAATCAAGTATTTTAACTTAATATGCGAAAGAGAAGTCGGATATGAGATCCAAACCACGAATTGGGATTGTGATCAAGAGATGAGAATAATAATATTATATTATTGTTATAATGATTTTCTGATCTACAATAATTATATCTTTGTGTATGTGTGAACAGAGATAATATTGAAAGATAATGATTGATTAGGTCATAGCATATTACTGTCTTTGTGAAACCCTAATTATTAAACTTAGTTATGAGAAATGGTGAGTAGTATTTGTGTATATGAAGTTTCTGTGTGTATATGAAGGTTCTTGTGTATAAGATGTCGGTAATTAGAAAAAACCTAATTCTTTGTTGTTTGTCGATAATTAGGACAAACCACAATTATTACAACCCTAATCGGTTGAAGTTAGAGATTGTAATGACCGTGTTTAGAACATACACGAGATAATTAGAGAATCCTAATGGTCAATTAGAAACCCTAATTGATGGCGTTAAGAAACCCTAATTAGAAAACCCTAATTTTTCAATCAAAACCTAATTTAAAATTATCGGGTTTAATTACGATGTTAATGTATAAAAGTTTTAATTTACCAAAGGATAGAAAGTAATTGGTAAATGATAAAATTACCATCTAGTGATTAAATACTACATTTAATTGCTATGTATAAAAATGCCCATGAAATTATATGTGAAATTACCAAATGCCCTTTTGGCTTATTAGTGTATTATTAGTGTATTATTGGAGGAATCTTGCTAGCAAAGCATGGCAAACATACTTACCCTACCAATTGAGCATCCATACTCAATTATGCTCACTCAATCAACTAATCTAGCATCCAATGTATCTATATAATTTTATATAAATTAAAGAGAGAAAAATGCATTTTAGTGCATTATTTGTGCATTATTGAGCTACCAATCCCTAAAAATCCGACCAACCACTCCATAATTATCATGTGAGCTCAATTATACCCGACCCATATAAGCATCGAAGCAATCTAAGGGTCTATATATAGAGATTGAAGGAGAAATAATGAAAACACACTACAATATTTTCTAAACTCTCTAGCTACACTCTCTCAAACTCTAGCCAGCGAATTTCTCTTACCCATAAGCTCATAATCAAAGCCCGACCATCACAAATAACAAATCGAAAGCATCGAGAAGTCAAAATCAAAAATCAAGTAAGAAAAGGTATGAAATCCCAAAATTAGAAATCCTTGATTCGATGTTAATTGATGCAATTGATTGTTTAAAGTTGTGTAATAAAGTATATTAATGTTACGGGTTGTAAAATCATGAACCCATAACATCAAAGTGCAATTTAATTTGAAGATTTAAACAAGTTGGAAAAAGCAAGATTACATTATTTTTCACCAAATGTCGGAGGTTATAACTCTTTGGTCGATCATGAGTTTTGTTATTTAAAAGTTGTTATATGTAGCTTTGATATGTGCTCTTTAATCTCCAAAAGGAATAAAGTCCATATCTATTGTAGATCGGGATTTATAAGTGGTCAAAGTGGGTTGGCCAAGCATTGGCCAATTTGTTTTTCAAACCGAGAAAATATTCTAAGTGTCCGAAAATATTATTTTGGAAAATGTCGGGCCTTATATCTCGGTCATCTTTAATGTGTTTTGTGTTCTAAAGGTTGATATGTATCTTGTTATGTGGTATTTAACCTCCAAAAGAATCGAGTCCATATATATTCACGGATTAAGAGTTATTTAAGGTCAAAGTGGGTTGGCCGGCATTGACCGAGAAAATTAAGGCGACCGAAATTTTCTAAGTGTTGATTTTTCTTACAAGGTTTGACCATACTTTAGATGCTTGATTTCTTGTTGTTATGATGATGTTAAGTGTTAGCGTTGTAGTCCTACATGTTTTCTACACACTTGGAATTGATAGATCACATAAACGTTACGATCATCAAGTTATAGAGGTCCAAAGTAGGCACCTCGAACTGTTCTTCGTGAAGAACGACTTTGGTAACTACTTTGATGGCTGATTTATCCCAGATCTGATGTTTGTTTAGAGGTTATGATTGTTGGATCTTGTAGTCTTGTATTTCCTCTACAAGACCCAATTTATAGATTGTCCAAATTCGTTAAGATGAGAGAGTTATTCACGGTCAAAAGTAGGTCACTTTCGGTTACGCCTTATGAAGATCTGGTAGGCTCAAGAACACCTATAGCGACAGTTACTGTCACTATAGGGGCCTTTAGCTTACGATTTTAATTATTTTAATTTACGATTTTCCAGAAAATGATTTAAAAATTAGAAAAATTAGATTTTAATTATTAAAAATACCAAATAAATTATGAAAAATTATTTTAAAATGCGAAAAATAGTTTTTAATTATTTTGAGTATATTTCATAAATATTTAATAATTTTGGAATATAAAAGGTATTTATTTATTTAATTATAATATTAAATAAATGTTTTAAAAATAGTTTTAATTCATGAAAATCATGAAAAATTATTTTATGGTATAAGAAAATATTTTGAGTTATTTTCCATGACTTTTAATATTTTGTGATGAATTTCATTAATTAATTATATATTAATGATATTAAAGTTATTTAATGATTATATTAAATAATTTAGTTTAAAAATGATTTTAATATTATAAAAATCATTTTAAATGAAATTAAGGTATTTAAAAATATTTTAAGTTATAAAATATAACTTTTAATATTTAAAGGATAATTTCATTAATAATTTAATATTAATGATATTAAGATAATATTAGTGATATTTAGTTTATTTAATAATTATTATTAAATAAATAGTTTAAAAATGGTTTTATTTATTTAAAAATCATTTAAAGAGGATATTAAGGATTTAAAAATATTTTAAGTTATAATTAATGACTTTTAATATTTGGATGAATAGTACATTAATATTTATATATTAATGGTGATTATTTAAAAATGATTTTAATTTTTTAAAAATCATTTAAGGGTAATATAAATGTTTTAAAAATAGTTTGAGTTATTATAAATAACTTTTATATTTTAGCAATGGTTTCATTAATAGTTTAATATAAATTAATTATTAATGATAATGGAATTATTTAATGTTTAAATCATGTAATTATAATTAGATGTTTGAAAGTGATATCCAGGTCGAACTAGTGACTTGAGAATAGGTTATGAAGTCCGAGGATTTGAAGAGCACCCATAGTAATGATTATATCACTATAAGCCCTTGGTAATGATTTGATTTATTTTAAATTTTTCAATTTACGGAAAATTCAAAAATGATTAAAAATAAAATGTCGATATTCTGAGATGTTGAGGTATAGAATAAGAGTCTTAGACTCGGTATTTATCCGATAAAAAATTATTCGATGAAAACGCCTTCAACAAATATCGAACCCTATAATAGAAAGAAAAGGCTACTATAAGAGCATGGATGAGATATTTGAAAAATATATAAAAGTATAGATTATGAACTAAAAGTATGATCACTGCGATTATGTGATGACGTGATTAGACTATGTCTTGGCCAGTAATAAAGCGATTACTATGTGTTATGATATATTGTTCTAATCGAATGAATGATCTACTTATTGATAGGTTGTGATAAAGAGATAAAACCTAAGTTGAGATTTGTAATCGACCGTCGGTGAGTATCTATCTTTGTATTTCCTTTATCTGATGAACATGAGTAAGAAGTTTGAAATTCTTTTCTATTCTGTCTGCAGTTATATGCGCTTTGATTATCAACATGTTAGCTCGGATATATATTACATTCATTGATTTCTAAATGGTTATACAAGTGTCCCCACTTGGATAATCATGGCATTTATTCACATGTTGATACACCTTTGTCAATTACCATTATACATATATGTTGAATTACATATTATTGTTGAGCAAGATTAAAACCTTCGGGTTTGGAACCAAGCATGTATGAACATCCAGATAATGGGAAAATTTTTATGCACTTGAATGGACAAAGGGTGACGATGAATTTACGTTCAAGTTATGTAGTATTGATCGATCTGAGGTACAATGAAATTTGATCACCCTCCGTGCCCGTAAGTTATGACGGTTTCTGCGGATGAATTTACGCTAAACCTTTTGAAAATGAAAAAACCATGTTCATAGTATGTTTCTTAAACCCTATTCATGGGTGGAGCCTAATTTCAAGAAATTGAAAGAGAGTTGTTATGTGAATCTTTTATCGGTCTAGATTACTTCACAACTTTTGATTCGTTGTTGAAGTGTTATGTAAAGAGAATACTTATATTCTTTAGACTTATATATATAATTGCTATTACTTCTTTGGGCACTCAAATGCTCATCCTTGCTTAAATTAAATGTTTTTCGATTATGTATGAGCAATCTGAAGGCTCGAGGCACACGAACAAGGGAAAGGAAAATTTGTTGAATGAGTTTATATTATGAGTTAATGGTTATAGTTAGTAAGACAATGGAATCTATTATCGGTATTATAAGGAATGTATTTGAAGGTCACGTGCACAGGGAAGTAAACTTTGATGTATGTAAATTAAGTTGAATGTATTATTATTTAGTATTATTGACAAAAGAAATGGTATACGTGGAGAATCGAGTTCGGGTTTCAAGTATCCGGTTTGGGGTCGCCATATCATCACATTGCTTAATTAAAATAAAACAAATTACTGACGATCGACATCAGCGCGTGGCTCTGAGTGTATACTGTCTCGGTGGTAGTGAGACTTGATAAGCTTCAGTTCCCCAGACGTCTTATCGTGCGGTCGCGCACACCACCTCATGGTAGCGGCGGTCATGTACCTCATGGTGCGTAACTGCGCGAAGGTTCCCTATGTAAAGCCACCGCTTTGTTAGCAGCGCACAAGACTTCTCTTATGCTTGCTTGGGCTTGTGTTCTGCAGATTCTGAGAGTCCGGTTTTGGTCTTACATTAACGCTACTTGTTCATTCTTGCTTAATCCTCTTTTTGCTTGATTTCCATGCCTTATTGTACCCCATGCCATGCACATCCTCGCCTTGCAACTAGCCTTCATGCATCCGCTCACCGATACCTCAATTCCCACCAAAATGACGCTGATTCCTGCACTTATTCACCAAAAGGAGTTTAAATACATGCAATGCAAAATAACATGAAATGCAACTAAAACACAATGAAATGTGCTCAAGGTGGGCACAATTCGCATGGATCGGTATACAATAAGTGAGTAAAAATATCACTTATCAGTCGCCAATGGTTTGCAATATCAGATTCTTAGAATTCAGGGGCTTGCTTAAGCAAGGGGAAGGCGTTAGGCACCCCGACTTTTGTGTAAGCACGATTATCGCATCTTATTGATTTTCTATGCATAAAGTGTGTGTGTGTGTGTGTGTGTGTGTGTGTTTTATTGTTCTGACGCCCCCAAATCCGGGTATCTTCCAACCCGAAAGATGGTGCTCCACGATACTACAATCCATACAATCATTCCATTGAGATAACAACAAAATGAGTGTAATTACTATCTTTGTATTAAATTAGTAATAAATCCTATCCTAGGTTCATAAACCGAATACATTCTTTGTTCTTCATAAGTATATTACATACTAATACACTAATCTATTATAGGACGATTAATTGTCCATCTTAGCCTTACCTTTATCTCTCGTAGAACTCTCTCGGTTCGTTTTACTTTTAGTCATAAAAACATATGGTTCAAGCAAGAATAAGCATAACTAGCTCAGCAAGTCTTAACAAAGAATCATATGAATATCACATTAACAATTACATGCTTTAATTCCATAACTGAACAATTAACTATGAAGCACTATGAACATACTAGTTTTATTTTCATACTTGAAAAGGACATCCAGCACTAAGGCCATCCATCCGTCTTTACTTACGAGCACTTCTAGGTAATCAGCCTATTGTACTCTATGTTGATCAACACTCTTTCGTTAAACGTATTTATGTTTAACATTTGGCAACCTCGCGTGCCCATCGAATAATAGATGAAAAATACTTTTGTTTGTACATAGACAAACTTACCTTCTCATCCGTACCAAATACTTGGCATAGGATAGCATTAATAGTTCTATATCAAAAGACTTGTAAACAAATCAATCCATTCTTCAATACTTATCTAGCCGAGGTAAAAACAGGCGTCGACTCTTTCTTTAAAACCATTCATGCATCTTATAAAATGAATCACATAAAACTTGACTAACACGGAGGTTAGGCAAGCGTTAAGAAAGACTTGCCTTCAAGCGTCTTTGAATATATAATTCAACAATTCTCAGTCTTTACAGGATCTATATGATATATTCACATAGCACACTATAATTAGTTATCAAACAAACTAACTTTATTCTCCCTAACCAACTTCTTTCTCTTTTATGTCTTACTTGAATTAACTTCAGTATTAAAGTCGATTCAAAATTCTATACCTTGTTACGGTTCGTTAACGTTCTTACGTTATTAACCAACATTCGATCATTATTGGTGAACTACCCACATTGAACATCATTCCCGGTTTACTTATTACGTTTTCGCGTTTCTTCGTTTAATTTCTATTAAACCTTACTAAATCTTCTAACATTATCACCTTATAAGTGATTTAAAGTCAGCTTGATTATGTACATTAAGTACCTTCAATGTCTTACTTTAGGTCTACATTCAAATGAAAGAAATTCTAGGCGCTGCGGCTCCAGTCTCCAGAGGTTTTGCCCGGACTCGGCGTTGCGGCGTGAGTCCTTGTACAAATTCTCGCGCTGCGGCGTGAGTCTTCAGACGTTTTTATTTTCTCTCAGCCATACATGGCGCTTACTGACAACACACAAATACCTTTGGGTTGGCTATTGCTTACCCACTTCAATGCACCAGTTAGCCAAAATAGATAACTTTTCTAACGAAACTCCCGGCTTCCTAATTTATTCGTTTTACATCCGAATTAACCCATTCGAAAGCCCACAACTCACAAATTACATCCTTTACATGTTCATATAATAATTTCACCTTTTCGAACCCGTTAACACGGAATTCACCTTTGAGTTCATTTTTGAACGTTCGTTTAACGTTTTCGACCGTTCAATACTTGTTTTGTTCGTTATAAGTCAGAATGCGACGATTCTTGCGCCAACGACTCTTAATTACCTTATCTCACGTGTTGACATTGGAAACCAACGTTTTCAAGTCACACGACAACTTTTGACCCTTAATCCGAGATTTTTATGTTTTCGACGTTTAACATCTATATTTGCAAAATTTGCCATAACTTCGTTAGTCGTGTTCTATAAGCCAAATCAAATGGAATACTCCATTGATTCACCATCAATATCTTAACCAAACAATATGCACATTCCTTAGCTATAACGTTTTCAAATCGTTCATTCATAACTAAGTTCACGTTCAAGACTCTCTACGGTCTTATCTCATGTAAACACTTACGATTTCTATTTGGTCATGACATATCAATGATTTGGTCATTAATAGATATCCTTATATCTACTCAATAAACATGCTCCACCAATCTATGATCTTCTACGAGAAAGAAATCAAAAAAGATAAAGATTACGGTTTATGAGAATTTACCTTTGAAATACTTCATGTTCTTGATAAACGTCTAAAGGTTTGCTTGGAAGTAGATTTATTAAGTGTTTCTAGCTTTTCTCTCTCTCAATATAGGTTGGACAAGATTTTCAAAATAACAAATACTCAACCCAAGCTTTGTATTTATAGAAATCCAAATGAGGGGCAAAATGGTCTGCATCCCACCTCCTTACCATTCCACCTCCTTTGCAACTTAGCCACCAAGTAATCACTTTACTTGGTGGCCAAGGGGCCGACCCACCACCCTTTTTGTCATCCCATGGGTTGCCCCATGGGTTTTACCCATCTCGTGACCCGCCGGTTCGACCTGCGATTTAACTTTTTGGATTGGGCTTGTCTTTATTAAATATTGGGCCTTGACTTGGGCTTGTTCACTTAATTCATTGGGCTTGCTATTAGTCCAAGTCCAAATAGATTATATCAAAGTCCTTAACTCATATTCCATTGATACTTCTTGTATTCTACGCATATAACTCCCATACTCTCCCCATCTAATATTCATACGATATTTGTATTATACGTCGTATTATTCTTTATACCATACTCGTATTCATACTAGTATAATACTCGTATCTCATACGTATAATAACCGAAATGAGTATACGCACTACATTTTCCCTTTCAGAAATCTCTTTCACAAACCCTTAGGTTTTACGTCTGCAAGAGAAAACTTCATTTGCCATAACGAAAATATTATTGGATATTCCATAATATCTTCGTATTCTATCATTACACGTTTCTCGGAATTTCAAACCTAAGCTCCGAACAAAATCGGATGAATAGTGTTTTTACAGAAAACTTCACGGAAAACATTTGTTTCCGTCTTGATAATTCAAAATAATTAATCCTAGCACAAAGCCAGAATACTAACCACATCCACACATTCTAGGTCATAGAACGACCTTCAAACATCTTACTCACATAATTAATCAATTAAATTCATTTAATCCACATAATCAAAAAAATTTAATTCATTAAAATCCGAAATTCTCAGGCGTTATATTCCTCCCTCCTTATAAGGATTCTGTCCCCAGAATCTCGTTATTCTTATATAAACAAATGAGGAAACTTTTCCTTCATTTTACTTTCTAGCTCCCACGTTGCTTCTTCAGCATCGTGGTTACTCCAAATTACCTTTACTTAAGGTATTACTTTATTTCTCAAGACTTGTTCCTTCCTATCAACAATTTGAATAGGAAGTTCTTGATACGTTAAGTCTTTTTCTACATGAATAGATTCATACTCTATTACGTGTTTGTAGTCTGGTTTATAAGGACGTAACACTAACAGGTGAAACACATTGTGTATTCTTTCCATCTCAGGAGGTAAAGCTACTTCATAAGATACCTCTCCTACCCTTCATAAAATCTCAAAAGGTCCTACAAACCTTGGACTTAACTTCCCTTTCTTCCCAAAATATATCTTCCTTTTCCAAGGCAATACTTTTAGAAAGACATATGAACCTACTTCAAACTCCCTCTTCTCACGATGAGGATCTGCATACTTTCTTTGTCTATCTTGAGTTGTTACTAACCGAGCTCTTATCAATTTCACCATGTCTGTCGTTTGTTATACCATCTCAGGTCCCAACATTCGACGTTCACCTACTTCATCCCAACAAAGTGGTGTTCTGCACTTCCTTCCATACAACGCTTCGTAAGGCGGCATGCCTATACTAGCGTGAAAACTATTGTTGTAAGCAAATTCTACCAAAGCTAGATGCTCGTCCCAACACCCCTTGAAATCCATAACGAAAGATCTTAACATATCTTCTAGCGTTTGAATGGTTCGTTCACTTAGTCCATCCGTCTATGGATGATATGTCGTACTCAATCTCAAATGTGTTCCCATTTGTTCTTGCAAACTCCTCCAAAAGTTCGACGTGAATCATGGATCACGATCAGACACAATCGAAATACGTACCCCATGTCTAGGAATGATTTCTTTGACATAAATCTTAGCTAACTATTCTAGGTTATACTTAACTCCTATTGGTAGAAAATGAGCCGATTTGGTTAACCGATCCACTATTACCCAAATAGAATCGTATCCTTTTCTCGTCCTTGGAAGTCCCACCACAAAGTCCATAGTAATATGCTCCCATTTCCACTCCGGAATCTCCAGTAAGATGTAACAACCCACTCAGTTGTTGGTGTTCAGCCTTAACTTTCTGAAAAGTCAAGTACTTACTAACGTATTCTGAAAAATCTCTCTTCATGTTCGGCCACCAAAAGTTCTGACGAAGGTCTTGATACATCTTAGTACTACCAGGATGTATTGAGTACCTTGAACTATGAGCCTCACACATGATCTCTTCTTTTAAATCGGAATTATTTGGAACCCAAATTCTTCCTTCAAAACTAAGTAAACCTTCTTTATCAAGGTTATACTTAGTCTTCAAATAATCTTCCATTATCTTTTTCATTTGCTCGCACTCTTCAGTATTTATCTGTACTTTCTTAACCCGTTCCAATATCGTTGGTTGAGTCTCTATTGAGAATAACATCTCCACTGTTTCCCTTGGCATCTTAACTTCTAACTCCATCCTTGTCATCTCTGTTATTAACTCATTCTAAGTTGTTAACATTGATAGCTTTTCTCTACCCTTCCGACTTAACGCAACGGCTACTACATTCGCCTTCCCCGGATGATATAAGATATCACAGTCATAATCTTTTATCAACTCTAACCACCTTCTCTACCTCATATTCAACTCCTTCTGTGTGAAAATATATTTCAGACTTTTATGGTCCGTGTATATTTCACACTTCTCCCCGTATAAATTATGTCTCCATATTTTTAAAGCAAAAACTACAGCTGCCAATTCCAGGTCATGAGTAGGATAGACCTTTTCATAATCCTTTAACTGGCATGACGCGTACGCAATGACTTTGCCATGCTGCATGAGCATGCAACTCAGTCCTCTATGCGAAGCATCGCTATAAACTACAAAATTCCCCGTATCATCTAGTAAGGATAATATAGGTGCCTCACTCAACCTCCTTTTTAGTTCTTGAAAACTATTTTCACACTTTTCTGTCCACTCATACTTTACCGACTTTCTCGTCAGATTCGTCAACGGAGTAGATAATTTAGAAAAGTCCTGAACGAACCTCCTATAGTATCCTGCTAACCCAAGAAAACTCCTAACCTCGGTTGGCATTTTCGGTTGCTCCCACTAATTCACTGCTTTCACCTTCGCTGGATCTACGGATATGCCATCTTTGTCTATAACATGTCGTAGAAACTGCACTCGTTCAAGCCTAAATTCACACTTAGTGAATTTCGCATACAACTTCTCCCTCCTTAGTGTTACCAACACTATTCTTAAATGTTTAGCATGATCTTCTGGCGTCTTAGAATAGACTAGAATATCATCAATGAACACTACAACGAACTTGTCCAAATACTGTTTGAACACTCTGTTCATCATATCTATAAATGCGGTTGGCGCATTCGCCAACCCAAACGACATAACCAGAAACTCGTAATGCCCATAACGAGTTCTGAACGTCATCTTAGGTACATCCTCCTTCCTTACCTTATGTTGATAATACCCCGTGTGCAAATCTATCTTAGAAAAATACCTTGCCCCTTTCAACTGATCAAATAGATCATCGATCCTGGGCAACGGGTATTTATTCTTAATCGTTAACTTGATCAACTCTCGATAGTCGATACAAAGTCGTAACGATCCGTCCTTCTTCTTTACAAATAATACATGTGCTCCCCACGGAGACACACTCGGTTGAATTTAATTTCTATCTAACAGTTCCTGTAACTGAACCATTAACTCCTTCATCTCAACTGGCGCCATCCTATATGGTGCCTTTGAAACCGTGTCGTGCGGACAACAAATCAATCAATCGCAATTCTACATCCCTATCCGCGTATCACGAGTAACTCCTCTGGAAACACATCTATGAACTCTTGAACTACCGCTATCTGTTCCAATGATGTTCCCACTCTTTGGGTATCCACCACGTGACACAGATAACCCTTACACCCCTTCTTCAACATCTTTCTAGCTTGTGTCATGGTTAGACAACAAGAACGTCCCGGTGATTTATTACCATAAAACACCACCTCAGGTTTCTTAGAAAGCCTTAGGTTCACACTCTTTCTGTGATGCCCCCAAATCCGGGTTACCTAACCCCCGAGTTTGGTGTTCACGATCCACAATATAATAACATCTAACTACCCATTCATATAGAAATAGTAATACATAAGTCATTAACAGAGATTGTTAATACACAAGTCCCGGGTTTTCTAACCTTAACTTTATAGACATACCCTTTAGATATACAAAAAGGGTTTACAAATACAATATATTCATAATGTTTAAAAAAATTAATCCAGCATTTTGCCTTTGCCTTTGTTCTTCTTGGATCCGCTGGCCTCTTCGTTCCTAACTGAAATGTTTTATTTAGCAAGGGTGAGCAACAAGTTTGCCCCGCAAGTTAAGACATACAATAAAGGTATAGAAATTAATATCAAGTCTTCTCACATTCTACGCAACAATAATCTGATAATGAAAGAGTACAACGCTTTCAAGGTTTTCTACGATATTCAAATGAATAATCAAGAATTAATTCTACGAAATAGCAAAGTGGAATGTTTTCCAGATTTATGCTGAGCAATCCATTGGATCTTGAACTTCTCTTCTCGGGTATATATCAAAGTTTTACTTTGACATATACGCAGGTGTATCAGATAACCATAAAGATTAAATCATACCCCTCTGCAAGTACTTAGAGCCAGCCAACTCTTTGTACCCTATATTATGCATAATACTTAAGTCGCGCGCAATGGTTGAATATACGACTAAAAATGTTCCCTTTATATAAAAGGTTGTTCTTCTCAGTCTTTGAATCAGAATTTGATTTAATAATGAAATGTAATGATTTCAATATCTAATCACTTCTCTTCTCAAACCTATCAAGTTTTCTTTTTTGATCTAGCCTATACAACTGGCATTGATCTATCAATAATAATTAAATTCTCTTCTCGAACCTATCAAGTTCTAACAAATGTTCGTCTAGCCAGAATAATTAGCTAAAACATTTCTCAACATCATTTGACAATAAATAGGAATTATATGTACTGTCAATATTAGCTTCTACGCATATGAATATCCAACAACAGTTATTCTACGAATATATATTTTCCGAATCAGTAATTCAATTTGAATTATTAAACATGCACTAACTACGAATAATAAACAATAAATCCCTAGACGTGGTATAATTAGCAATAATTAACCACTATAATAATTGAATGAATATAACTCAAGGTTGAGTTAGGAAACTTTCCTTCTCCCCTGATTACAGCTATACAATATACTTATCTTCTTTCGAAAGACCTATAACCAATAATATTGGTCTCATAATTAGCACAATAATTTATAATCACGTAACACTGTATTCTATAGTCAAACTTTTCCTAGGCACATTACCACATAGCCAAATTAGTGTTTATAACCTATATAAACACTTAATAAGTCTAACTTGGTCTCTAACTCGGTGTTCTGGTCACCCTATCCGACAATTAACACATTGATTATCAATTAAACATGGTCTCTAAGCTTCAATATTATTTTAGATAAATAAAATATCGTTTATAATATATTTCGGAAGCTTTTAATAATTTATAAACAATTAATATAATTTATAATAATTTTTCAAACATCTAATCATTTTTAAGTGATTTAATTATCAAATAATCTTATCATTATTACTATTTAATAATATAATAATATTAATAGCATACTTGTCAAAATATTAAAGTTATTATTAATAACTTAACATATTTTTAAATCATTAATATTCTATTTAAATGATTTTTGAAATAATTAAAATCATTTTTAAATCATCACCATTAATATTTAAATATTAATGAAATTATCATCCAAATATTAAAAGTTATTAATTATAACTTCAAATATTTTTAAATCATTTTTCTCATTTTAAATGATTTTTAAATCAATAAAATCATTTTTAATTCATTTATTGAAAATAATAATTAAATAAATCTAATATCATTATTATTAATTTATTAATGAGAATTCTCCAAAATATAGAAAATTATATTTTATAATTCAAAATATTTTCTAACACTTTATTCTTATTTATAATGATTTTAAATCAATAAAATCATTTTTAACTTATTTATTTAATTTAATAATTAAATAAATCTAATATCATTAATATTAATTTATAAATGAAAATTCTCTAAAAATATTAAAAGTCACATTTTATAACTCAAAATATTTTTTAAATACTTTATTCTTATTTAAAATGCTTTTCATAATATTAAATCATTTTCCTCTAATTTATTTAATACACTAATTAAATAAATTAAATACCTTTAATATTTAAATAATTATAAATATTAAAGAAAAATATTCCAATTGGTCAAAAATTATTTTTCATAATTTAAAATAATTTTTAAAACCATTTTTAATAATTTTTATAATTTATTTCTATTTTTAAGTATTTTCCAGAAATTCAGAAAAAAAAATAAATAGAAACTGTCGCTAAAGCCTATAGCGACACTTGTCTGTCGTCTTAAGTGTTCTTGATCCTCAAGAACACTGTCAGACAGTTAACAAGCTTGCTCGTTTGACTCAATTTAATTCATAGCTCAAGAATGATCTGGACTAACTTGAACATTGATGTTGTAGTAGGAATGTATTACTACATCTATCAATCACTAACTTGGTCATACGACATCATAACATGGAGATCAAAGCCTCCAAAGTTGTTGTCAGACGATTTCTAGGTTTTCCCAAAAACCCAGCAGTTCGCCTAGGCACTTTTTAGGTAATTTTATTCTAGGTTATGTTCATGATTTATGTGATCTCATGGTTTCAGTAGGTACTCCTTGTGTCAAGGAACATATACGAAGAAACAGATCTGATACAAAACAACACAACAACCAAATTTAATTTGGTCAAATGTTGTCAGAAAAACGTGTTCTTCCCGTTTTTTGGAATTCCAGAATCTCTAAGTCATGGCCTTATGGCCTAGTTTGACCACTTACCCTGATCAATCTGCTGATTATATAAACGATCTAAAGCCATACATGTAAATTAAATATGTCACGCTTCAACCTGGTTACAAAACCACCATCAAACAAAATCAAATATGTCAGATCTGGGCCGTTAAAAAGGTTGTCAGACACGGTTTTAAACTTTCTGGGTTACCCAGATTTCAGCCGGTCAAGCTCGGTCAATGGTCTTTGACCATGAATAACACACGATCTAGAAATATAATGTCTATACTACCACTTGAAGATTAAAGACCATATACCAGGCTACAAATGAAAACTTTAAAACATCAAAAACAACAAACGAACAAGAATCTGTGGCTCTTGACATTAGCTTGTCAGACCACAAAATTTGTTCTTGGCAGTTTTGAAAATCATCACTTTTAAAACATTTTGATGCTATGGATCTATGTTATATCAACATTCACCATAAAACATCATCTAACCCTAATCTAAACACATAAAGACCAATATGAACTTAGCATACAAGATCTAGGATGGGTTTAGGTTTATACCTTTCTAGTCCAAGTTTTGATCTTGATTCTCCTTAACTAATCTTGGTGTTTCTAAGGTTTATTTGGTGACTGATCCACTCAAGGAATTCGGAGGTTTGGGATAGAGAGAGAGTTGTTGAGAGTAGGATAGCAATTTTGCAATTTTGGTGAACTTTCTCTCTCCAAATTTATATATATTGCTTGATATAATGCTAGATCTGCTATTTTCGGCTGGTTGGCTGAGATTATTAAGTCACAAAGTCAATGTAGTGGTTCACCAACTAAAGTTGCTAGCATTTTTACAAGTTATCATTTAAAGAAAATGAAAAAGGGCATTTTGGTCATTTACAAAATAAATTTAATGGCATCATGGAATTTGTCACACCCTTAGGGTTTAACCCTAAGGTTCTAACCCTTAGGTTTTAAATACTCCAATTTTAGAATTTTCTAATTAGGGTTTTTAAATTAGAAAATTAAAAGTTTAAAACTAAAATTAGGGTTTCCTAATTAAATTAGGTTTTACTAATCATATCAACGTTTAGTAAATATATTAGGCCTTCTAATTAGGATTAGGATTGCCCAATTAGGGTTTAGAAATCCTGAATTTGAAATTAGGATTTTAATTAGAAAAAATTAAATTTTCTAAATTACAATTAGGGTTTGTAAAATAGAAATTAATATAACTAAAATATAATTAGGGTTTTCTAATCATATTAAAGTTTAATAAACACATTAGGCTTGCCAATTAGGATTAGGGTTTCCTAATTAGGGTTTTAGGATTCCCAAATTTAAAATTAGGGTTTCCTGACTTTCGATTAGGGTTTCTAACGGTATGTTAAGATTTTTAATCATAAGATTAGGGTTTATAAATTTTAAACCATATCCGATCAATCATTGATCAAAATCTCTATACAGTACAAACACGTACTTTATCAAAATAATTATTTTAATTATATTTTCTATCAGATCCCTATCCAAAAATTAGGGTTAGGGTTTCTAAAGCTGTTAAACACAACTTTACTATAAATTTATTAGTCAATACACAAATTAACCTTCTCAAGACTCGTATCACAAATACTTGTCACAAAATTGATAATCAATATTAATATTAAATAAAAAAAAATTATTTGTAAAATTTTGATTATTCGAAATCCCGGGTTATCACACTTTTTATGACAATCTATTATCGCTCTATAGTTAATTAACCAATCCATACCTAGAATCACATCGAATTCCCTTAACCTTATCGGTAAAAGATCTACCGATAATCTGTTTCATCTGATATCTACTAAACAATTCTTATGAATTTGCTCAATGGGAATTATCTCCTCGTTTGCTACCTTAACGTCTAAAGGTATTTTTAACTTTTCAGGGTTTAATCCCAGTTGCTTAGCAAATCCACATGCTATAAAAGAACAAGTAGCACCCGAGTCAAATAATACATAAGCATTTATTTCGTTGACTGGAATGATACCTGCTACTACATCCGATGGTGCAACCGCATCTTGAACAGTCATATTAAACGTTCAGGCTAAGGGTCTACCCAATGATGGTGTTGGTCCAGTAATGGCTAAAGTACCACTACCAGAACCCTTATTGACCTTCGCCCCCTTCTTCGGGCAATTTCTTGCCATGTGATCTATCGACCCACAAACAAAAAAGCCCCGGCTTTTCTTAGGATTAATACAGTTGGGAGATATATGACCCTCATGCCCACAGTTATAACAACTCATTTTCCCTTTCAGGCAGACTCCCATATGAGTCTTTCCGCATGTCTTGCATGCCTCCATCCTACGTTTAGGATCCCCTTACCTCACCCCAGTATTCCTAGGGTTAAAATTCTTCCTTTTAGGCATATTGCCACTACTACTGGCAATCTCTGCCTTATTTCCTCCCTCTCCCTTGCTTTTATTCTTTCTTTCCTTGTGGTATTAGGTCAACGCCTCACTACCACCCTATGCTATTATCGCCTTTTCCAGAATGGTCCCATAGGACGCGCTCTGAAAAACCGATATCCTACTATAGAGCCAGGGTTTTAGGCCCTGCTCAAACCTACGAGCCTTCCTTTCCTCCGTGTCCATTTGGTGTGGAGCAAACCTTGCCAATTCATTGAATTTGGCTGCATATTGGGGAACAGTCATGTCCCCCTGTTTAAGTTCTAGGAACTTAATCTCCATCCTGCCTTGCATGCTAGTAGGGAAATAGTTCTCGAAGAATACCTTCTTAAACTATTCCCATGTAACAGCATCTGTTCCAGCCCCACCTTGGTGAGCCTCCCACTAGTAGTTGGCTTCCCCCTTCATCATGTAGGTCGCAAAAGGAGTCTTTTGAGCCTCAGCTACGTTTGTAATTACAAACGTCTTTTCTATTTCCTTGACCCATGTCTAGGCCTCCATTGGGTCTGTCAATCCCTTGAACTCGGGTGGACCTACACTTTTAAATTCCTTAAAGGTAGTTGTTCGGGCTACCCTAGGTCGTACGGGTGCTCTACCCCCATCTTGGTTAAATGCAGCCATTAATAAATTAACGAACTCTTGCATAAGGTTATTAGGACCCCTCTGATTATCATTATGCGATTCCGCCTCTTGGTTACGTTGTCTTCTTCTTGGCGTCATTTCTGATTAAATAAATAAAGTCCCATTATTACTTATTTACTTTCTTAGTTATTATTCATCGAACAACTGATCAATAACTCATACACCACAAAGCACTTTAAAATAAAAACTTTCGTATATTAAGATGCTTCTTTATAGTTCAAAACTATTTACAAGTTGCTTTCTATAGCCAAAACCTATTACATTTATATCCCACGATTGACTTTCAAAAAAATTGGGATTTACAAAAAGACTACCCTTTAATTATACAAAAGAGGGTTTTATGTCCCTACACAAAAGTATTTACCATTCTACTTCTAATACTATCTAACAGCATTCTCATGCTTCTTGTTAGCTAGAATCGACACAATATCTCGACTTATAGTATGTCGAGTCTGTCCCGACTCAATAGAATAACAAGTTATCTTAAGCTTGAAATCCTCGTGCGCGCTGTCATTGATATATGACAATCGTGCTATCTTCTGGTCTTTTTCAGCCAGTTTCTTACGAAGTTCTATGACCTCGTTCTTATAGTCCTTAGCCTTGTCAGTCATGAGCACTTTCTCATCATGCTCTATCTCATAGTCCAACTCTGCAGACTCCTTGGCCTTATAGCGATCACTGATCTCCTCCTTCTGGTGCTGCACCATATTGTACAATTGCACGTTACGGTCAAGCACTGAGAGGTACATTGCCCTCATCGTCTCTGTATGTGTCGACTCTAAGGCAGGCATCACTGTATTAACCGATGTTACCTCCATGTCATCCTCCACATCTATCACCATATTCAGATATGATGCTAACCCCAAGGTCTCCTCAGAATAGTCCTCCGAATAATAATCCTCGATCTCTGACTCTTCTAGAATCACTATAGGTATGTCTGCTACAGGCACATGTAATGGCTCAACTCGGTACACGGACTCCTCGCTGACCACATGTATATCCCTATACATCAAGCTATGGACCGACATCTACAATAATACATAACAAATTGATTAGTACATAATACACAATAATTATAAGCACAAATCACATTTAATTTATTTAGGGTTACTTTCCATCTTTTAAATCTTTCGGTACTGAGTTTCCTCAATACCTTATTAACTCATTTGACTCGAGTTAACTTTCTTTGAACTCTTCCTTTCCTAACGAGGTTATTAGCCTAAGGTTCTTTCCCCTTAAGTTTTATAACCTAATGCTTTGATACCAACCTGTGACGCCCCCAAATCCGGGTATCTTCCAACCCGACAGATGGTGCTCCACGATACTACAATCCATACAATCATTCCATTGAGATAACAACAAAATGAGTGTAATTACTATCTTTGTATTACATTAGTAATAAATCCTTTTCCAGGTTCATAAACTGAATACATTCTTTGTTCTTCATAAGTATATTACATACTAATACACTAATCTATTACAAGACGATTAATTGACCATCTTAGCTTTGCCTTTATCTCTCGTAGAACTCGCAGTTCGTTCGGCTTTAGCTGCAAACATATGGTTCAAGCAAGAATGAGCATAACTAGCTCAGCAAGTCTTAACAAAGAATCATATGAATATCACATTAACAATTACATGCTTTAATTCCATAACTGAACAATTAACTACGAAGCACTATGAAACATTTGACTAGTACTTCTCATGTCAAAACAAAAATTCCAAAGTACATATAATAGCTTCGGAATTCTGAACCGATCAATAGACCATAAACTTACTCATTTCATTTTCATACTTGAAAAGGACATCCGGCACTAAGTGTAACGCCCCGAAATCCGGTTTATCTTCACACCCGGATTTCGTACGTCACGAGTACATCATTCATCCTGCATACATCATTATATACTGAAATATAACAACATACACTCTCAAATCCTAGGTTTTAAAAACCTTATAACTTTTCTCATTACAAATAATGATAATTACATTATTCTTTACATCTTGCATGAGTGAATTTTATCCGCCACTAGGGATACATAATCGTTCATTAAACTATTCTATAGTTTAATTCTCATATTTCCACATTACAAGTCTTCACTTGATCTTCTCTTTCATTCACATTCTGAATAGCAGTTCATCTGGATACCGTCAGCTTGATCTATACGGGATCCTTAAGTTCTTCTAACATCGTTCGCTAAAAATGTTTTTCATTTAAAGCAAGTGTGAGCATTCAATTACCCAGCAAGTCTTAGCAGTTGAACAAAAAACTTCAAGAATTTAAACATTCTTTTAAGACTTCAATAACCGAACAAAGGTTATGAAGCATCTTGAATAATAGGAATAATCTCGATTCCTATCATTTTAAAACATTAGTCACATTCACTTTGAAATACTTTCATTCTCTACTCTCTTTCATACACATTCTGTCTAGCTAGAATCAATAGCACAGACTTAACAATAACGGTTCATGTATAAACAGAACATTCTTTTTATTGAACAGCTTCAAACATAGAAACAGTTCATCTCACAGAAACACCGAAGTGTTCACATTGTGGCACAAGGCCTCATACATTATACCACCTTGTACAAATATCGCACATTCGCACATAGACAGAACTTCTCAAGTTCAACATGTGAGAAGTTTAAGAAATTAGCATTCATTTGAAATATGAATGAAGTTAGGAAACTTTCCTTACGCACAGCTATAGCTTACGTTGAACTGCTCATTCCAATCCCTATAATACATAAGGAAATAACACATACACCAATTAGTCATATACTTGACTTACGCATTGGTTTACTTAACTTTACTTCTTAAGGTTCGCGTTCTTGCAGTATAATTTTACGCGACTAACTTTCATTACCGGTTTACGATTCCATGACATTCGGAGATGCCTTACTCAAAACGTTCATCATCTTTGATGATTCACATTCTTATCTTCTTCTTATAACTTCTCTAGGACTCAGCACACATCGCTTCTCTTGCTTAGTAGTACATATGGTACTGAAAGTGGTTTCCCAAACAACCAACAAACAAGTTCCCGTCCTCATCTACACCGCCATCACAAAGGAGTTAGATCGGTTGCCGGTTTCGTATATACCTTCGCTCTCTGAAGGAATTGTTTAGCCCAGCTCCCATATGTCAACCATAAAAGATTACGATTGTACAACAACCTAACTTATCTTAACTTATACGAACTATTAACTATAATGTTCATTAAGTCAATTTCTTATTCCTTTTGGCTTTCTGGCAAGTAATTGCCATACCTCAGGATTCATTCTTATCCGACTCACATTTGGCTTTCATTAATCTCATTACCGTTCGATACGGCTTTCTTGATACCATTCGTATCTTACTTACTACATTCATCAACGTCTAAGTCATACAACCAAGGTATACTTAGCACGTTCATCCAATGCAAATATGATTCACGAGGATCATTTACGTATTCAACGTTCACGTTGCTCGTCTCTTAATCTCTCATTCAACCTTTACTCAAGGTTTTAATCGCTTTCAATCATTATCCATCCCATGAATCCCGTGTTCATTATTCTTTCTTAATGTCGAAGCCATACAGTCCGTTGTATGCTAAGACCGATCGTTCATCGCAACAACGTTGCGTTCATAGCATATATACGCTTTACACTTATCTCTCATTACCATAACATAACATCGGAATGTTATTCATTACCTTCGTCACTCAACGTCTAAGGAATCACAATCACAGTAATCCCTCACGTTCGTTCATCGTGACTACGGTCCCCGAATATCAGTTCCGTAACCAGTGTCTACATTCTTTGTCTTTTAATATTGATTAATCTTTTTGTTCAACCTTTATTAAAGGTTTAACATGCTTGCTTAAGCGTTATTTTAGGTGAACTATATGTTCATACTTCTTTCTTGCACATCCTCTAGTAATGGCGAGAACTAAAATCTCTCATTTCTGGCATTGCATACTGCCTGCCGTACTGCTGCCGCTGTTCCTTCCTTTCTCTCATTTCAGCAAGCCCGACCTCTTCTCTCTCCTCTCTTCACGGGTCAAGGCCGTGGTGCCAAGTCCTTTGTTATCTCTCGTACTGCTTATTTCCACTCTCTTGAAGATTATGTCCAGAGCTCGTACATGCCTTTACATACCTCAAGGCACGATTTACTGACTGCGGAAATGGTATGAAACCTAGAAAATTTTTCTAAGTATTTTACAAGTTTGAGACGCTGATTTCGAAATCTCATAACATCTTTGTTATAACTCGGAACGAGGTTGTTCCAAAGCCATTCTCTTACTTATCTTACGTACTTCGATTACCCATGGAAAGAACTTCATTCTGAATCCGTTAACATGCCATTCAATTGGCTTAATCTTCACTCTTCGTTCATTTTTACGTTATTAACGTCCTTCATTCGTTCGTCCGTAATTCGGTCATCCGAACTCAGAATTTGGTCGTTCTTGAGTCCACGACTCACGTTTTCTACGTTCTCTTAGATTCTTATGAAACCCTACACGTTTGGGTTCATTTACTAACTTTCAACTTTTCGTTTATCTTTTACAAAAATTTCGCCATAACTTCGTTATAGCTCAGTTTAATCCGTTCTTCATGAATGTTTCTAACGTTCCTAACCAAGCAATAAGCAACTAACTTATACGCGATGGTTTTAAACTTGTCCATCAACAACAATTACACTACGATGGTTTTAAATTTGTCCATCAACAACGTTCTTTGTGTTCTTCGTTCGTTCTTCATTTTTAATCGATATTTTGGATTACGATTTCACTTTTTCTTGGAATTTGATGTTATAGAACACCATTCCTTACTTATTTGACCTACTCATTCATAAAATTCATTCGGATCGCTCAAAATCCTTACGAATCTTATACTTCTTTAAGAAATTTATAAACTAAATTTCTTATTTCTTATTTCTTATTTCTTCTTTTCTCATGATTTCAACCATATGAAATAATTCTCAATATCTTTTACTCCTTATTCTCATTAAACTATGTTTTAACATAGAAAAATAAAGAAAATAATCTAGAAGTTAGGTTTTTGGATTACCTTTCTTCTTTAATCTCCTTCCGTCGGACAAAGTTTTCTCACGAGCAAGCTTTTCCCCTTCCTTTTCCTCTTCTCCTTCATCCGAAATCTCTCTCTCTGTCTCTCAAATGTTTGACAACTTTCAAATTTCCAAACAAATGAAATAAGCTTCCTATTTATAGATTTTTAAGGCTAGGGGAAAATAGTCATTTCGCTCTGAAAATACTATTCACACCTCCTTACTATTCAAGACTTAAGGACTAAGTTAACTTAGCCCTCAAGTTTTCTTAGCCCTTAAGTTTCGTAGTTCTGTCTTTCGGGTTTCGTCCGACAGTTTTAAAAACTACGATTCTTGGAATCCAAATATTTTTGGATATTTTGTCTTTCCTTTACCGATTAACTTTTACGTATTCTTCGAATTTCTGAATAACACTTTTTGGCGTCAAGTGTTTTCCTTCACGTTTTCCCCTAACGTAGCTAAACGAGTGAAAAGTACACAGCAGAACTTTTCATCGTTTTTATTTCGTCCGATTTCTGCACGTTTTTCGAGAAAAACTTTTATCGGCTTACTTAACTTTTCACGATATATTATCGTCAAATCTTTCGACAGAATGTCATTTCGATATACCGAACTCTCGGAAAGGCTTAGGTTATTCAAACCCTAACCCTTAGGTTTCGTCAGGTGAATAGTGCCTATTTCGTCTTTTTTCCCAAAAATATTTTTGTCTCCGGAAATATTTTATTTTCGTCTTGAAAATTCTTACTCGTTCAATCTAGCTCGTAGCCAGAATCCTCCCGATTATTAATTATTCTAGGTTATAGAATGATTAATAAACACATAGCGTAGAATAGTATTAATAAAAAATCATTTTATTAATAACTAATTCTTTAAATCTTAATTTCTGGACAATCCGAATTTTCGGGTTGTCACACTAAGGCCATCCATCCGTCTTTACTTATGAGCACTTCTAGGTGATCAGCCTATTGTACTCTATGTTGATCAACACTCTTTCGTTAAACGTATTTACGTTTAACATTTGGCAACCTCGCGTGCCCATCGAATAATCGATGAAAAATACTTTTGTTTGTACATAGACAAACTTACCTTCTCATCCGTACCAAATACTTGGCATAGGATAGCGTTAACAGTTCTATATCGAAAGACTTATAAACAAATCAATCCATTCTTCAATACTTGTCTAGCCTAGGTAAAAACAGGCGTCGACTCTTTCTTTAAAACCATTCATGCATCTTATAACATGAATCACATAAAACTTGACTAACACGGAGGTTAGGCAAGCGTTAAGAAAGACTTGCCTTCAAGCGTCTTCGAATATATAATTCAACAATTCTCAGTCTTTACAGGATCTACATGATATATTCACATAGCACACTGTAATTAGTTATCAAACAAACTAACTTTATTCTCCCTAACCAACTTCTTTCTCTTCTATGTCTTACTTGAATTAACTTCAATATTAAAGTCGATTCGAATTTTTATACCTTGTTACGGTTCGTTAACGTTCTTACGTTATTAACCGACATTCGATCATTATTGGTGAACTACCCACATTGAACATCATTCCCGGTTTACTTATTACGTTCTCGCGTTTCTTCGTTTAATTTCTATTAAACCTTACTAAATCTTCTAAGATTATCACCTTATAAGTAATTTAAAGTTAGCTTGATTATGTACATTAAGTACCTTCAATGTCTTACTTTAGGTCTACATTTAAATGAAACAAAAACCAAACTTTAGTCAACATTTTTACACTTTGCCATTATTGGCTGCGGCGGCATCCCTTACATTACAAAGGGCGCTACTGGCTCCAGGTCTCGAGAGAGCTTGCCCGGACTGGCATTGCTGGCATGAGTCCTTGTACAAATTCTCGCACTGCGGCGCGAGTCTCCAGACATTTTTTTTCTCTCAGCCATACATGGCGCTGCGGTGCCGTACCTGTGAACCAGTTAGCCAAAACAGTTAACTTTTCTAACGAAACTCCCGACTTCCTAATTTGTTCGTTTTACATCCGAATTGGCCCATTCGAAACCCACAACTCACAAATTACATCCTTTATGTGTTCGTATAAAATTTCACCTTTTCGAATCCGTTAACTCGGAATTCACCTTTAAGTTCATTTTTGAGTGTTCGTTTAACGTTTTCGACCGTTCAATACTCGTTTTCTTCGTTATAAGTAGGAATGTGACGATTCTTGCGCCAACGACTCTTAATTACCTTATCTCACGTGTTAACACTAGAAACCAACATTTTCAAGTCACACGACAACTTTTGACCCTTAATCCGAGATTTTTACGTTTTCGACGTTTAACGTCTATATTCGCAAAATTCGCCATAACTTCGTTACTCGTGTTCTATAAGCCAAATCAAATGGAACACTCCATTGATTCACCATCTATATCCTAACCAAACAATATGCACATTCCTTAGCTATAACATTTTCAAATCGTTCATTCATAACTAAGTTCACGTTCAAGACTCTCTATGGTCTTAACTCACGTAAACACTTACGATTTCTATTTGGTCATGACATATCAATAATTTGATCATTAATAGACATCCTTATATCTCCTCAATAAACATGCTCCACCAATCTACGATACTTCTACGAGAAAGAAATCAAAAAAGGTGAAGATTACGGTTTATGAGAATTTACCTTTGAAATACTTCACGTTCTTGATAAACGTCTAAAAGTTTGCTTGGAAGTAGATTGATTAAGTGTTTCTAGCTTCTCTCTCTCTCAATATAGGTTGAACAAGATTTTCAAAACAAGAAATACTCAACCCAAGCTTTGTAATTATAGAAATCCAAATGAGGGGCAAATTGGTTTACATCCCACCTCCTTACTATTCCACCTCCTTTGCAACTTAGCCACCAAGTAATCACTTTACTTGGTGGCCAAGTGGCCGGCCCACCCCCCTTTTTGTCATCCCATGGGTTGCCCCATGGGTTTTAGCCATCCCGTGACCCGCCCGTGACCCGCCGGTTCGACTCGCGGTTTAACTTTTTGGATTAGTCTTGTCTTTATTTAATATTGGGCCTTGACTTGGGCTTGTTCACTTAATTCATTGGGCTTGCTAGTAGTCCAAGTCCAATTAGATTATACCAAAGTCCTTAACTCATATTCCATTGATACTTCTTGTATTCTACACGTATAACTCCAGTACTCTCTCCATCTAATACTCATACGATATTCGTATTATACGTCGTATTATTCTTCATACCATACTCATATTCATACTAGTATAATACTCATATCTCATACGTATAATAACCGAAATGAGTATTCGCACTACATTTTCCCTTTCAGAAATCTCTTTAACAAACCCTTAGGTTTTACGTCCGCAAGCGAAAACTTCATTTGCCATAACGAAAATATTATTGGATATTCCATAATATCTTCGTATTCTACCATTACGCGTTTCTCGGAATTTCAAACCTATGCTCCAAACAAAATTGGATGAATAGTGTTTTTACAGAAAACTTCTTAGAAAACTTTTATTTCCGTCTTGATAATTCAAAACAATTAATCCTAGCACAAAGCCAGAATACTAACCACATCCACACATTCTAGGTCATAGAACGACCTTCAAACATCTTACTCACATAATTAATAAATTAAATTCATTTAATCCACATAATCAAAAAAAATTAATTCATTAAAAATCTGAAATTCTCGGGCGTTACAATTGTGCTCAATGCTTTTATTTTTTTAAAGTCTTTTATAGGCTTTATTTGAGTTAATTGGAAGTAGTGTTCTTCCTCTTTGCACCTATGTACGAAGGATTTAATTTAACGAAAAGTTTATTTTAGACAAAATATATATTTCGAATGATATATTTTGGATAGACATAATATTTAAATCCTTCGCCCGAATAGTAATCGAGGACCTTTGATACTTCCTTTTATTTTTATATTTCTTAGATGATCTACCTAAATCACTTTATTCTGCATGAAAGCTCTTTGTGATTTTATTGGAAAATTGTTTTGGGTGAATATGCATGCAAAGAAAGCGCCAAAAAGAGGTCGGATGATCATCGGGCATGAAAGCCATCTCGATGAATCGAAACACTCACAAACATAATTTTCAGTATCACGGGATCTTAAATCCAAATTCTCGGGATGAACCCCTTAAAATCATTTTAAGATTAAATATTATATGTACAACGATTTTTAGTATTTAAACATTACATTTAAACAATAGCCCATTTTGGGAATCTAGTTAAGAATCATTCAGTAGATCTCAACCCCAGGATTCCTAGGCTCACATTGATAAGCTTAAATATGTATATACAAAATTCTAGACTTGATGTTAGGTGATTTCATCTATTGAAATCCCCATATCAAGCCATTAGGAACTCCTCGCCTCTAGATATAGATTTAGGACTCTACGGAGTGAGCAAGACTTACTAAGAGCAGTAAAACATCTAGATCTACTATGGATCTAAGGTAATCGAGTATATAGGCTAGAGCATCATGCTTCATAACCGTTCAAAATGCTAGATTTAGCTAAATCTAGGTATATCTAGTCAAATAACTTGATTTACAACTGAATATGCATAAATTAACCGATAAAAACTCAATGTCTACCCACTAATACATAATATATACATGAAAAAACTAATTTAACCGGTAGAAATTGCTATATCTACATAGATATAGTATTTATAACAACAATTACAAAGAAAGTGGCTAAAATGAGTGTTTTTCACCTTGGGGGACGTGTGAACAAGCTTCTTTTGGCTTGGGATCAACTTATATCACTCTAAACTTATAATAGGTATGATATATAAGAACAAACAACTCAAAGATGGTAAAAAGGTGCAAGACCCGAGCTCTATCTCTCTCTAACCTCTATCTCTAGCTTTTCTTTCTTGCGTCTTTTTCTTTTTTGAGGCTGTTGATCCTGCCTTATGGCATCCAAACGTAGCCATAGGTGCCTACGGCTACAGTAGGTACACCTAAGGCTGGACCCCATGGGTCCTGCTATCTTGAAGTTCGTGCCTTAGGTCTAGGTGTGAAAACCCGAGAATTTAGACAAATTATTAAAATCCTAAATGATGGATTAAAGGTTATAAGATAGACCTATACATAAAATAAGTGTATGGATTTGACGTTTCTATGAAGGAATTTTAAGGATTTCAAAAATTTTGGAGAAGGACTTGAATGATTTGATAGACTATAAGTGATAGTCTGATAATGAGGTATATATTTAGTGTATGAGTTCATAAGAATATGTGTATGTGGTTCTATGTGTACAAGATTATTGATCAGTATAAGTATAACTTTAGCAAACCCTAAAGTTATGTTAATAATATTGTTGTTCAGTGAAAAAAACTCTAACAAACAGTTAGGAGCCCTAACGATACGCTCGGAAACCCTAATTTATGTTTCGGGAATCCGAAACCCTAATTCGGGAGTACAAAAGATAAGTATAAAAGCTTAAGTGTTAATTGTTATGAGTTATGGGATAGGAGAATTATGGTATTTAAAATATATACTAATTCTAAGATATTTATTTTATATATCTCAATTAATTAATTTTATAACCTAATTATAGCAAGTCTAATTGGGGTAAGAAATAGGGCATGTAAGTAAGGATTTAAATAATAATTGTGGAAATGAAAATTCTAATTAATTAATTAGGGAAAAATAAAATTAAAAGTATTGGACCTAATCTATTTTCATGGCCCAAATATTTTTATTGGAAAGCCCAAAGAATTATTTAGGGAGGCCCAAAAGATTTAAAGAGTGGCCCAATTTTAAAACCAATAAAAGGGGCAATTTTAGTCATTTTATATACTAGATATTACAACAAAAACAAAAGCAAACATGGTAGATATAAGGCCACATGGCCAGCATTACAAGGAGAGGAAAAGGAGAGGAGAAGAAGGGGTGCACATCACCATCTGAAGCACCACATGTTGGAAAAGATATTTCAAAACAAGTTAGGTGTCATATATAATATGAAGCCAGCACATTTAATTGGGTCATTAAGTATTATGTGGTGATTAATGAGAGAGTGAGAATTGGTGGAGAATGTGTAGAATTAATGGCCACATGGCCGATGGGTTAGTGGAAGAGAAAGGAGAGGAGCATGTGAAGATATTGTGATATATAAAGTTTACTAAAACAAAGTTATCTTAATTTTCTCTTTCATCTCTGAAATTAAAATAGGTACACTTAGAAGGGGGGGTTGAATAAGTGTAGGCGCAAACTATGTCCAATTTTTATTACTTATAAAAATTCCTTTGGATATTTAATGCAGCAAGATGGATTATCAAATCAGGATATTATTAAGTTAACTAGTTTACTGATATAAGTGGATATAGAATGCAGGCGACTTGATAGATAACAGAATAGTCAAGCACAGAACATAATCACACAAACACCAGAATTTTTTACATGGTTCAACTACTACCCTCTAGAATAGTTGCCTAATCCACGTCCAATACCAACTAGTATTGGAGACTCACTTTTATTAAAATCTTCCAATTACAATAAAAGTTCTAGCAAATTGAACACCTTTGTTCCCTGTGCACCTATGCACTCTTAAGCACCTTATGCTTTCCACAAACTTGACTATAATGAGTTATCAATTCAAATAGAATTAATCACAATAAAGTATTGATTGATATATAAAAATATAAGATACACACTAGAGGTCTAATGATCAAGCAATATATCACTCACCAACTTAAGGCTCTAGTATGAAATGAAATGATATGCAAGAAGAATATTATCAGAATATATTCTATACGTTCTTCGTAGCTGAACCTCTGTTCTTAATGCAATCAATATCAATCAAGGTGAAAAACACTTTTGTAGCTTGTATGTGTTTGGTATATAATGTATATGTTTTTCGTACATAAATTTGTTAAAGAGCTCAGTATATATAGACCACCCCAGGATATTACCGTTGCAAAGATTTGCTACTATAATATGCACATTTAAAAACACTTTGCGGAAATCTTGCAGTTTTATGTCAATCATGATATACACAGCACGATTTTCATCACAGAGATTCTATTTTCTGAGATATCACGCTATCAGCAATTTAAGGCTAATTGATTTCCATGGGAGATAGGCCTGTTGCAGATTTCTACTTTCCCAATTTCTAACATGACAGAAGTCAACACTTTGTATTACCATAAACATTTGCTGGCAGGATTCCATATTACTTATCATACATTTGACCATTGGTACCAACCAATTAGATATATTAAATCATGAGACAATATTATGGTACAAGATTCCGGAATGTATAAATTATGGAATTTTAATCTATCAACTAGTTACCTTAATTAAGACCCTTGATTTATGACGCATAATTTATGCAGCATGATTTATGAGATGTGTTTACCGTGAATCAAGTCAATAAATAGTTTTATGGTATTTAATACTATCGATCATTTATTCCAGATTACCATATATATATATATATATATATATATATATATATATATATATATATATATATATATATTGTTCATCAAGATTTAATTTATATTATGGTAAGTAATATCTACCATTCATATTATGAACTAGTGAATTAGCAGGTAGCATCAAGTATGAGAATGCAAGTATATATGTAATGTACATGTCCTAGAGCCTTATTTTGGAAAGTAATAAATGCTAAGATCTTACATATATTCCTAGGACTCAAATTTGCTTTTCTTTCTTCAAGGATGTCTTGGCATTGTAATTTCCTCCTTGTTGTTTTTGAAATTTCATGTATTTCCTTGAAATATAATATAGCATGATTAGAGGAGTAATAAAGTCATCATCAAAACATGGAGTGTGACATAAGTCAACATTCTCCCCCTTTTTGATGATGACAACAAAACAATTATGGCTCCCCCTAAAACCATGCACTTCAAGAGAGTTACAGCTCCCCCTAAATTTATGCATGCCCATACTTGTTAAAGTTAACTATTGATGTGAGACCCTAGATTTTATGAATAAAGATTTAATTTTCTCGAAATATTTTTTTAATATTATGGTGTGGATTTGAGATAATGTTATAGTTGTGGGAAGTATTTATAAATTTTGCAAAGTGTGCAAGTTGTTGTATAATATTCGATTGGTCGCAGAATATTCTTTTTGTCGGGGAATATCCGTACGACGGTACAATCATTGGTGGACCCCACAACGGAATTATTGTTGGATTGAGAAAATAACAAAAATACTTTATGAAAATAACGGCAGAAGTTTTACCGTTAATACTGTTGAACTATTCGGTAGTAAAAGTACAGTAATACGCGTGGTGGCATAGTAGCACACAGTATTGATTATTGATGCTTACGTGATAAGTCACTCATTTTTGTGTTATTGGTATTATTAATGTAATAAAACAGAATACTTTTATAAAGTTATTCTATAAATAGAATATATTATATTCTATTATACATAGTGTTGCATAGTGTCTGCATAGAGTTTTGCATAGTAAAATCTTTTTATATAAAACAGAATACTTTTATAAAGTTATCTGTTTTATTAGACAATAATTAGAATATATTATATTTTATTATGCATAGTGTTTGTATAGTGCCTGCATAGTGTTTGCATAGTAAAATCTTTTATAACGTTATTCATTTTATTAGATTATAAATAGAATATATTATATTTTATTTAAAAGATTTTGCTTTAAATATGGACCGTCAGATTAAAGTAAATCAATCTGGACCGTTCATGAGTTAGTTACTATGCAGTCCATTTTTCTATAAATAGAAGCTCATTCACTCATTATTTCTTACGAATTCACTGAAACTCTAGAGAGAAACTATAGAGAGAAAGAAGAAAAGTGTTCTGCTACTTCACTACTTTTATATCCAGTACTCTTCTTCTTAAGGTAGGGAGTATTATTTATTTTGTATTCATGAAGAGAACTTTTGTTATTCCATTCTTTATAATTCTGTTGGAATAACCTGTATACGTGGGCTACCCTATACTTGGTGACATTCTTCTATTATTCCGTCTTTACTATTCTGTTGGAATATCCTGTCTGTGCGTTTTATGTCGGACCTGATTCCGTCTTATTATTATTATTCTGTTGGAATATTTTTTCAGTGCGTTTTACGTCGGACCTGGTTCCGTCTTTAATATTATTATTCATTGGAATATCCTCACATGTATGCGTTTCTACGCCGGACCGATTCCATCCTTATTAGTATTATGTTGGAATAACTTTGTCTCATGCTGAAGTACCGTATGCATGGTGATTTCGCTGCCTATTCCATTCTTTATTATTCTCGCTGGAACATCACCGCTTGCAAGAATTTTGCCTCGACCGTTCCGTTATTTAGTATTCTATTGGAATAACTTTGTCTCATAATGGCACCGCATGCATGGTGATTTCTATTGTTATTTTATTATTTATTTTACTCAGTTGGTTAAAGTTTTAACTTCTACTCTCCATAAAATTTGTGGAATATCCTTGATATTTGCGCTTCATCCAGTATCTTTTCATGGAAATATTCTTCTGAGCATTCTTGAATTTTACTCTACAAAGAAGTATCATGTTGACAATTTGGACGTTATTAGTTCCTAGATAATTTAATTCTTGAACTTATTTTATTGAATTACTATATCATTGTCAGCATCCTCATGTTTATATTATGTTGAAAGTCATCTGTGGCCTGTAGTGCATAGATGGACTTGGTATGATTATGACCAGGGATTATTCGGTATAATTATGACCGTAATGTTACAAATGATGTGGAAAAAGTCCTCATTGGCCCGTAATGCATTGATGGACAGTTTTTGGTATGATTATGGCTATGGTTTCTCTTCGGCCAAGGGTGCAAAGATGAATTGTTTTATGGCATGATCAGGACCGTTGATGAAAACACAATTAGATTTTGGTCCATAGTGCATGGATAATTGTGGTCGTGATACTAAAGAATATCCTTGGTCGTAGTGCAGGGGTGATTCGATGATGTGGATTATTTTATTCTCTACTTGACTCTTTAATGGATTGCTTGTTCCGCTACAGTTAAACTTGATGTTTGTTATATTTTATCAGTTTAACACTGTTTAAGGCTAATGATAATTTATTCTGCATTATCTTAGTTATAATATTTCTTACTAGGCTAGTTGAGCTCACCCTTTCTTTCACTGTTCTCTTCAGGAAATGAGAATATAGCTGGAACGAGTTGGGGAACGGAGTGATGGTCCTAGATGGTACATTAGTAGTCCTCACTATTCTGTGAAATAGTGTGATAATAATTGTAATGAGGACTCCTTTTGAGTTTGTATACTCTCTAGTAGACAATATTTGTATTCAAACTCACAGTTTATGTTTTATCGTATTATACACGACAGTTGTATTATTAAGTTGTACTTGAATTCTGTACCATGTATCTGGCGACTCAAGATGGGTGATGTATACCTAATTTTGGGGGCCTCGTAGTTGGTATCAAAGCTTAGGGATATGATCCCTGGCTAAGATGTGAGACTAGAACTAGGAGGGGAGAGACGGGGAATTCCTTCGCTAGTATGACCTACCTATGTTTATTTTATATTTAATTGGTCGGTCAGAGTATAGAGATAATATGTGATATGTTAATTAACCCTTGTTTTGTGGCAATATTTGAAAATGGAATCTGAAAATGTTGAGATAAGCAATGGAGCACATGAGACTGTTGATTCTCCACATATCAATAATCGGACAATGTGCAACAGGATGATGGCGATAATCCTCCCCAGTAAACAACAAAAACCGATCAATCGATGAACGAATTACAGATATGTTTAGGAGCTTTTTAGAATTCATGCAACATCGGTAATCGCGGCTCCTGCTCATAATGCAGAGGAGAAACAATGGCAACCTACGGTTGGTCACCGCTAAGCAATTCAAGGAGCCGGGACCACCGGAGTTTTTGGGAAAGCCGTAACCACTTAAAGGCGAGACGTGGTTAAAGCAGATCACTAAGATATTTGATGTCTTGGGATGCTCCAAGGAGCAAAAGGTTCCTTTTGCCACCTTTATGTTGCGTGAAGAGGCGGATCACCGGTGGGAATCAGAAAAGCGTACTCCGACTGGCCGACGACTCAAGATGTCTTGGGAGAAGTTCCAAGAGCTGTTCAATGACAAGTACTTTCCCGAAAGCATTCGTCACATGAAGGAGGTGAAATTTATCAAGTTGAGCAAAACAACATGACCGTGTTGCAGTACGAAGCCAAGTTTGCCGAGTTGTCCCGATTTACGTCCCACTTGGTTGATAATGAAGAGAGAATGACGCGGATGTTTTTAAGAGGTTTGAAGCCGGAGATACGTCAATATCTTATTTCTCATAAACTTTGTTTATATTCAGATGTTGTGAATAGGGCTCAGTTATTGGAGCGCGATAATGAGTCAACACAACCAAAAGGTAACGAGCAACAACACGATAATAATCATATCGGTGGCAACGGCCATCGAAACAATGATAACCATCGTGGGGGAAATTATCATGCCAAGAATGGTAACCACTTCGGTGGTAATCATGGCCAAGATAATAGAAGTGGAAATTTCAAGAAGAGAAGGTTCAATAATGATGGAAAGACAGCAGCACCAACACCCGGTTCGAAGGAAGAAGAACGACCACCGGTCATATGTTTCAAATGCGACAGAGGGAGGACACATCCGTCAAAATCAGATGCGCAAAGAATCCAAAGCGTGTTTTAATTGCGGAAGAGAAGGTCACCTAGCTCGATTTTGTCGTATGGCGAAGTCAATTCCAGCTAGGATAGTGATGCCAAAGGATGTCCCAGACAAGCCAAAGCCGGTAGTTTAAGAGAGAGCCTTTTTTTTCGTGACGAGGAACCTGAATAAAATTATCACGGGTATGTTAGTCATATACTCTTGTGAAGTCCATACCGTGTTAGATACCGGTTCTACTCACTCTTTTATTTCACCTAGTTGTGTTCAATGTTTGAATTTAACTCTGGAGAAGTTAGATTTTGAGTTATCTGTTGAAACTCAGTTGGGAGAATCCTTCGTTACATCCACTATTTATAAATCTTGTTTAATCCATATCAACACTTTTACGTTACCTGTTGATCTTATCTCTTTGAAAATAATTGCCTTTGATGAGATTTTAGGAATCGATTGATTAACTATCCATCATGCTTTTTGTAAGGTTGTTAGCTTTCATACTCCTAACCAACCTATTATACGAATTCAAGCAACCAAACCACTAAAGTCAATCATTGTCATATCAAGCCATAAGTAAAGAGCCTCGGTCCTTTCGTTGTTGACTTTCTTATGTGGAATGCACCGAAGCCAGACTTTCTGTAGGCGACGTCGTGAATGACGATGGCAAGTTGATAGGTATCAATGTGACATACTATCCAAGTCTTGGATGAGGGTCACAATTTTGAATGATATTTCTATTGTTAATAAATTTCCTAACGTATTCTTGAAGACTTCTTAGCCTACCCCTAGAGTGTGAAATCGAATTTTGTATTGACCCCAGTACAAAACCCATTTCTTAAACCCTCAAATATTTCTTCAACTAAAACAAATGTATAACGTGCCAAAGACATTGGCTCGAGCTGTTGAAGATTACGATCGTACCATTCAATACCATCGTGGGAAAGTGAACGTGGTAGCTGACGTGTTGAGTAGAAGATCGTATGCGTTTATGAGTGCAAACGTTGTTAACACAAAGACTCATTTCGTATAACTTACAAGTGATGAAGATAGAGTTAAAGACTCTAGGGACCCACGTGAAGATAACGAATATACGAGTAAAATCGACTTTAATTGATAAAGTTAAAGCCGCTCAAGCTACATACTCAGAGCTGATGAATGTGAAGAAGAAGGTTCAAGAGGGCGTTATTCTAGAAGCAAGGATCTACGAAGAGAGAAAATCTCAACCCTCGATTTAATTGGCCCATTTGATATACTCGATCGAGTAGGAACTGTGGCTTATAGACTCGTTTTACCGCCAAGTATGTCGCGTGTTCATAACGTTTTTAACGTATCGATGTTAAGTAAATATGTGGAAGACCCGAACCACATTATTAATTTAGAACCAGACGAGATAGCAGAAGATTTAACATATGAGGAGATACGTGTTAACATCTTGGATAAGAAGGATCATATTCGATGCTCAAAGGTTATACCTCAAAAGTTATAATTTGAAGTGAAGTCAAGGTATATTCACCTCTTCGACATACCAGGTACGTACATAAATTTCGAGGGCAAAATTTCATAAGGAGGGGAGATTGTGAGACCCCAGATTTTATTAATAAAGATTTAATTTTCTCGAAATATTTTTTTAATATTATGGTGTGGATTTGAGATAATGTTATAGTTGTGGGTAGTATTTATAAATTTTTCAAAGTGTGCAAGTTGTTGTATAATATTCGATTGGTCGCGGAATATTCTTTTGTTTGGGAATATCCGATGCATTTACCAAGACAATCATTGGTGGACCCCACAAGGGAATTATTGTTGGATTGAGAAAACGACAAAAATAATTTATGAAAATAACGACGGAAGTTTTACCATTAATACTGTTGAACTACTCGGTAGTAAAAGTACAGTAATACGCGTGGTTGCATAGTAGCACACGGTATTGATTATTGATGCTTACGTGATAAGTCACTCATTTTTGTGTTATTGGTATTATTAATGTAATAAAACAGATTACTTTTATAAAGTTATTCTATAAATAGAATATATTATATTCTATTATACATAGTGTTGTATAGTGTCTGCATAGAGTTTTGCATAGTAAAATCTTTTTATATAAAACAGAATACTTTTATAAAGTTATCTGTTTTATTAGACAATAATTAGAATATATTATATTTTATTATGCATAGTGTTTGTATAGTGCTCATAGTAAGTTTTGCATAGTAAAATCTTTTATAACGTTATTCATTTTATTAGATTATAAATAGAATATATTATATTTTATTTAAAAGATTTTGCTTTAAATATGGACCGTCAGATTAAAGTAAATCAATCTGGACCGTTCACTATGCAGTCCATTTTTCTATAAATAGAAGCTCATTCACTCATTATTTCTTACGAATTCACTGAAACTCTAGAGAGAAACTATAGAGAGAAAGAAGAAAAGTGTTCTATTACTTCACTACTTTTATATCCAGTACTCTTCTTCTTAAGGTAGGGAGTATTATTTCTTTTGTATTCATGAAGAGAACTTTTGTTATTCCATTCTTTATAATTACATTGGAATAACTTTTGATCATGTGACTACCCTATACTTGGTGACATTCTTCATTATTCCGCCTTTACTATTACGTTGGAATATCCTGTTTGTGCGCTTTATGCTTAGGACCGATTTCGTCTTTATTATTATTACATTGGAATATTTTTTTTTTGGCGTTTTACGTCGGACCTGGTTCCGTCTTTAATATTATTCATTGGAATATCCTCGTCAGGTGCATTTTACGCCGGACTGATTCCGTCCCTTATTAGTATTATGTTGGAATAACTTTGCTTATGTGAAGTACTAGCATGCATGGTGATTTACATTGTTATTCAATTCTTTATTATTACTGTTGGAACATCATGTGGCGTGAATTTTGCACGACTTCGTTCCGTTATTTAGTATTCTGTTGGAATAACCTGTCTATACGAAGTACCGCATGCATGGTGATTTCTTTTGTTATTCTATTCTTTATTTTACTCAGTTGGTTAAAGTTTTAACTTCTATTCTCCATAAAATTTGTGGAATATCTTTGATATTTGCGCTTCATCCAGTATCTTTTCATGGAAATATTCTTCTAAGCATTCTTGAATTTTACTCTACAAAGAAGTATCATGTTGACAAATTGGACGTTATTAGTTCCTGGATAATTTAATTCTTGAACTTGTTTTATTGAATTACTATATCATTGTCAGCATCCTCATGTTTATATTATGTTGAAAGTCATCTGGGCCTCGTAGTGCATAGATGGACTTGGTATGATTATGACCAGGGATTATTCTAAGATAATCATGACCGTAATGTTACAAATGATGTGGAAAAAGTCCTCATTGGCTGTAAATGCATTGATGGATAGTTTTTGTATGATTATGGCTATGGTTTCTCTTCGGCCAAGGGTGCAAAGATGAATTGTTTTATGGCATGATCAGGACCGTTGATGAAAACACAATTATCTTTGGCCCATAGTGCATGGATAATTGTGGTCGTGATACTAAAGAATATCCTTGGCCGTAGTGCATGGGTGATTCGATGATGTGGATTATTTATTGTCGAGTCCCAAAGAATAAAAGTGATGAAAAACCTTTTAAATCATAAAAGATAGTAGATTTTATTCTCTACTTGACTCTTTTAATGGATTGCTTGTTCCGCTGTAGTTAAACTTGATGTTTGTTATATTGTATCAGTTTAACACTGTTTAAGGCTAATGATAATTTATTCTGCATTATCTTAGTCATAATATTTCTTACTGGGCTAGTTAAGCTCACCCTTTCTTTCACTGTTCTCTTCAGGAAATGAGAATATAACTGGAACGAGTCGGGGAACGGAGTGATGGTCCTAGATGGTGCATTAGTAGTCCTCACTATTCTGTGAAATAGTGTGATAATAATTGTAATGAGGACTCCTTTTGAGTTTGTATACTCTCTAGTAGACAATATTTGTATTCAAACTCACAGTTTATGTTTTGTCGTATTATACACGACAGTTGTATTATTAAGTTGTATTTGAATTCTGTACCATGTATCTGGCGACTCAAGATGGGTGATGTATACCTAATTTTGGGGGCGTCACAATTGACTGCACATATACAGTGTTTGAGTAACCCTGCATTTTGCAAATATGAGAGGTAAAAACTTACCCTGCAGTTTCTGGTTAGTCCACAACATGTTAAGCAAAGGAATATAATAGGCTATTAAACCATCATCTAGGAACTTTTAAGCAAAAACAATTATAACAGCCATTTAAACCACAATCTTTGAAGCAGCAGTCATCATGCATAAAAAATAAAAATTTAAAAGATTGTCTGGAGAGCAAGCATAATTCATCTCCCCCTTTGGCATCGATCAAAAAGAGGGGCAGAAAAATAAAAAGGGGCTTGGTGTCTAATCATTTTCGTCAGCGATGTGAACGTGGTTGGCTTCGCCGGCAGTGAAATAAGGCCGGTGAAGCCTGTTGTGTTCAATCGCTTCCAAGGACAGGGTGTTGGCAAATCTGGGAGGCCAAGCGATAAACGTAGGAGGTGGTAAAGGCAAGTCCAGAAAGTCGCCTTGATAGTCGGCCATCCAATGGCATTGAGGCCATCCAGGTATGCGAGCTTGGACTTGGTCTGCTTGCAGCTCTTCACTAAGGTCATTCATGCATCGCTCGGTAAAATGTCCAAGAGTCCCAATCTAATTGCTGATGAATTTGAGTTATGTGCTCAATTAATAGGCATTGTGGTTCATCTTCCTTTGTAGGGCTTCTACCATAGTGCGAGTGTGCAACTCGAATCCAGCTTGGAGGTCAATAAACTCATCTTCCACATTGTGAAACATAGAATGAAGATCATTTTGCCGAATAGGGCGTTTGCCTTTTTTCGAGCATAGACAGGCGAAGTTGGATGTCTTTGATATCAGCAGTGATAGTGGCTTGATTGTTTGCAATGATACGAAGAAGATTTAGAATCTCAGGGGAGGGAGGTAGTGAAGTAGGAGGTGTGGGATTTGGAATTTCGGGTATCACACGTATGAACTTTCCTTTAAGCAGTGTGATATGAGCACCCTTGAGATAGTTGGAGTCGATGGAATCAGTTATTTGGATGGAGCCCTCATTGTCGAGTGGAATTTAAAAGTGAGAAAATAATTTGGTGAGGAAGCAGCTGTAAGGTAAGCACTTTTTGGAATATTTAACACAGTTAACCATGTGTTTGAGCATCATCTGGGAAAAATTGAATGGTTGGCCTGTCATTATTAAGGCCACCAAAACCAAATCTTAGTAAGTGAAGTCAGCCCCACCACTAAGACGAGGGAGAAGATTGTACCTCAGCAATTTGTGAAGGACTATTGCAATAGGAGATACTTTGGTGGTTTTAGGAAGGGTGACAGTGGACACAGTGGGGTCATCCATGACAATGCGAAGCTGGACAAGAGGAGACAGAGGAGTAGAAATGGGTCCCTTAAGTGTAAATGGGCAGTCGCCGGTGTATGGAATTGACAATATACTTCCTAAGTCCATAGCAGTAAAGAACAGTGATTTTCCCTTAACAAACAAGGTGTAGCAATCGCCATTATTTTCAAGGTTGGTATAAAATTGCTGGACTAATTTTGGGTAAGCTTTCGAGGGAGGAACACTTAAGGAAGACAGACCACATAACTCAAGGAGATGTTGAAGAGAAGATTTTTGGTAGTAACTACAAATTTTTTCGTAAACGAAGGATTTTTGACAGATAGAAGACTTAAACCGAAGTTCAAAATTATGACCTCGAAAATAATCTTTCGGAATATCATGCAAGGAAACAGAGAGAGGAGTTACCGTTATCAGAGGTGGACCAAGTGAAGAGTCTTTGAGCTTTCGCCGTTCGGTACCAGTTGATGTCCCGATTTGGGGAGGAGGAGGTAGGCTCGCTTCGGATTCAGCAGGGGATGATTCACCGGAGATGATAGTAACAGAGGATTGTTTTCATTTCAGTTTTCGAGTGGTAGGTGGTTGAGATGGTGGAGAAGGGGGTGAGACCTCATCTTCTGATTCATCACGGAGCTATTTGCCACGCCTAGTTCTCATTGTTGCAGAGTAGGGTTGAGTCGATTGAGATGGTGGAGAAGGGGGTGAGATATGAGGAGACTGGAGAGTCAGAGATGGAGAAAAAGAGTAAAGAGGCTTCTGTATTTATTTTGGGAACACGTTATCGAGATATGGGAAGTTGTGAAGCCGTGTTCGGGAAGTATAATCTGAGTAGATTTTAATTTGAGTAATTATGGTATGGAGATATGCCGGTGATTTTTTCGTCTAATATCTTTAAAGTCATGCAGTGCATATCTATATTAGACACATCCCGATTTCTCTTCTAAGAGTACTGAAGCATTCTTCCCCTAGAGGTTTTGTAAATATATCTGCTAATTGGTGCTCAGTGGGAATGAATATTAATCTTATTAGTCCTTTGGACACATTGTCTCTAAGAAAATGGTGGCGAACTTCTATGTGTTTTGTGAGAGAGTGTAGCACTGGATTTTTTGAGATGTCTATAGTGCTTGTATTATCACAGTATATGGGCACATTTTCACATATAATATCAAAGTCACACAATGTTTGACGATCCATAAATTTGGGAGCAAAGAACTTCCTGCTTTGCTAAATATTCACCCTCGAGAGGGATACAACGACTAACGCTTTTCTTCTTGATGTGCCATGAGACAAGACTTTGTCCCAAAATGTACTGAGCACCGCTTGTGCTTTTTCTATCTATTTGACAACCTGCATAGTCAGCATCTGAATAACCCATTAGATCAAAATTGTCACATTTTGGGTAAAATAATCCTAAGTTAGTAGTACCACTCAAGTATTTAAATATTCGTTTAACAGCCTGTAAATGGGATTCTTTGGGTTTGGTCTGAAACTGAGCACATAGACACACACTGTACATTATATCAGGTCTAGAAGCAGTTAAATATAGTAGGGATCCAATCATACCTCTGTATTTTGTTACCTCTACATCCGTACCTTTTTCATATGCTATGAGTTTTATTGATGTACTCATTGGTGTGGTCTTTGAGTTTCAATTGTCAAATCCGAATCTCTTGAGTAACTCTTTTGTGTACTTGGTTTGATGAATGAATATACCTTCATGATTTTGTTTAATTTGAAGGCCCAAAAAGTAGTTGAGTTCTCCCATCAAGCTCATGTCAAACTCTTTGTGCATGCAATTGGAAAACCACTCACAAAGGAAATTATTAGTAGCACCAAATATTATATCGTCTACATATATTTGTACAATAATAATATCTTTATTTTGACGTTTAATAAACAGCGTGGAGTCAATTTTACCTTGTATGAACCCATTTGATAGGAGGTACTTACTTAATCTCTCGTACCAAGCCCTTGGGGCTTGTTTAAGTCCATAGAGTGCTTTCTTGAGTTTGTATACATAATGTGGGAACTTGTCATGCTCGAATCCAGGTGGCTGTTTTACATAGACTTCTTCATTTATGTTCCCGTTGATAAAGGCGCTTTTGACGTCCATTTGGTGTAGCTTGAACTTTCTGAAACAGGCAAATGCTAGTAATATACGAATAGATTCCAAACAAGCTACTGGGGCAAATGTTTCTTCATAGTCTATTCCTTCTTGCTGGTTATACCCTTGAGCTACTAGTCTAGCTTTGTTTCTTGTAATTGTTCTGTACTCGTCAAGCTTGTTTTTGAAGACCCATTTAGTTCCAATAATGGACACATCTTTTGGGCGAGGAATTAATTCCCACACTTGACATCTTTCAAATTATTGTAGCTCCTTTTGCATCGCTAGAAGCCAATTTTTATCAACTATGGCTTCGTTGGCGTTCTTTGGTTCAATTTGGGATAGAAATGCTGAGAAAGCACACATATTTTGTGCTTTTCTTCTTGTAATAACTTTGTCGTTTATGTTTCCAATGATGTTCTCTGGAGGATGGTTTTTGATGTATCTTGTTGATTTTGGAAGTTGAATATCATGTATTACTTCTTCAGTAGTTTCTGAATTGTGGTCTTGTTGTTCATCCATTTCAGCTTGCTGGATATGTTCCTGATTTTTGTATTCATCTTGCTAGATAGAGTCTTGGTCCTGCTGCTCTTCTAATCCATCTTGCTGGATTGGTTCCATGATTTTTTGTTTTTTGCTTTATCCGGTAGGTTTGGATTTGCGTGCATCTCTAAATTTCCTCATCTTTTTCTTTCTTTTGGAATATCATGGTTAGATTCGTTAAATTTGACATGTATAGATTCTTCGATACACATCTTTTGCACATTATACATGCGATATGCTCTACTATTTTGTGAATAGCCAATGAATATTCCTTCATATGATCTAGCATCAAACTTGCCCAGATTTCCATTAGTGTTAAGAATAAAACATTTATATCCAAATACTTTAAAATAACGTATGTTAGGAAGACGATTATTCAATAATTCATATGGTGTTTTCAAAATGATTGGACGAATCAACACTCTATTTAGCACATAACATGTTGTGTTTACAGCTTCGGCCCAAAATTTCTTAGGGAGTTTACTTTCCTGAATTAGAGTTCTAGCTGTTTCTTGTAATGTTCGATTTTTCCTTTATACCACTCCATTTTGTTGTGGAGTTCTAGGTGCTGAAAATTCATGAGTGATTCCTTTTTGATTACAAAATATAATAAAATCCTTTTGAAATTCCGTACCATGGTCACTTCTGATTTTTATAAGATTAAGACTATATTTAGTCTCCAAATTTTTAATCAGTTTTTCAAATTCTTTAAATGCCTCATCTTTTGTTCTAAGAAAGAGTACCCATTTATATCTAGAGAAGTCATCGAATATCACAAAAGCATAGAATTTACCATTTAGACTAGCATGCCTTTCAGGTCCAAATAAATCGAGATGAAGCAATTATAAGGGAGAAGAAGTTGATACCATGTTTTTGGCTGTGAATGATGTTCTTACTTGTTTTCCAAGTTGACAAGGTTCGCATATACCTTTCTTCTCGTAATTCATTTTGTGTAATCCTCTTACTAAGTTCTTTGATGACAGCTTTTTGATGAGGTCCTTATGAACATGTCCCATCCTTCTATGCCATAGATTCGCTTCATCTTGAATGGTTGCGAGACATAATTCTTCCTCCTGTTGCTCAAAATCAAGAGTATATATATTTCCTTCTCTTTAGGCAACTAAAGCAGCATTGTTAGTACCAAGTGAAATTGTGCATTTATCTTTTTCAAAATTTACTTGATGTCCATTATCCATTAGCTGACTAACAATGATAAGATTGAACTCTAGACCATTAACAAGATGAACATTATTAATGTTAACCTTACCGTTACCGATTTTACCTTTCCTGATTATTTCACATGACCGATTATCTCCGAATGTGACAGTTCCATATTTCTTTTTGACATTTAGTTCCATGAACTTAGATTTGTCACCCGTCATGTGACGTGAACACCCGCTGTCAAGAATCTACTTTTTAGAGGATACTTTGGCTTTGAAACACACCTGTATAAGAGAGATACAATTTATCTTTTTGGTACCCATATCTTTTTGGGTCCACTTGTGTTAGTTGAAATCAGATCACTTTTCTTTACCCATACGGCTTTACTTCAATTTTTCTTTCTTAAGCAGTTTATCTCTAGATGTCCTTTAATGCCACAGTTTACCCATAAGGCGTACAATAATTTAATTTAAATGATGATTTAGATTTGAGCATTTCAATTTCCTTTCTGTATGTTGGGTTGTATCATATGCCTTGTTTATCATAACTAGGTCTTTGTTTTCCTAGCATGACATTAAAATTTTCTTCCCCATGAACAAATTTAGCTAAGGAGGTTTTTAAGGACTTTATTTCCTTTTGTAGTTCATTAGTTGGAGGTGTTTTATTAATCGATTCATCGCCAAATGCATCAATGCACACATCTTTCATCTTTATCTCATTTGTTAATTTTTTTAACTTCATTATTTAGCTATTTTACCTTGTTGAACAATATTTTATTGTAATTATCTAAATAATCATTCTTTGTTGCTAATGCCTTTTCCTCATTTGTGTGTGTTACTTTTTCTAATTCTTTCTTTTCATCTATCAGTGCTTCCACTTCGCCCATTAGAGTGTTTACTAGATCTTTTAAGTACATATTTTTTTCTTTTAATTTTTCATTTTCTTGTTTCAAAGTAATAACATCAGAAAGAGGTACCTCACTGGTTTCACCTTCAAGTCCAACGAAGCATATTTGAGCCAGTTCATCGTTTGCATCTATTTCCACTTCAGATTCTTCATCATCACTCCACGTTAGGAATGCTTTATGCTTTTTGAACTCCTTATTGCCTTGCTTTCCTTTGTTTTTGAGTTGGAAGCAATCCTTTTTAAAGTGACCTGGTCGTCCACACTCGAAACAGGTTTCTTCGGTTGGCTTGGCTTTGTATTTGTTTGTGTTGAATGTATTTTTCCTTTGATTCTTTCTTTGAAGTAGTCCCTTAAGTCTTCTTGATATCATGTCTATTTCATCATCCGAGTTATTTTCGAGTTCTTCTTCAATTCCTGCATTTAGAGCTAGTACTTTCTTTCGAGAAACTTCTTCCTCATCATCGTATCTTTTCAATTGATGTTCACATTCTTCTAGTTCACCAAAGAGAGTTAATGTATCCATGGAAGAAACATTGACGGAGTCTTGAAGAGTAGTAATTTTAGATGCAAACCTTTTGGGCATAGCCCGAAGTAGCTTACGATTGATTTCACTTTGTGGAATTGACTTGTTGAGTAGCTTCAAGGAATTTATAAGTACCAAAAATCGTGCTTGAGCCATTTTTATTGTTTCGACTCTTTCCAATTTGAACATTTCGTAGTCATGCATGAGCATACTTAGCTTGACTTCTCGTACTTTGGAAGTTCCTTCGTGACTTACAACTAAGGTATCCGAAATCTCCTTTGATGTGTTGCATGAGGAGACCTTATCTATTTCGGATTTCACCATGCCGCTGAGGAGAGTGTTCATTGCTTTTAAATCGTATGACACCATGTATGTTTCGGTTGAGTCCATCTCGAGTAGAGTTTTTGGAGTGCCATCATCTTTCCTTGGGATTACCGGTCCATTCTCTACCACCCACCATTGCCATGGGTCTTGCTTAAGATATATCCTCATCCGAAATTTCCAGAAATTATAGTTCTCAGTTCCAAAAAGTAGTGGAGGCCGGTTTGTTGATTGGCCTTTGTGATGAGAGTTTCCAAGTTGTGCCATGTCAGAACCTTTCCCTACAAGTCACCTTTAAGACCAAGATAAGTAGAGCCAAGCTTTGATACCAAATGAAATTTAAATAGGTACACTTAGAAGGGGGGGTTGAATAAGTGTAGGCACAAACTATGTCCAATTTTTATTACTTGTAAAAATTGCTTTGGATATTTGATGTTGCAAGTCGGATTATCAAATCGAGATATTATTAAGTTAACCAAATTTTCTAATATAAGTGGATATAGAATGCAGGTTGCTGGATAGATAACAGAATAGTCAAGCACATAATATAATCACACGAACACCAGAATTTTTTACGTGGTTCAACTACTACCCTGTAGAATAGTAGCCTAATCCACGTCCAATACCAACTAGTATTGGAGACTCACTTTTATTAAACTCTTTCAATTACAATACAAGTTCTAGCAAATTGAACACCTTTGTTCCCTATGCACCTATGCACTCTTAAGCACCTTATGCTTTCCACAAAGTTAACTGTAATGAGTTATCAATTTAAATAGAATTAATCACAATAAAGTATTGATTGAGATATAAAAATATAAGATACACACTAGAGGTCTAATGATCAAGCAATATATCACTCACCAACTTAAGGCTCTAGTATGAAATGAAATGATATGCAAGAAGAATATTACCAGAATATATTCTATACGTTCTTCGTAGCTGAACCTCTGTTCTTAATGCAATCAATATCAATCAAGGTGAAAAACACTTTTGTAGCTTGTATGTGTTTGACATACTGTATATGTTTTTCGTACATAAATTTGTTAAAGAGCTCAGTATATATAGACCACCTCAGGATATTACCGTTGCAAAGATTTGTTATTATAATATGCACGTTTAAAAACACTTTACGCAAATCTTGCAGTCTTATGTCAATCATGATATACACAGCACGATTTTCATCACAGAGATTCTATTTTCTGAGATATCACGCTATCAGCAATTTAAGGCTAATTGATTTCCATGGGAGATAGGCCCGTCGCAGATTTT
>CM035143.1:49634973-49696330 GCA_020205605.1 Panax ginseng | reverse complement strand
GAGACAAAGATTTTATCGAGCTGCGTGACCTGCGATCTTAGGATAGTGAGTCGGTGATAAAGCCCGTGGAGGATGATGATACACACGTAGGAGGAGCAGGCTGTTGGGTTTGACATTTCTTAATTGCTAATCACCCCGTACTTTTATTGATTGATCTTGAGCGCAGTGCTTAAGCGAGTCTTCATCGATGACAACTGAGAAATCGGTACCGATCTATGATGTTATTTGCCATGATGGGAGAAACAGCGGCTGATAGAGGAGGCGATCATTAAATCATAAGTCTTGCATTTGTTGTTGGCAGATGAAGGCTATATCGACGAGAGATGAGTGATAATCTGTTGAGGATAATTACTATCTCCCCGGGATATAGGCTAATACCGGATAATCTAGTGAGGTCCACCCTTTGGCGTGATTAAGAGATGACGCGTATGTTGAATGAACATATAGATCGCCCGTAGGATAACTACTGATCTTTTAGGTCGTGTGGATATTTCTTACTGGAGACCTGACTTCGCCTCCATCTTACGAGAGGGGCGCCATGTTGAAACATGTTAACTTTCATATACCACGACGTGGAGATAAACTTGTATTTACCGCACGAGACTAGCTTGGCAGTTGTAGTGATGCAGTTCCCAATGTATATGCTCTATCAAACAACATTATATGTAGCCGAGGAAATATATTTTGGATTTTTGCTTTTAGATATGCCTCGCTATTTTGCTTGATATTTTCCATCTTTAGCTTGGGGCTTGTGGTCTTGATGTATTACGAATTTCTCTGGTGGATGGACGATGATTTATCTGGATTATTCGAGAATGCATCGCTTGATCTCTAATGTATCCTACATCTGCGTTATGTTGGAATTTGGTTACTGATGGAAATGTGTGAAGAGTGTGGCTTTCCTCTAGATTGGCATTTTTGTAGATAGTCGCGATGCTTTCTATTTAGGAGAAGCTAGTCAATTCCACCTCTTATGGATTGGTGTTTGCTCTTAGTCGCTATTGTTAGTGGCTTAGATAATTACATGGAATCTCTGACCTGCAGGAAGTTCGGGTGGTTCCATCCGCACAGTGCAGAAGCCAATGAAATGTATTGGATTGAAGGATGAGTCAGTACTACCCAGTTGACAATGGTTTGTGTTTTTGGTAGAGAATGAGGCCTTTCATGAATAGCGCCTCCATACGTCTATTCATGAAGGAGATCAGTGCGAGTAGTTGAACTTTGGTGTAAAAAGGATTGACAACATATGTGGCGAAATAATTAACCAAGATGTTTGGTTTATTTTTGTTTTGTAAGGGTAGAAATATTTTGTGGTTTTTGTTTTTATTGCGGTGGCGCCATGTGACGCCAAAGTTTACTCGTATTCCTATTGAAGGAGGAGATGGGAATTAGTAGTTACGCCCATTGCGTAAGCGAGCGAAATCCCGTCATGCTTGGTCGAGGTGCGGGAGGAGAAAGTTTAATCTGAGTTGAGGATAAAGCTGCAGGTATGAAAGTTTGATCCGATGTAACCGTTGTAAGCGCAAGCGCCAAGAAGGTTCAATCCACACGTTACAGGATGAAGCTGAAATCATTAGGAAACCTTGAGCAGCAATCCAGTGTAACAGCGGCAATGTATGTTTCCACGAGGGCAAAGTGTACAGGAAAATTTGTGAGTAAAGGGTTTAAAAAGAAATAGGAATATTGGGTGATACGATGTTCCAGGCACCAAGGTGACTCTTGGTTGCCGGACGCCTGAGCATTCCACGATATGCGAGTTGATGAGTTTAACAAGTAATGTAGTCCGTTTCTTGCAATCAAAAGGCGCCTCTGTCAATACTTCTTTGACAATAAGCTTGGGCCTTCTCGATTGGGAGGCCAATTTTCCTCGATTGATCTTTGGTTATCAAGGATTTTCTTCAAAACCAAGTCATATTGTTTCGCCGTAATATAGGACTTTTTGTGATAGGATGCAGCGATCCTTTCACTTTGATATAATACGACCGTGGAAGATAGATAATGAGTTCAAGATGCTTGATAGCAAATTTCTTGCATAGTTCTCCATCATCTTATTGTTGAGGTTCTTGGCATTGTACGATACAATCACCACTCTGGTTGTCCATATCGACAAGTGACATTGTTTTACGATAAAAAGCGATGAATTACTTCTTTAGTAACCACAGGGAAGGAGGCGCCCATTTGACGACGTAATTCGATCATGGTGAAAGACAAATCTATGGCAATGCGACTTTTGGAGGCTTAATGTGCCCAATAACGATCCATTCCCCACATTGAGAAGGGCCAAAGGTTAACTCATGGCCTTGAAGTTCGAGTGGAGGGACATGTAACATTCCGGCAGATGCAGCGTTGATAACGCCTCACGGCGTGGTCGTTTATGATCGACTTTTAAGAGATAGCCATTAATGTCCTATCTGAGGGACTCTTCTTGAAAAGGAGGGGCCACTCGTAGCCAGGCCACAGAGCTATAATGAATTTCATCCATATTAAGCCTTGTGTCGTGATCTTTGTCTAAACTTGTCGGGGAGACCTGATCCTGCATCTATTTTATAGAAGTAGCATCTCCGCTCGGGTAGAACTTATTGCCAATTCGATGAATCCATGCTTTTCTCGGTCGAGGCTAGCCTACGGTGAGTGTAGATCCATCTCATGAAGATATTCACTGATATGTTGATACCAAGGATATTGCTGGATGGGGAGGTAGCTCATTCGATATATACTCGAACGTAATTTCCACTTGGCTGGGGCAACCAGCAGGAAATTCTGGGTACCGGCCAAGTGTTCAGCAGCATGCGATGTCACTTGAATCAAGGAGGCCTGAGATGCTAATCCGTCAGCGAATCCATTTCTATTCTGAGAATATGTAGAAACCCAGATTTCTTTGAACTCCAAAACTATCGCTAAAACACTACTTGGGTAGTAAAGCGTAAATATAGTTCCCTTAGTTTGATAGATTCCAGGTGGATTGTAGATTACCATTTCTACGAATCTCCAAGGACAGATTAACACTTTGATGCCCATTAGACGGCAGAGTTTTAGCCCCATGAAACTGACCGTACTCATAGAGTATTAATGGTCTTTGATAAAGTATAATTTAATGACAGCGGAATCTTTGCTCCCCGTGCGGATCTTAGAAGCTGCTCGAACCAGAACCTTCAATAAAGACTCCATCAAAATACATCTACCCCGTGATTGGCCGGCAGTATCCTTGCAGATGAATTATTCTTTACCTTTGTCATTACTCTTCATCGGTGAAATATGTTTCTAAGGGTTTGAAATCCTGAAGGTGCAGCGATCAGATTGATCCATGATTCACCCGACCTTGGATGGACTTTGACAAGTCTACATATCTGATATCAAATTATTTGGCAAGATCAGCTAAAATTTGGATGATGGACAATTTAACATAGGTTTGTTGAACAACGTGCCCCGAGGAGGATCCATAGTCATTAGCGACCATGGAAATGATCTCTTGTAACCTACATGGAAGCTTGCATCTTTAAAACCACCAACCAGCTCTTTTGATTGATGCACTGTCCATGTACTGCTATTTGACCTTTTCTTTGAAGATTAATAGATGGCCTCGTTCTTGGCTACATCGATCATACGTACAACCTTGCATTATGGCCTCCCCAATAATTTTTGTGATGGCTTGGATTTTGGCAGGATTGGCTCAATTCGCTATGGTGACCCAATCTAGCAGGCTTACTGATTGCTGAATGGCGCATGTTCATTGAATTGACTTCAAGTTGTGCCCACAACACAGTTGAGCAAACTTTTGAGATGAATGGTCATATGGTCATCCTCTCTTAAGGATTGTATTGTTATCGTCAGCGTAGATCTCAATCTCTTTATTAATGCGTTAAGTAATTGAAAAAAGAGTAAACTGGTAGCTAGCTTGATAGGAAGGCTCACGATTGATGGTAGAAAGACGTCGATCTATAGCAAAAGTTTCCCGAGGACATTGGCGGTTTTCTCAGATCTTCTGTCATATGCAATAATCGATGATACCCCAAAGCAAACTGACAAAGGAGAGTACATATGGTGATACTTGCTTGATGTTGTCGATGAGAATGTGGATAAATGGCAATGAGAAGGCTATCTTTTAAGCAAGCTTTGTTCAAATCCGATAATCCGCGTAAACTGTTCTTCTCCCATTGTTTTGACTAGGAGACACGATATTGGATATCAACCGGGATATGTAGACACCATTATGATGCAGAAGCAAAATTATTTCCCACAATTTATTCTTTCTGCTTTAAAGCTCCCATTAGGAGTTTTGTGCGCTGAGTTTACGCTTGATGCAACTAATCCTTCTTCAATGGGAAGGTGATGGGGAACTGATGTCGATTGGACCGAACCCACCTGTGTCTTGCAGGACCAGCCAAACACATCCTAGGAATTAGAGTTAATAATAAATAATATTGTCGTTGCAGCTGGTTTGGGGTGGAATCTGAACAATCTGGATTAACCAGGGCTTTCAGGTTAGAGATTGAAAGAAAGTGGTTTAATCAAGAGTTGGGTTTGTCTTTGACCCATTCTTGAATTGCGGAGAGCACCTCGATATGGCGTCACAGCCCATATCCATCAGTGAATTCATCTACATCGAAAAAGTCTGATCCTTGTGGAGAAGAACGCAAGTATCAGTAAGTATTGTATGTATCTGAATTCCAGTCTGAAACGAAAATATAACTTTGACATAGTATATATAGAAATGCGTTGATAAATACTGTGATGTTAGCATATATTGGTAAAATAAACATTAATAATGTACAGAAAATAGCAGGTTAATATATCTACGGGGTAGAAAGAGTTTCTTCACTTTACCCTTGACGACAATACGAGGAATCTTGTTTCGATTGGTAAGAGTAAAAGTCCGAATTGGACATGATGGAGGGATTATCATCATCCTCCTGTCGAATAATGCGCCGGTGTATTTACGAGCCGATCATAAGTAAAATTATCTGTCATTGGTATATTCATCGTAGACGATAGGATCGTATCACAGGACGTCATCAGGATAGCGCCACGATGGTTGAAATTTGAATAGAATCATTGATGTTTATAAAGTTCTGTGACTAAATTGGCGAATATTATCATCATTTATTCGACTTGCACAGTTAAGCGAATTGGGTACTTAATACCTTGGCAATATTACCTGACCCTTGTCCCGACTTATGACCTAACGACATCATTTCTTGAGTGGCGTGACAATACCTCGGCGAGAAATCTTGGGGTCCGAGCAATGAGTCTTCGATATATGGTATTGGTGTTGCTTATTTCTAAAGCATGGTATTTGGTTCAACATTGGCATTGGCATTGATGAATGGCATGTCTTAAATCTTGAGAATCTCCGATTCGAGCATTAACATTGTGACGGGCTATTGTTGATAATATGTTTTTTGACATTGGTGAAGAGTGGAGGGGGCGCTGACCATATGAATCCATTGAGTAATCCTGAAGCGGTGGTATCCCAAATCTATCTTGTTTACATGGAAAATCGCGAGAATGTGAGGACCAATTTAGATTGGTATTTCGATTACTCACAATAGGAATTCATGGGCTCGTAAAAAGCTTTGATGATTATATGGCTACTCCAAATTGATTGAGATTGATGTTCATCTTCACGAGGTAGCATATAAATGAGATATTGGAGGAACCTCCATACAATAAGACTCTGCTTCCATTATATCCGGAGGACAAGAGCCTAGATGATGTGCTAACGACGATGGTAGGTCCCTTGGTAGGTATGTCATCATCGATTGAAGGATATCACATTGTTGTTGAAAATGTGATCAACCGCGAATCATTGAAACTTTCCGCATCCGCGAGTCATTAAATAGGCTTCTTCTAAAACCTTTAACAAGACCTTAGGTGATTCTTGAGTTTAGGACCAAGTCCAAAGTGATATTTGTTGTGGAAGCTTCATTCAAGCTTAAAACCACCATAACCTTCATTATGACCCTTGGTGGCGGAGAATTTTTCAATCTTCTCATGCGTTATTTTTCCCCTTTGATTTGGTGGTAAACTGCGTCACCGTTGGGGAAGATCGGTGGATTTTCTCTTAAATCTTTATGGTGATTTATGTGAGGTGGATCCTTCACCTTCTCACGTAATTTCATGGGCTGTCATGCAAACTAACAATAGGATATTGTGCTGCGGCAAAGTTGATTGATTGGCTGAATAGGGCACTTTCAAAAGGATTGTTGCCTCCACTTGAGTTGAATTGTTGGCGTTGCTAAGCGATGTATTAATCCCATCGGTTTAGTGGATATCAGCTTTTACCACACTTTTCCACTTAGTAGGGCACTGCATCCTCACTTTGCGTAACACAGTATATGAGTAAATGCACTAAAGCGCGGACACTTACTTGTCGATTAGATTTTGAATAAGGTGGCGGAGTGCTTGGCATTCTTTTGTGTTGTGACAACGAGGCTGGGAGTAAATTGACATACTCCATCGAGTTGTACCATCTTGAGCTGAGGAGTTGATTGGAGTGAAAGGGAAATGATCCTTCCTTCATTGAGTTCATATATGAAAATTTCTTCCGTAGATTAGCCCCGGATAGGTGAATTCCCTTTTGTTCTTTGAAATCCAGAAGCGAGAACTTTGGCATTTGCTCTCTTTGTCACTTTGTCTTCTGACGTTTCATTTTTGAAAGTAGCGAGGAATATTCATGACTGATAGGTAGGAAATTAGCATGCTCTGGTGATTAATTGGCGAGTCACTTGATCTTTGATAATCATTTGGATTCACTTGATTGTTCAATTTATTTCTTGACTTTTCATCTTTACGTTCCATTGTGAAGCTGGAACTTAGCATAATCCCATCTATCATCATCCAAGTCTTTGATGAGTGCAGGAAGAATCAATTTGAAGTTGGAACTTTCGTCCATTTACTAAATAATCATGTTGACCTCTTCTTCTTTATTGTTGAGGAAGAGGGACATGTCTTATCATTATTATTTGATGGTGATGGTTAGTGACCATGATCTCTCAGATTGTCTATGCTCGAGTCCTGGATCTTGTGTTTTGAGGCCCAACAATCACTGATATATCAGGTCCCGGCATGATAAGCACACACATTCCTAGCGACATTGAAACCACGTCCCATTAGGGCTAGCTAGTGGAAGAAGATGTGAATTTTCTTACGTGTTGTCGGAAAAGATTTAAAATGTTCGAGGAGGTATCCCCACAAAGTGTAAACTTTCAGAGGGCATTTGACTTCTCCTTGCTTTTACAGTATTGGAGGTTTGTTTGTCTTTGGAAAGGGAGTGTAGTTTCTCCTTTGAATGGCGTATTACGATTGCCTTTTTCCCCTGACAGTATCGAGAAGCATCTTCCTCTTTCTTTTTATGGATACTTGAGAGTTGTTCCCATAATTTCCAGATTGGATGTGATCAACAACTTTGAGTGCAACTAGGTCTTGAATCTTTCGACTTCAATCCATGCTCGATCGTCTCCCATTGTTTGACTATTTAGGAAAATGGTTTGCCAATGATTGGTACAAAACTCTCTCTCTTAGAAGGGGCTTCTTGTATGTCTATATGAAAGTCTGACCATTTGATTACATCATGGAAGGACTAACTTAGGCGACCGGGCGTCTCCACCTCTGAGCATACTCTACTGAGACTCGTTAGGTTGTTTCTTGATCTTGGTAATTTGATCTGGGTCGGGGAAGAATCCTGAGTTTGAAAATTTGTATTGAGTGAGGAAAGAATGTCTTAGCTCTTCCCGACTATGGATCTTAGAGTTGTCTAATCTTATGTACACCACGACGAGACCTCAGGTTGAACTCTTTTGGAATAAGTGCATTACGAGCTTTTACGTCCTCTCACGGCAGATCGAGTTCTCCGATAAACACCTTTAAATGTGTGTAAGGATCTCTAACTTCATCATTTTTCCAATTAGGAGTTTAAATTTTTACGGATAATGAACACAGGGAAAATACTCGGTCTGCGTATGAAACACTTATGTGTTCGATTCCTTTGATGGCGCGAAGGGTCTCTTCCATTTGGAGACTTTTCTTTTGATGTCACCAAGTGTCTGGATCTCTCCGGTTGGGATAAATGGTATCAGAGTTTTGTGATTTGTATCAAGCCCTGTGGTTCGAATATGGTAATGGCCAAGGATTCCCCTTGGGTGGAGGATTAAACATATCTGATTATTTTACGACCACATGTGGTGGTGTAATTCTTTGAGTAAACGACCAAAATCGTAATTTGTTTGTAATCTGCCGAATTCTTTAAAGAAAGCTGGATTAAGTTTAGTGCGATTGGGATAATGACATGATTGACTATAGAACTTTATTGCCTTTTGGACTTTAATAGGAAGTAGTAGGTCCAGATTGATTCCTAACGAAAAGGCGGCATAGTTTAGTCTTTAGGGAATATATATAATAACATCATCTTATGTGATGTGTCCATTTTAGGAATTTTATCTACCACAGCGGATGTCAATTGTTTGTAGTATGTTAAATATGTATGTATACATTTCTTCACATTTCTCATTACATGGAGATAGATATGAATGAAATAACAAGTAATTAAAATGAGAGCATGAAGAGACTTTCCTCCATTTTTGGGTTTATTAGAGGTGACCTATCTTTACGTTACTCTGGCTTTTTGGCATGAAGGTTCCCTAAATAATACATAATCTACTTGGCGGGAAGTTAATGGGTCTTTCATTGAGGCGAATTTGGGTGGTGCCTTTCTGAGCCTCCCCTGGAGAATTAGTCTTCACATAGATCAGTCGATCAAACAAACGGGATAGCCTCCTGGTGGAGGACCACCACAACATACATTCACATACATCGTCTCGCGCATGAAAATGATGACATATGATGAACACTAATATCCCTGGCGAGAATGTAGTGCGACACTAGCATCCTGGTGATTATGAGTGCGGCTGGCTAGCATCTCTGGCGATTATGGTGAAGCACTTAAGTCGATAAAGAAATGCATTCATACACATTCATTAAATGTAAATGAAACATCCACACACTGGCGAGGATAATAGTTTTGAAAAGATTGTAATAAAGCGGCTTAAGTCCTGCTTCTTTGGAGTCCCAATGATGTCGCCCACTGCGTCGGCGTGATCGGGAGTTTTTGGATGTCACTTCCAGATTACTTATTCTTTGGTGTTCTCATTTTAGGTGAGATTTGTTTGAAAATCAAATGAAAAAGGTCGAGTATGTATAATGTCAGCGATGGAATATTAAGTAAAGTAGCGATTGGTTTTTAAATGGTTGTACCAACTACAATAGAGAAAGGTTTACACATTGAGCCGGTGATGTGACAACTTGCTAAGCGAATTGGTTAGGCAAAATTCGTTAGGTCGAGGACTTGGTTATGTGGGGGAAGTGTTAGGCACTTGAACATCCGTCATTACCATGGTAGCCGCCTCTTCGAAAAGCTATTATCTGAATGTGTGTGTAGGGTGGAAGTCGATGTGCTATTATTTGGAAGTAGTCTGAGGCCTCGTTGAACCTATATACCACGAGGTTTGAATTTATTTGAAAATTCAGTTTTCATGAGGTATAACAATGATGTTTATAAAAGGTTTTCAAACCACGATCTTCGATAGTAATTGAGACCTTTTACCTCCATTTTATTAAGTGTGCGTGACGGTTGATTTTATTTCACGAATCATGAGGCATCCGTGTAAGAAAATAATACAAAATAATCTTGAAACTTACCTCGTATCGGTATGAAAACCATCTAAGGAAATTGGAACCATGAGAATAATTTAAAACACTACGGTGAAGATGTCCATCCTTAGAATCAATTAAGATTGATGGGATGAATCATGATCAGCGATGCTTTCTAGGCTCCTAAAATACTCATTTATATGAAAGCAATAGCGGGGAATATATATAAAAGGCGTAAAATATATATCTGATGGGATCACCAACCACGGCCTTTTCCATGGGGATGAAATGTAAATAAAGTTGTTAAAAGCTATCAGCAAGTCATGAAGGAAACTCGAGCCGGTGCCAAGCGTAAATAAAAAGCTGTAAATACGGTGGCCCAATATACAGAAAGGAAACTCGAGGCGAAGACGGAGAATGTAAATAAAAGGCGTAAATACAATTGACTTCCAGTAAACTAAACTCGAGGCGAGAATGAGAAACATAAAGAAAAGCTATAAGCGATCAACCTTTTGGCGAGAAGTAAACTCGGTGGGACAATATATATATATATATATATATATATATATATATATATATATATATATATATAGCGATAAATGCAGGATGTAAAATCCGGGCTCATGAGCACGAGTTGAGCCATGATTCATATATATGTAGTATATTTATTTATAAAAGCTGAATAAGCATGCTTGGATATAAAATCGAGGCTCATCGACAGTCAGGCCATGGTTAAATATATATATATATAGCGAGAATAAACACAGGATGTAAATTAGGGGCTCATGAGCAGTGAGGCACATTTCATATATATATATATATATATATATATATATATATATATATATATAAGCGAAATAACGCGCAGGGTAAATTGAGCTCATAAGAACAAAGTTGACTGCGAGTTAATATATATACATATATATATATATATATATATATATATATATATATATATATATATTAAAAAATAAAAGCTCGGGCCAAGAAGTCAGGCTCAATCGAGGCATAACTTCGATAATGTTAGTGATACTATATATATATATAACTAAAGTAAAGACTTTTGCTTTTACGGAGCAAAAGCTTGGATGATGACTTTGGGCCATCACACATCGATTGGTTATTGAAGACTCCTACAGGCGTCTTCTTCGTTTTGGCTGGTCAAAAGTCTCACATGGATCTGGGGTGAAGTGACTGTTGATCATCTTCTGGATGAGTCACCATCCCTACTTATATATATATATATATATATATATCTGGTGAAAATGAGACCACGGACCATGGCGTCTCAGCGTGTAGAAGGTGTGTGCAAAGATGAAAAGACTCTAAAAAGTGTGTGAAGGAAGGCTTACGGTGTTGCTGAAGAAGACTTTATATCTTTAGAGTGGGTAAATAAGTGACTTTGTGGCAGAGTGCAAAGGGCTATATATGAGCTCACGGTGGAGTGTTTAAAAGGGAAGTTTACTTGCATGGGGTGAGTGTAGAGCAAATTGGTAGAGAACCTCTCCTTTTTCTCTTGCAAAATGGGCTACATGAGCCCTCTATTTATAAGTATTTTAATGGCAGTTTACATGGCAGGCTAGTATAGAGTGTACCAGAGAGAAACCACGGTGGTCTACGGTTTTTGAGTCTGGTGGTCTCGAAATCACGTTATGCACTCGAGGGCCTTTTATAATGTCCCACTCGAACTTTTAGAAGTGCAATCCGGGCATCCGTTTAAGGTATCTGAGGACTAGCCTATTTAGGACCTTATGGTTGTTGAAGTTATCTACGATGGCATGGGATTAGAGTTTATGCTGAAGTGTATTGAAGATGGGGCCGATGCCTCTGGGTCTTGCAAGCTTCAACTGTCAACCGTTACCGCACAATAAATCCTCGAAGATTGGTTGGTCTTGTGGGACATCGTTAAATGAGAGGCGTGGCGTGGCATTATGTTGTGAAGATAGCGATGTTGCCCTACATGATTATTATCGGCCGGATTAGGTACGATAAAGTAAACGTTACTTTCGAGACTTATTTGAGATTGGGCTATGCCAATTGTTGAAGGTCCTCATTTGTCACCTTTGAGAATTGTGCCCTATCTTCAAATGTTTTGTCGGGTTGGTGCGATATCTCGTTGTGGTAGAGATTGAAAATAGTCACATTGAAACAAAATTTTTCGGGGTTATCTGGCCAAGCGCATTCGCTTAGGGTTATCACCGAGGTTGGTAGTTATTCATGGTTGGAATTGAGACTAGATACCTCGGGGTTATCTCAGAGATTGTCGATCTTCTCCGGTGTGTGTTATTAGGTATTGTACTTTACGTACCTCGGGGTTATCTAAAGGGTTGGTTATTACTCTGAAATTACGATCAAAATTCGATCTTTTGAATTTTCGGTAGTATCATGATCATGGATTTGAATTGTCTTCGGGGGTCTCTCTTAAAAGACAAAGCATCCTCTGCAATATTAGTGATGTTAGTGCGAAAAATTTTGAGTATCTATGGCACTATCCTTCACTTTCGAGTAAAGGGGGTATAAATGATGACTAAGGAAGAGGACTTGATCATTACCCTAGGTTTAGAGAATGAAGGGCACCCATTTCTAGGCAAGTATAAGCTTGAGAGGGATTGAAGAAAATACACCACGAGAAGAATCCCTACAGCGAAAGGCTTCTGAAAGAAGGAGTTCCCCTCAAAGAGTGCAATTTTTTGGTGACATTATTAGAATGCATCTAACTGCGAGGCTACCGGTCATGGCTTTCGGTAAATGAAGACTCGACTTAAGCTCATGGCGACCATGATTTATGGTACCTGACTCAACTATGAGAACATGTTAACTTCAGTGGATCGACAAGTAATTTTCTCAGACCATCGTTATTAACATCATAGGAGGATGATTCGCCTTTTAAGAGGGAACCCCGAAGACAATCCAAATCCATACCGGATACTACCTAAGTTCAAAGATCAACCCCTGATCGCAACTGGGAGTAATAAATCCAACCCTGAGATAACCCCGAGGCCTGCAGATACAATACCGAACACACACCGAGAAGACCGATTAATCTCTTGAGATAACCCCGAGGTATCCGGGGCCTCGCCCCCAACCATGGAATAGCCACCAACCTTGGTGATAACCCCAAGGAATGCAATTTTTGAGATAACCCCGTAAATGCTTGTTTCAAATGCAACCAGCTTCAATCTCTCAAGGCCACAACGAGATACACCGCATATCAACCCAATAATAACATCGGAAGACAGCACACCTCAAAGATGACAATGAGGACCTTCAACAATTGCAAGCAATCCAATCTCAAATAAGTCTCGAGTAACGCTCGCTTTATCAACCCAATCCGACGATAACACCGTGAGAGGGCAACATCGTCATCTCACAACACGATGCACACGCCACGCCTCTACGCAACAATGTCCCACAAGACTAACCAATCCCGAAAGTGACTATCAAAGGCGGGTAATCTGATGAAAGTTGAAGCTTCAAGACCGGAGGGCATCGCCCCATCTTCAATGACTTCGCACAAACTCTAATCCCATGCCATCGACAACTCTCGATAACAACGGGTCCAAAATAGGTCCTCAGATACCTCAAACGGATGCCCTTGATTGCACTTCTAAAAGTTCGAGTGGACATTACAATGCTCGAGTGCACGATTTCGAGACGACCGACTCGAAAAACCCGCCAACCCCGTGGTTGCCTCTCTGCACACACTCATGGCTCACCAAGTAGTACACCTCATGGCTAATATGCCTATAAATAGAGGGCTTGGGGTGCCGATTTTTAAGAGAAAAAGACGGGAAACCCCTCGCACAATTTGCTCAGACTCGCCCCATACAAAGGTATTTTCCCACTTTTAAACACCTGTGAGCTCATATATAGCCTCTTTTGTACCCACAAAAGCCAAGAGTTTACCACACTCTAAAGATATAGAAGTTTTTTTTAGCAGCCACCGTAAGTTTTTCTCACACACTTTAGAGTCTTTTTCTTCATCTTGCACACACCCTTCTACACGCTGAGAGTCGTGGTTGTTTTTTTGCCTTGACTTTTATCTCCGTGGTTTCGTGGTTTCATTATATATATATATATATATATATATATATATATATATATATATATATATATATATATATATATATATATATGACTAACATTATCGAAGTTATGCCTCGATTGAGCCTAGATTTTGGCCCCGAGCTTATTTGCTTTTTATATATATATATATATATATATATATATATATATATATATATATATATATATGTGTCTAACTTTTTGTTCGATGAGCCTAGACTTTGGCCTCGAGTGTTATCGCTTATATATATATATATATATATATATATATATATATATATATATATATATATATATATATATATATATATATATAACTCTTTGTTAACTCGCTCGATGAGCCCGGATTTTATATCCTATGCATTTATTCGCTTATATATATATATATATATATATATATATATATATATATATGAACTGTGGTTTAACTCGCTCGATGAGCCTCGATTTTACATCCTAGTATTTATTATATATATATATATATATATATATATATATATATATATATATATATATATATATATATATATATTTTTTTTTCGATCCGCCCCGGAGTGAGTTTATTCTCGGAGTTTCCTATATATATTGATATATATAGCTTTATTTTATTTTTTTCCCCGCCTCGAGTTTCCTCCGTAAGGCTTGATAGCTTTTACTTTTATTTACATTTTCGATCCCCATGGAGGTGCTTCGTGGTTGGTGATCATGTCTATATATATATATATATTATATACTTTATATATATATACCGCTTATCGCTTTCATACAAATTCAAAAGATTTTGTGCGCCTAGGAATCATGTGATCACAGATTCATCCCATCGATCTAGATTCTGGCCTCGTGATGGACATTTTCAAATTGTAAGCAATTTTGTAAATTATTCTCATGGTCTAATTTCTCGATGGTTTCCATACCCACGAGGAAGTCGGCATTATTTTTTTGTATATTATTTTTTTCATACGGATGCCTCTCAGATCCACAAATAAAATCAATCAAGCCGATCACTTAATAAAATGGGAGTGTAAAAGGTCTCAATTCCTATTGAGCATCGTGGTTTGAAAAAACCTCTTTATAAAACATCATCGCTTATATCTTGCTAAAATTGAATTTTTACATAAATTCAAACCCGTGTATATAGGTTCGAACGAGGCCTCGCACAACTTCCATATAATAACAATCACATCGACACACACACACACACACACAGATAATAGTTTCTTGAAAAGAGAAGGCCACCGTGGTAACACGGATGCTCTGGGGTGCCTAACACCTTCCCCCAAGATAACCAAGTCCCCTGACCCTAAACGAATCTTGCTTTCAACCGAATTCAGATATATCGTTGTCACATCATCGGGTCAATGTGCAAACCTTTTTCTCATTGCCAGGTTGGTACAACCATTTAAAAACCAATCTGGCGACTTTTAATATTCCATCGTCGACATTATACATGTCTGACCTTTTTCACTTGTTTTTTCAAACAAATCTCACCTAAAATGAGAACACCAAAGAACAAGTAACTGGAAAAGGACATCCAAAAATCCCGACGACGACAGTGGCGACTCACGGGGACTCAAAGAAGAGGACTTAAGCCGCTATTACAATCTTTTCAAAACTATTATCCGCTGTGTGTGGATGTTGCATTTACATTTTGATGAATGTGTATTAATGCATTTCCTTATTGCACTTAGTGCTTCGCACCATAATCGCCAGGATGCTAGTGCTTCGCACCATAATCGCCAGGATATTAGTGCTTCGCGCACTATATTAGTGCTTCGCCAGGCCAGGATATTAGTGCTTCAGACATGTCATCATTTTCATACGGTGAGACGCGATGTATGTGAATGTATGTTGTGTGGTCCCTCCACCAGAGAGGCTATCCTGCTTGTTTGATTATCGGACTCGTGAGAAGACTAATTCTCCGAGGCTCGTGAAAGGCACCACCCAAATTCGCTTCCAGCTTGAAAGACCGGATTAACTTCCCGCCCAAGTAGATCATGTATGATTTGGGAACCTTCATGCCAAAAAGCCATGAGAGTAACCTAAGATAGGTCACCGATAAACCCAAAACGGAGGAAAGTCTCTTCATGCTCTCATTTCAATTACTTGTAAACACAATTACTTGTAATTTCATTCCATATCTATCTCCATGTAATGAGAAATATGAAGAAATGTACACATACATATTTTTAACATGCTACAAACAAATGACATCCCATGCAGATAAAATTCCTAAAATGGACACATCACATAACATGTTATTATATACATTCCCTAAAGACTAAACTATGCAAGTCTTTCAGTAGGAATCAATCTGACCTACTACCCGCTCAAAGTCCAAAAGGCAACAGCCTACAAATAATCATGTCATTATCCGACAGATCAACTTAATCCAGCCGCAAAGAAGAATTGATTGATTAAGCAAACAAATTACAGATTTGGTCGTTTCTACTCAAAAGAATTACACCGCCCACACAGGTCGTAAAATACCAGACATGTCAATCCTCCACACAAGGAGGAATCCAGTCATTACCATACTCGAAACCACAGCTTGATACGACCAACAAAAACTCATGATGTCGCCCATCCCAATCGGAGATCCGCATAACCGGTGACATCAAAAAGAAAGTCCTCCAAATGGAAGAGACCCTTCAGGCTATCAAAGGAATTGGAACACACGGAGTGTTTCATATGTCGATCGTGTATTTTCCCCGTGTTCATTATCCAAAAAAATTTAAAACTCCCGACTTTGAAAAATATGATTTCAAGTTAGAGATCCTTATACACATTTAAAAGTATTTATGGAGAACTGGATCCTATGCAGAGGATGAAAAACTCGTAATGCAATTATTCCAAAAGAGTCTAACCGAGAAGCCCGCTCGTGGTACACAAGATTAGACAACTCCAAAATCCATAGCCGGGAAGAGCTAGCACATGCCTTCCTCACTCAATCAATACAAATTTTCAAACTCAGATGGCTCCTCGATCCAGATCAAATTACCAAGATCAAGAAACAAGCCTAACGAGTCTTTCAGAGAGTATGCTCAGAGGTGGAGACGCCGGGTCGCCCAAGTTAGTCCTTCCATGATGTAATCGTAAATGGGTCATGACTTTATAGACATACAAGAAGCTCCCTTCTATGAGAGAGAGTTTTAGCCAAGATCGCAAGAAACCATTTTCTCAAATGGTCAAACATGGGGAGATGGTCGAGATGGGATTGAAGTCGAAAGATTCAAGACCTAGTCGCACTCAAAGTCGCTATATCGATCACATCCAACTGGAAATTATGGGAACAACTCTGAGGGTCCATAAAAAAGAAAGAGAAGATGTTTCCCGATACTACAGGCAAAAAGGCAATCAAAACATGCCTATTCAAAGGAGAAACTACACCCTTTCCAAAGACAACCGCAAAACCCTCCAATACCAAAAGGTGGAGAAGTCAAACGCCTCGAGTGTTTACACCCTTAGGGGATACCTCGAGAACATCTTAAATCTTCCGACAACACGTAAGAAAATTACACATCTTCTTCCACCACCAAATTTCTAATGGACGGGGTTTCAATGTCGCTAGAAATGTGCTTATCATGCCGGGCACCGGACATGATACTCGTGGATTGTTGGGCCTTCAAACACAAGATCCAGGACCTAATAGACAATGGGGAGATCGAGTCACCAAACCCGATCAACCTCATGTTCAAGACAACCTCTTCCTCAACACAAAGAAGAAGAGGTCAACATGATTAATTGGAGCAATGGATGTAGTTCCAATTTCAACCGTGATTCTTCCTGCACCATCAAAGACGGTGATGACAGATGGATTATGCCAAGTTCCAATTCACAATGGAACGAAAGATGAAAGCTCTCGCAAACAAATTGAACAATCATGAACTAGTGACTTATCAAAGATCAAGTGACTCGTCGCCAATTAATCACCAGAGCATGCCGCCTCCTACCTATTGTCATGAATATTCCTCGCCACTTTCGTAAAATGAAATGTCGGAAGACAAAGTGACAAAGAGAGCAAATGCCAAAGCCCGCCGGATTTCGCCAACAAAAGGGAATTCACCTATTTGGGCCAACCTATGGAGGAAATCCTTCATATGTTAATCAATGAAGGAAGGATCAGCCCTTCTACCTCCAATCAACCCCTCGCTCGGGATGGTACAACTCGATGGAGTATGTCAATATCACTCCAGCCTCGCGGGTCACAAAGATGTAAGAATGTCGGGCACTCCGCCACCTTATTCAAAATCTAATCGACAAGGTGTCCTCGCGCCTAGCAGATAATTTACATCGTGTTACGCGGCAAGTGAGGATGCAGCCCTACCAAGTGGAAAAGTGTGGTAGCAAATATATCCATCAAAACCGATGGGATTAATACATTACTCACAACGCCAACAATTCAACTCAAGGAGGAAACAACTTTGAAAGTGGCCGCCCCGAGCCAATCAACTTGCGCATGCAGAGCACAATATCCTATTGTTAGCTCATGCAAGGTTCCGTGGAATTATGGAGAAGGTGAAGGATCCACCTCACATACAATCGCCGCAGTTGTCAAGGAAAATCCATCGATCTTCCCCATCGGGTGATGAAGTCACCACCAAATCAAAGGGGAAAATACCCATGGAGAAGATTGAAAATTCCTCCGCACTATGGGTCATAACGGTTACGGTGGTTTTAAGCTTGAAAGAAGCTCCACAACAAATATCAATTTTGACTTGGTCCTAACTTCCGAGAATCACGGAAGGTCTTTGTTAAAGGTTTAGAAGAAGTTTATCTCCGACATCGCTGGATACGAAAAAGTTTCAACATCCGGTTGATCACATTTTCAACAACAATGTGATATCCTTCATCGATGATGACATACCGCCAAAGGGACGGACCGGCCATCAAAAAGCCGCTGCACATCAAGGCTCTTGTCCTCCTGATATATGGTAGCCGGAGTCTTAATAGATGGAGGTTCCTCTCTAAATATCCGCCCATATGCTACCTTGGTGAAGATGAACATCAATCTCAACCGAATTCGAGTAGCCATACTATCATCAAAGCTTTTGATGGAGCCCGCCAGAAATCTATTTGAGTAATTGAGTCGCCAATCTAAATTGGGTCCTCACACATTCTCGCGATTCTTCCATGTGCTCAAGATAGATTCGGATACAACCCGCTCTTGGGACGACCATGGATTCATATGGTCAGGGCAAAGGCCCCTCCACTCTTCATCAACAAGCTTGAAATACATTATCAACAATAGCCCGGTCACAGCCAACGCCGAACCGAGATTCCTCAAAGACGAGACATGCCATTCATCAATGCCAATGCCGATGTGGAACCAAATGGGCTTTTCATGCTTTGAAATAAGCAACACCCAATACCATGCTATGGAGCACCATCGCTCAACCCAAGATTTTCGCCGAGGTAATGCTTCACCACTCAAGAAATGATGTCGCTGGGTCATAAGTCGACAAGGGGTCAGTAAAGATTGCCTGTGGTATCAAGTACCCAATTCGCTTAACTGCAGCAAGTCGAACAAATTGGCTAGGCTATTCTCGCCTAGTTCTAGTCACAGAATCCTCATAAACATCGCAGATTCCTTCACTTCAACCATGTGGTATGCTTATCTTCGCCTTTCAAACTCGAGTCCGCACAACCTCCCCAGAAGGTGCCAAACCAATGTAATGGCTATGTTATGTCCCAAGCCTGCATCGGTGAAAGGAAAAGAAATCTTTGTTCCAAATCCCGCAAGGGAAGAAGAGGAACGAAGAATCAAGCAAGACGTCATCTTGATGATGTCCGCATACGATCATCGCTCATGATGAACATACCAACAGATACACCCTGCACGATGATCGCCCAGACGTAATGGCCATCATTCGGATAGGAGGATGATGACAATCCCTCCATCATCGCGGGTCCACCCGACTTTGCCCTCGCTAATTGGAACAACATTCTCGTGATTCGGGTCGTCGAGGGTAAAACGCGTAAACTCTTTTCGCCTCAGATATAATAACCGCTATTTTTCTCAGACAAGAGATAGTAGCTTATTTTGCCAAGATATGCTAACACCTGTATGATCAACACATTTCATATATACTAAGTGAAAGCATATTTTGTTTCAGACTCAATTTAGATGTGCCTCAGATTGCCGACACGATGCCTCTCCTACACAAGGATTCAGACTTTGATGTAGAGATGAATTCAAATTTGATGGATATACAGATGACATTGAGGTGCCTCCGTAAATTCAAGAATGGGTCAAAGACAAACCCAAACCCAACCTTGATCAAACCACTTCTTTCAATCTCTAACCTTAGAAAGCCCTAAGTTAATCCAGATTGGTTCGCACTTACCCCAAACCAACTGGAATGACATGGTTACGCTTATTAACCCAATTCCGTGGATGTGTTTGCATGGTCTCATGAAGACATGGTGGGTTTGTCCATCGACATTGTCCTTCATCGCCTTCCCATTAAAGAGGGATTTAAGCCACCAAGCAAAAACTCAAAGCGATTGAAAACCCGAATGGAGTTTAAAAGCAGAAAGAAGAAATTGTGAAACAATTTCAAGTCGGCATCATCATGGTGTCTACATATCCCGAGTGGATATCCAACATCGCGCCTGCATTCTAAACCTCGAGGGAAGGTGCGAGTTTGCATGGATTACCGGACTTGAATAAAGCTTGCTTAAAAGATAGCTTTCCCGTGCCATTTATCCACATTCTCATCGACAATAATCGCGTAATACGACATATGTACTCCTTTTGTCGATTGCTTTATGGGTACCATCGATCATGGTTGCCGAGGAAGATCGTGAGAAGACCGCTTTCATCACTCCTTGGGGAACTTTTTGCTATAGACGGTTATTCATTCGCCTCATCAATGCCGTGAGCTACCTATCAACGAGCTATGATGGCTCTTTTTCCACGACTTAATGCATAAAGAGATCGAGATCTACGGATGACATCATTGTCAAGTCCCTAAGGAGGATGACCATATAGACCATCTCGTAAAGTTGTTCAACAAAGTCATGTAAGTACAACTTGAAGTTGAATCCAATTAAATGCGCCTTTCATGTTAAATCGTGCAAGTTGCTAGGATTTCTAGTCACCACAAAGGGATTGAGTCGATCCCGCCAAAATCCAAGCCATCACCGAAATGCCCATTCCTCATATGTAGAAGGAAATACGGGATTTTTGGGAAGAATCAACTTCATCAAAGAAGTTTATCTCCCAACTCACAAAGAACTCCGTGAGCCAATCTTCAAGCTTATTAAGGAAGAACTCCTCCATGAAATGGAATGATGAGTGTCGTAATGCCTTCCTTACAATCAAGAAACAACTAGTCAAAGCTCCCTGCCTTTGGTACCACCCAGGATGATGTTCCCCTATTTATGTATCCGTCCATAAGTGACAATGCCATGGGTCGCATGTCGGGATGTAAGGACGATAGAGGCCAAGAACGAGCTATCTATTACCTCAAAGAAAAGGTTCAAAGAAAGAAAGGAACACAAGTACACTCGATCGAAAAAGAGACGGTGTGCTTTTTAGCATGGGCTTCCATGAGGTTACAACATTACCTCCATGGTCACACAACCCATCTCATATCCCGCGTGGATCCTCTCAAGCACGTGTTCAACAAACCTATGTTAAATTGTCGATCGTCCAGATGGCGCTTGATCCTACAACAATTTGACATCGATATGTGACTCAAAAGTCCATCAAAGGTCAAGGAATCGCGATCAATCGTCGCCGCACCTTCGTGGGATTTCAAACCCTTGGAAACATATTTCGATGAAGGAGTAATGACAAAGGCAAAGAACACCATCAAGACGATACACGCCAATCATGGAAGATGTATTTTGATGGAGTCATAATATGGAAGGTTCTCGAGCCGAGCAAGCTTCTAGTATCTCGACACGGGAGCAAAGATCCCGCTGTCGCCAAATTACAGTTTGTCAAAGACCAACAATAATACTACCGAGTATGAAGGTCGCCTCATGGGGCTAAAACTTGCCCGCTCAATGGGCATCAAAGTGTTAATCGCCTCTTTGAGATTTGAGTTGGTAATCAAACAATCCACCTAATCTATCAAACCAAGGAACTACATTTGTCGCTTTACCATCAAAGTTTTGAAGATGGCTTTGAGTTCAAGAAATCTCCTTTCTACACATTCCTCGTAATAGAATGACTTTATGGACGATTAGCAACTTTGGCCTCCTCGATTCAGAGATATCGACAAGGAACACTTGCCAAGCGCCACAATTTCCCTCGCACAAGGCCCCAAATTTATGGGAATTACGTTGAGAAGTATTTGATGAGCTACCTCCCATCCAACATCCTTGGTATCAAAGATATCAAGGAATATCTATTTAGATGGATCTACACCACCGAGGGAGCCCGACCGAGAAAAGGCGGATCCATCGACTTGCTATGAAATTCTACCGAGAGGAGATGCGCCTACAAAAGAGATGCAGGACTAGGTCTCCCTCAGATGTTTAGACAAAGATCAAGCCCAAAGGCTTATGGATGAAATCCATGGTGGAGTCTGTGGGCCCCACATGAGTGAGTGGCTCCTCCTTGTCAAGAAAGTCCTCGTGATGGGACATTATTGGCTATCTCTCAAAGTCGATCAGAACGACCACGCCAAAAGATGCTATCAAGCGATGATTCATGGGAATGCTATACACGCCTCCACGGAACTCCACAATATGAGTTCACCTTCGCCCTTCTCAATGTGGGGAATGGACGTTATCGGGCCCATCGAGCCTAAAGCCAAGAATGGTCACCGATTTATCTTCACCATGATCGACTACTTCACCAAGTGGGTAGAAGCGCCTCCTTCCCTGTGGTTACTAAAGAAGTCATCATTGCTTTCATCGTAAACAATGTCGCTTTGTCGATATGGACAACCAGAGGTGATTGTGTCGACAATGCCAAGAACCTCAACAACAAAATGATGGAGGAATTATGCAAGAAATTCCACATCAAACATCTCAACTCACATCTATCGTCCAAGATGAACTAAGGTTGTTGAAGCGGCTAACAAAAACATCAAGAAGATTATGCAAAAGATGTCCGCCAACCACAAAGATTGGCCCGACCTATTGCTCTCCGACTCTGTTAGCCTACGTAACCTCAATGCGACTTCCAACCGGGCAACCCCACACTTTAACCTATGGGATGGAAGCAAAGGTTCTATAGAAGTTGAGATGGAATCTCTCAGAGTGTTGATCGACGCCACCGGATGAAGACCAATGGGTACAAGACATGTATCACCAATTGTCTCTAATAGACGAAAAAGCGTAACCGCGCTATCTTCCATGGTCATTATATCAACAAAGGATCGCCAGATCCTACAACAAAAAAGTCCGCTACGGTAGCTTTAAACAACACGACTTGGTTTTGAAGAAGATTCTCGACAACCAAGATCAAAGCTAAAGGAAAATTCGCTCCTAATCGGGAAGGCCCATTTATTGTCAAGGAAGTATCGACAGAGGCGCCTCAGATTGCAAGAAATGGACGGCGATGAATTTCACAACTCATCAACTCGCACACCGTGGAAACGGTATTATGTCCAAGTAACCAAAGAAACACCCCGGTGCATAATCATCGTCACCAAACCATTCCTGGCTTTAACCCTTTACCACATACAACTTTTCTACACTTTGCCCCTCGTGGAAACATATTTTCAAGCCGCAGCACTCGCTTTCTTTCTCTCGCTGCTCATACAACTTAGGTCATCCCACCGCATGGATTGAACCTCTTCATGCTCATAGCTTGGCTACCCATACCGGGATCAAACTTTCATACCGCAGCTTTATCCTCAACCCAGGATTAAACTTTCTCCTCCCCCAGACTCGACCGCACATGGGATTACGCTTTTCTTCTCGCCCGAGGGGCTTAACTACGCCGACCGATCTCCTCTTCAATAGGAGTACGAGGCAACCATGTTCATATGGCCCTGGCCGCAATAAAACAAAAACAACAAAAACATTTCTACCCTTACAAAAACAAAACAACAAAAAAACATTCCTACACCATGTTTCAACATATATACAACATTGAACCTCTTACACTGTGTTCGAACTACGCAGACCGATCTCCTCTTCAATAGAGTACGTAGGTAGTACCATTCATGGTGCGTGTCTCACCCCTACCAAAACACAAACCATTGTCAACTGGTACTGGATCATCCTTCAATCCACTACATTTCATTCGCTTCGCATCAAAGGGATGGAATTACCCTAACTCCTCCCAAATAGAGATTCTACGACCATCTAAGTCATGGTCATACCTTCAAGAGCAACACCAATCCATAAGAGAGTGGAATTAACTAGGCTTCTCCTAAATAGAAGTATCGCGCACCATCCTGTGAAAGCGGTCAATCTCGTAGAGGAAAGCCACACCTCTCCACATTTCCATCCGTAAACAAGTCCCAAGACACCAAAGATGGGTAGGGATACATAGATCGATGATCCATTTCGAACTATCCAGAGACAACTCAATGTCCATCCACCCAGAGGAATTCGTAATACATCAAGATCACAAGCCCCAAGCAAAGAAAGTAAAAAATATCAAGCAAATAGCAAGGCATATCTAAAAGGGAAGTGATCCAAAAATATATTTCCTCATCATATATAATGTTGTTTGATATATATACAATGTAAATCGTATACATGACAAAATGGCTGTTTAGTCTGTGTGTGTAAATACAAGCTCATCTACAAGTCAGTATATGCGAGCTAACAAGCCCAACATGGCGCCCCTCTCGTAAGATGGAGGTGTAAGCCGTGGTCTCCTCAGATGAGAATATCCACACGACCAAAAAGATCTCAGAGCCATCCGCATGGTGACCATATGATCATCAATATATGCGCTCATCTCTCGCAATCATGCATGAAAGTGGTAAGGGACCTCACCGCAAGATTATCTCGTGACGGCTACATCCCCGCAGAGATATAGCACTATCCCGCCAACTATCATCGCATCTCTCGGTCGATATAGCCTCATCCCGCTCAACAACAATGCAGATCTCGCGATCTAATGCCTCGCTCTCTCCAATAGAGAAGCGCCCTCACATCAAGAGCAAATGACATCATAGATCGAATCTCGATCTCTCTCAAAGGTCATCGATGAAGACTCGCTTCTAAGCATCAGGCCGAAAATGTCAATCACAAAAGTACTAGTACTAGGAGAATCCTGAAGAAATGTCGGCAACCCAAACAATGGCTCCTCCTCGATGTAGGTATCAATGTCCTCCATGGGCTCTACATCGTCTAACTCACTATCCCAGATCGCAGATATCATCGCAACCGATAAAATCTCGCTCCATCCATGCGAATACTCGTAATAACCGGACGATCGACGAAAAAAGAAGCTATCTCACGCCGATCCCAACAAGCATACACACGGATCGGCCCCTCGCCGAGAGATATCGAGAAGTCAACGCCGACCTATCGCGCCTCAAAAAGGATGAAAATCCTCGAACGGGTCGAATCGCGACATCACGGCCAATGGGTGATAAGTAGTCACACCCCTCAAGCCACCAGTAGGGAGGAAATCCATGCCCCGAGCGTGAGTAATGAAGTCAGATGGTGAGCAAAGCCCCAGCACACAATAATATGCCGAATGGATCTCTCGATATTCCGCCAAAATGCGATCAGATCGAGCAGCATCTATACACCGATGGGTCGAAAGGAGTATGACATGGCCACATCATGGGAGAAGCAATACCCATGTCGCCTAAGGGTACCAACCGGCCTCAAGTGTGACATAAACCACACGCATAAACATGATCAACTCCCCGTGAACACTCCTCGTAGGATACGGCAACAATAGATGCCGACCGCAGGTCTCTCGCCACGATCATAGGTACAATGGTGCGACTCTCTAAGAGCTCTCACACCATAATAACACCAATGTCTATCTCATCCATATATCGTGGCATATAGACATACGACAAGAAAGACACAAAGCAAGAAGACATCAACTCGCCAAACGCCAATGGTCCTCCCTCCGGCAGCGTGAAATCCCTGAATATCGTGAATAGCTATCCTCCGAGCCAAATCATCATACGTAAAACGCCTGGGAGATCACATGGCTAGATGTCACCATCCCGCACTACTCGCGGCCAATCCTCGTGAGAGTCATGAATCGCCTACTCATGTCTCCCAAAGCTAGATGCACGCAAGGTCTCCGTCTAAAGGCAAAGATCGCCAAACGTGCATATACCCTCCGCAGTAGAGTCAACTCATGGGTGCCAAAACGGAATACCGCCTATCGTAGCCAATGCTCTAAAGCATCCCGCCTACAAATCCTCGCAGAACCTCGAAAAGGCAATAAAGTCATGGTATGTCGCAAAGAATCGATCTACTAACACCCTATCTCGGGGTATGCTATCATATCACGATCAGATACCTAATGCCACCACCGATTTGTGGGGTATGATCTATACGGCTAATCGTCAAGAAGACATCCGTGTGGGCCGTGTCATAAGACCATTCAGGGTCAATGCCAATATCTCTCGACATACATACATATGCATAACATGATACATACATAATGAGATAATGGATGGCAATATGATATAGGAATGAAAAAATGGTGCATACATTCCTAAGTATATCATCATCTAATACATCACCAGACATACTACAACATACAGGAAATGGGGCACAACCGCCTCTACTACTACTAAGAGGCCTATCAAAAGATATATACGAGAATGGGGAACAACCACCCAATATCTAACAGAGGCCTATCAAAAGATATAACGAGAATATACATCAAGAAAACCAGGTCTCGATGTTCACATCCTCAATCCTCGCTCCACCGATGTAACTCCTCCCGAAAGTCATCGGATCTCTATCAACAGGATGTCAGCCTATAAAGAGGAGGATCGCTACCACAAAACCAAATGGGTCGTTCGAGGGGCCAAATACCGAAATGGAAGGAACAAATGACTCGCCTCACCGGATCTCTCGCCCAAATGCCGATAAATATATGTGCCTCGATCCAACCACGGGTCAAGCTATCAACTGGGTCATATGAGTTTGAGTTTCGACACAAGCTACCCAATCCATCATCATCAAAGATCTCGAACCATATCCCCATAAATCGTGGTGGCGCGGATCGGGCTCCAATAGTGCGAGGGGACCACCACCACCGAACGCTCCCGAGTACATGGACCCTCCGATAATGCAAAACCACAACCCCAACAATGGGATATCAATGACGGTGATCGTGGATACGGGCCAACGACGCTCCGGCAGAGGCAAGATCAGATACGGATCTCCCCCGTGGTGCTCCTAATAGCACGCCTCCTAAATAGAGCTCCCACCTCCATCGCTGAAGAGAGGAACTCTCCCGGTAGAGATCAAATACTCGACCGGCCGGATGTCCATCCTCAAAGCCGATGGTCAAATGCTCCCTAATAGGGAATCCATGTAATGGTACCCACCACAAGAACTCCAACAGACACGGCAAAGGAGTGAATCCTCACCATGTGGACCTCCCGCAAAATAGAATGGTGTTATCATCGTCGCCCTCGTGGATAGGTATCTAAACCCAACACACTCACAGACGCAAACATGGGAGCCTCTCATAGGCCCAAAATCGCCAACACAATGGCAAAACATCCGCTATCAAGAAACACTCTTAACCTATGAATGGGAAAAGACAAGAGAAATACTCACCAAACAGTAAATGGGTAAAATCCCAGCCAAGCCCTCATTAAAACCCTCGTGAGCGCACGCGCATGCCCTTGAGGAAATAGGCAAAGGTGTAAGAGCCCCAATCATATTTCCTCCTATACGGCCCACATCGCGTGGTATACCGACCAAAGCAAAAGATACCGTGGAAGAGTTATTCGCTATGAAGCGCCTCAATGATCATCAGAACAATCGCCGCAGAACGCGATCCCCGATCCCCGACATCATCGTGCATGGGCTCACCAATAGCCCACCATAAGATCTACGCCAAAGGACCCGAACGGACAGCCCCGCTTTGAGCGCCCCCGAACTCCTAATAAGGATCCGACGGCAAGAGGGGTGATATTCGCCATGCAAGGCAATCGCTCCCTCCAAACTCCATACCGTGATAAATCGCCAATCCATAGGCGCCATCATCACCTCGCAATCCAAAGAGATGGAGGATCGAGTCCGATGAAACCATCGCCGCATAAAGCCCCGAGGTAACCCTGTGGACATCGACGGGAAGGATGGAGAAGAATGCCCCAATCCCCACTCATGCACTACCGCTCTATAGTCGTCGATGAAGTTACCGTACATGGAGTGAATGCTAAACCAGCCTCGAGGTCGTAAATCTCGAACCTCGCATGAAATGCAGATCAACATCGTAACCCTTTAATCTCTCATCAATGGAAAGAAGGAAGATCAAAGTCTAACGCCATACCTCGTTAAGATGCAAATACATCGATGGATGTTCACCCAAATCACCCAAAGAACTCGGGTTCACCACCAATGCTCTAAGCTCCTCGCGAGGGACATGTGCGCAGCAGAGCGGATCCTCAATCGAATATCCGCCTCGCCCTCAACGTCCCGAACATCTACCGACAGATTTATCACGGCCTTCCACCAACCCGACGAGGTCATCTCGATGTAACGAGGACGAGGCACTTCGTAAGCCCTCCGCCAGACGCCGTAAGTGGCCCCTGTAAGAACCGCTTCTACTGATCCGGATCCATAATATCCGGACAACAAGTCTCCAAATCACCTCGTAAAGGGTGTGGTATTTCCTCACCGAGAGCTTTTTAAATGCATTTATGACTATATGCATGCATGCATTTACTTTTAACATATAATAGAGTTAAAATGCATGACTACCCAATGCCTACATTTGAAAAAATTTTTTTGCCATAGTCCCTTTGAAAATAGGACTATCCACATGCACATAGGCATGTCTAGGTGGCCATTCAGTAGCACACCTGCCCCAAAGTCATATACATAATATATGCATTAAAAATCAAAATCATCATGCACAAGGCCAACCTCAATGCTAGGAGTACTTTTGCCTTTCTACCTTTTGCTCATTGGACCTCAAATAGACAAAAAATAGTAGTAAAAGGTGCCAATTTGACTATCTCAAAAGTCAAATTTTTTCACATCATTATGTTCAAAGATGGTTTAATACTAACATTTACTATGTTGAATATTTTTATCAAGTCATTTGTGCATACATAATCACTACTATGTGTTTAGATGCATTTCGCAGGCGATAACTCACAATCTAACTGGATGTAAACCGAAAAAATACATGCATACGCTACTGATGATAGTGTAGAACACTTGTACGGTGGATAGAATTTTGTAAAAGCAACTTAACTCAAAGCAGATCTCAAGATGGCTCGCGGGTTTTCTATATGAAACAAGTTGAAAATGACTTGTGAAGACCAAATTGCAGGATTTATGATCCACGTCACCGTCACAGCTCCACACACGCGGTCGCAAAGCAGTGCACCGCTGGCCCCCTACGGGGGTCCCACCCTCCCGCTTGGTCCAGCTCGAGTTGAAACGGAGTTCTTATTGACTAGAAAGGTCAAATCGAGAATAAAATGCCACGCGATCGAGCAAAACCGCACAACAACTCGGTCTTCTCAGATGAGACTTTGAATTTGTCCAACACTCATTGGTAGTCACCTAAATACAAGGTATACCCTACCAATGATCCCAGCTTGTCACAAGTCACATACGGCAATACCTTATATACAGTCCGATCACGACAACTCGGTCGTTACTCTCCACGGATAATCTCGACGGGTTATAAACGTATCTCTCGACGGGTTATAACGATATCCTCGACGGGGGTTACAACGATATCTCCCATGGGGGTTATATTAACGCTCATCCGCGCTCGACATGACACATCTATCAACGAAGGTCAAGCAACCTTGACGTTATCTCAACCGATGGCAAGTAAACCCATCAAAGCATTGAGGGTCGCTCGATTATTGCATACTCACTCATAAGTCCCTCAAAGAGATCCTCGACGGGGTTACAACGTGAAATCACCTAGGGATTACAACGCATATTCAAGCCATCTGACACACATATCAACGAAGGTCAAGCAACCTTGACATTATTTCAAACCGATAGCAGCGATTAAACCTATCGAGCTCTAGAGCTATTCGAGGTTTTCATACCCAATCGTCAGAATCAAAATGGATCCCCTATGGGGTCACAACGCAATGCTCCGCTGATCTACACGACAACAAGGTCAAGCAACCTTGATAATCTATCCATGAATCTCAAACCGCTGATTCACACGTCGTCAAGGTCAAGCGTTTTCTCGACAAGATATCCCATAGATTTTTCAACCGCTGATTCACATGTCGATGAAGTACACGCCAACGAAGGTCGTGCATCCCCGACAACATTTGTTGTCATTGGCAAGAATCCAACAGATTCGACATATGTCTCGCGATACCAACCCAGAAAGGTCAATGTTATCAAAGAGGATAGATGATGGAATATGTTATACACATCCTCAAACAGATCAAGCTTTATCCCCACGCATCTCTTACACATAAGAGGTACATCTTCGTGGATCAAGTCATTATCAAAAAACACAGAATTTGGTGATAACTCCAACATCAACATCCTAACAGATTCGGCTTTATACATCAAATCGGGTCAAGATTGCCAATCCCCAAATGAAGCAACAGGATCCCAAGAATCATCCCCAACATGTTGGGCTACAAACCCCGCACACATGCATCATACATTTGCATCATGTTGCTATCCATAGTACCATGTTCATCTTGTTACGCTTCATAGCCTAGGATTCTTTATCCTACCCATGCATCGCCATGCATGAGTATGATAAAGAGGGCATCTCAGAGACACTCAAAATTTTTTGTACTATCACATTAACATTGCAGGAGGATGATTCATCTTTTAAGAGGGAACCCCGAAAAGACAATCCAAATCCATACTCTGATACTACCGAAGTTCAAAGATCAAACCCCGGATCGCAACTCGGGAGTAATAAATCCAACCCCTGAGATAACCCCGAGGCATGCAGAGACAATACCTAACACACACCGAGAAGACCGATTAATCTTGAGATAACCCCGAGGTATCCAGCCTCGGGCCCCAACCATGGGAATAGCCACCAACCTTGGTGATAACCCCAAGGAATGCAATTTTTGAGATAACCCTTTAAATGCTTGTTTAAATGCGACCACTTCAATCTCTTGCTCACAACGAGATACATCGCACCAACCCAAGAATAACATCGGAAGACAGTACACCTCAAAGATGACAATGAGGACCTTCAACAATTGCAGCTAAAATCCAATCTCAAATAAGTCTCGAGTAACGCTCGCTTTATTAGCCCAATCCGCGATAACACCGTGAGGGGCAACATCGTCATCTCGTCAACACGATGCCACATCACACCTCTACGCAACAATGTCCCACAAGACTAACCAATCCCGAGTGACTATTAAAGTGGGTAACGGATGAAAGTTGAAGCTTCAAGACCGGAGGGCATCGTCCCATCTTCAATGACTTCAGACAAACTCTAATCCCATGCCATCGCACAACTCTCGAAAACCACAAATCCAAATAGGTCCTCAGATACCTCAAACGGATGCCCTGATTGCACTTTGAAAGTTCGAGGACATTACAAAGGCTCGAGTGCACGATTTCGAGACGACCGACCTAAAAAACCCGGCCAACCCGGTTGCTCTGCACACTCATGGCTCCACCTACAGTACACCTGCTGGGCTAATATGCCTATAAATAGAGGGCTTGGGGTGCTGATTTTTAAGAGAAAAAAGACGGGAAAACCTCGCACAATTTGCTCCAAGACTCGCCCATACAAGGTATTTTCCCACTTTTAAACACCTCGTGAGCTCATATATAGCCTCTTTGTACCCACAAAAGCCAAGATTTACCCACTCTAAAGATATAGAAGCCTTTTAGCAAATCACCGTAAGCCTTCTCACACACTTTAGAGTTTTTCTTCATCTTTGCACACACCCTTCTACACGCTGAGAGTCGTGTTGCTTGCTTGCTTTTGCCTTCCTATTCATGGTCCGTGGTTTCATTTATATATATATATATATATATATATATATATATATATATATATATATATATAGTTATATATATATATATATATATATATATATATATATATATATATATATATATACTAATATATATCGAAAGTTATGCCTCGATGAGCCTAGACTTTTCATCGAGCGCTTATTTGCTTTTATTATATATATATATATATATATATATATATATATATATATATATATATGTAATATGATTCGACTTGCTCTTGATTCATTTATATATATTATATATATATATATATATATATATATATATATATATATATATATATATATATATATATATATATATGAACTGTGGGTCTAACTCGCTCGATGAGCCTGGATTTTACATCCGTGCATTTATTGCTTATATATATATATATATATATATATATATATATATATATATATATATATATATATATATATATATATATATATATATTTTCATTTTCCGCCTCGAGTTTTCTTCGTGGCGCTTGATCGCTTTTTACGGCTTTTATTTACATTTTCGATCCCCATGGAGGTGCTTCGTGGTGGTGATCATGTCAGATATATATATATTTACAGCTTTTTATATATATATACCGCCATCGCTTTCATACAAATTGCAAAGATTTTTGCGCACCCTAGAATCATGTGATCACAGATTCATCCCATCGATCTAGATTCGTGCCTCGTGATGGACATTTTCAAATTGTAGTTGTTTTTGTAAATTATTCTCATACATGTCTCAATTTCCTCGATGGTTTCCATACCCACGAGGAAGTCAAGATTATTTTTGTATATTATTTTCATATTTGGATGCCTCAGATCCGCCAAATAAAATCAATCACAAGCCGATCACTTAATAAAATGGGAGTGTAAAAGGTCTCAATTCCTATTGAGCATCGTGGTTTGAAAAACCTCTTTTATAAAACATCATCGCCATATCTTGCTAAAATTGAATTTTTACATAAATTCAAACCCGTGTATATAGGTTCGAACGAGGCCTCGCACAACTTCCATATAACAAAGACATCGACCCACACACACACACATTCAGATAATAGTTTCTTGAAAAAAGAGGCGGCCACCGTGGTAACACGGATGTCTGGGGTGCCTAACACCTTCCCCCAAGATAACCAAGTCCCCTGACCCTAAACGAATCTCTTGCTTGCATTTCACCGACCAGATATCGTTGTCACATCATCGGGTCAATGTGCAAACCTTTTCATTGCCAGTTGGTACAACCATTTAAAAACCAATCGGCGACTCTTATCAAATCCATCGTCGACATTATACATGTTTGACCTTTTTCACTTGTTTTTTCAAACAAATCTCACCTAAAATGAGAACACCAAAGAACAAGTAACTAAAAGGGACATCCAAAAATCCAAATGAGTTCAGTGGAGGACAAGGCGGAGGAGGTCATGGAATCTGTGGAGGACAAGGCAAAGGCGAGGAGGTCATGGAACTCAAGAAAGGGAAGAGGACAATATCAAGCTCAAGCATCACGTAAGCCTCCCGCAAGAAAATTCCACAACAGACTCAACGATCTCGATCAATCAGAGAATTGTAATGGCTATACCATTAAGCCATCAGAGTCAACCTCACCACAAGATGTGCTCCATCAGACGATAAGAATGCCAACCTGAGATCCCCGATTCACGCACAGTATGAGGAGAATCCAATACTAAGTCTAAGCAAGTCGAAGAGTTAGCCGTAAACGAGGAAGCTCAAAGAAAAAGAAGGGTCGAGGAGTACGCCAACCCACCTCCACTAAAGAGGTCAAGGAAACAGAGATAAGTTAAAACATAAATTTCTTATTGATGTAATGCTGAATTGTAATATCTTCTGATCATCAATAAATTCATGCTTATTCTCTAGAATTTTTAGTCAGCCACCCAAATACTAAGTCATGTTTAAATTTCCAGAATGATCTAGTCACTAATAATCATGACAACAAAACTCCTCGTTATGTCAACATCAAATAGGGGAGATTGTTGGGGAGAATGCATATTATGATTTGATGTTTTAATGTATATGTTCATGATTATTTGTAAGGTCCTTAAAATGAATATATGTACAAGGACTTAGTGATAAGATCAAAGTTGTTAGGTTGATCTAATCTTTCAAATGTACCATTCTAATAAATAATGTATAGATAGAAAGATCAAAACTCATAGAAGTTGATCTTAAGATGTAATAGATTAGTCTTCAAGAAATCAGAAAGGCATCAATCTGATCAACATTGCAGAGTCAAGGTAGAAAACGAAAGCTTGAAGATCGAGGTGCCCGCTTGAAGGGGACTCTTCAAAATCATAGAGTGGTCCCAACATTTGCCGAGCTAACTCCACGATCGCAAAGATGTCAAGGAAACATAAAGTTTACAAGTCAACGATCGTAGAGGTGCTTCCTGAACGAGAGTCAACAACACGAGCAAGTGAAGATCGAAAAGCGTTAAGATGTCAAAGACGCTAATACGATCTAAATCGTAGAACACCACGATCCAAATCATAGAGCGCCATCTCGCCCTATGTCGTAAAACGCCGAGCCTCATGACCTGGTTTTCAACAAGTCGAGGAACGGATCCCATGCCGCAAAGGTTTCATCACCCTAGAATATATGAAATATCATTAGATGCAATAAAGAACCGATGAAGAATCTAGGATAGTACCATGGGTAAGAGGGACAAAACACCTTTTTCGTGGTAGGCCTGAAAGCACCGCAGCAGTTAGTGGGCTAGAATGCGTACCTCGTAAGATGCGTAAATGTTCCATCACAAGATGTAAAGTTCGTATACATATTTAATTCTAATAACGGATGGATCCAACAGATAGTTTTCAACATCACATATATACAGACGACGCATGTATGAGAGAGAAAAAGAAGCAAGCATAAAACAAACAACGTGAATATCTCTCTCAAGCTTCAACTTCACGATCCGAGATATTGCAAAGCTTACTTCACTACTCGCTTTTTAGAACAAGTGCTTACACAAATAATCGAGTAAAGAAACCATCAAGAACACACCATTATCAATCAATCAAGAAGAGTACCAAGTCTCGTCGGATTTTGAAGAGTTCAGAGAATCAGAAGAAAGCCAAGTCTGCCGGACTTGAAGAGTTCAAGAGGAACTGCAAGAAGTTCCAGATCTGTATTCAGAAGGAATCTGTAGATTCGTGGTTGTAATGCATATCCTTAGTGGATATCCTACTCACCAGTAAAAGAGTGGACTAGAACTTTAAGTGTTCAACTACTTAAACGATCGTGTCATTTATATTCACATCATAATCGCTATAACTCGCTTTCACCCTCATTACATCCAAAGAAGCTTGTAAAAGAAGATTAAAACTAATATTAATTCCGCAAGTTTTAATCACTATCAAAGAACTAGTTTAAAAACTAAAAGATTTTTAAATATCTATTCAACTCCCCCTTCTAGATAACTATTGTTCCAACTAGAACCAACAACACCCTTTCTTTCATTGTTCTCTTCAGAAATGAGAATATCACCGGACGAAGCCTCAGAACTGGATTAATGTATCTGATGGTTGTTTTAGTAGTCCTCACTATTCTATAAAATAGGTGGCAATAAATGTAATGAGGAGTCCATTGAGCGTGGATATTGTCTAGATCATAATATTCTTATTAAAACTCTTAGATTATGTTTTATTTTATTTTACACGTAACATCAGTATAATTAAGTCAGATTTAAATTTTGTACCATGTATTTCATGCACTCAAGACAAGTGATGTATACCAATTTTGGGGCAAAATATAAAGGATGCTTTTACCGTAGCGGTAAAGGTGTATATATATATATTTTATAAGATTTGTTTTTTTATGAAAAGATGAATATATTATATTTTATTATGCATAAGTACGTTACAAGTGTTTGCATAAGAACTCAAAAATTATTTTCATCCCATCTCGACGCCTCGGTGAAGTTTTCAGACCGGTAGCGTCCGTGAATAAATTCAAATAGTATCCTTTCCATTCTATTCATAAATAGGATGCTTAGTTTAAAATTGAAAATCACACCGTAATCAGAGAATTCTTCTTTATAATATCGAAAGGTATTTCTTTCAAGTTTTAGAAGCTTTGAGTGTAGAAAATAGTACAAGTTTTCTTCAAGAATATCCCCACTATACTAGTTGAATACTCCTTTTAAGGTAAGGGATATTATATTTTGTTTAATATTCGTATGAAATAATATTTTCTTCCATACTTTGTAGAATGTGAGTAATATTATTTCGCTTTTATTTTGAATTTACACTTATTTTGTTAAAGTATGGATTCTATATTCGTGAAATTAGTAGAATATCCTTGAAATTTGCGCTCATCCAAAGATTCTTTCATGGAAATATTATTTCAACATTCTTGATAAATTTTAATCTTTTCATGTCAGTACCATTCATGTGGTACATTCACTCGTGTACTATTCAATTGGGTATATACCACGGCAAAAATTTATTTTTTTCAAATCTTAATCATTTTTGATACAATATTATTCTTGAATTTTACTCCACAAATCAAGATCATGTCGACAATTTGACATTATTAAATTATGGATAAATTGAATTATAAATCTTTAAAATTTATCATCGCTTTCATTTAATTCAATTCTTATATCATCATCATCCTCATGCTTTTATTGTTATGAAGTCATATGTGGTCCGTAGACCATAGATGAAATGTTGACTTGTATGATTATGACTACGGATTATTCAAAGGTAATCATGACTCAGAATGTTACAAATGATCAGACACTCAAAATTTTTGCACAATTACATTAAATCAAGTAAGAGGGTAGAATCATCTTTCAGATAACCTAGAAGACAAATTTTTTACCAATCCCAAAGACAACCATGGATATTCATTATTACCATCTCTCGAGATAACCCTTAGATATCCAAAGCTCAATTCAAAATACCACCTAAGTTTCCAACCTCGCCCAAAATAACACCTAAGTTTCATAGCTTCAACCTCGTAGATAAACCGAGGAGTGCCGCTTAAATAATCAAAAACATAATTTGAGAAGAAAGTTTCATCTGGAGATAACCCCAGATACTCAGCTTTTAGCCCAAAAATTACATTGAAAGTCAAGATCAACTTTGAGATAACTCCCGAGGCATACAAATAGCAGCCTCCGAGATAACCTAGAAAAATGCTTATTTAAAAGTTATACAAACAATTTTCAAACACTCGCAAAGCCTCGAGGCACTCATCTACCAAGTCCGAGATAACCCCGGAAGTCGTGAACATCTCCTAAACAACATCGAGGACGCATCAACACCGCAGCAATTCAATCTCAAAGATAACCCCGAGCAACCATCGCTAAAAACAATTTCAAACGGAGATAACCCCGTGAAGGGTACGCACTGTTATTTTGCCATCTCAAACCCACATCGCGTCGCCTCAACAACAACATACATACATTCTACACAACATTGTCCTATAAGAATCAAATAGCGCCAATGCCGAGTGACTACTACACAAGACAACACACCTGATAGAATTTGAAGCTTCAAGACATAGGGCATGGTCCCATCTTCCCGACTTCAGCATAACCTCTAATCCCATGTCATTGTGTAGCTCTCGGCTAACAACAAAGATGTCAGAATGTGTCTTATACACCTCGATCTGATGCCCGAATTGAAGTTCCGAAAGTTCGAAGCGACAACAAATTGTATGTACGCATTTCGAGACTTCAAGAAGATCTGTGGAACCCGGGGCACCCCGAGTAGCCGCAGTGCATTTACTGGCCATCAGTAGTACACTGCTGCCCCTCTCTATAAATAGAGGGCTTGGGGCAGCCATTTTGAAATGAGAAAAGCGAGGAAGCTCGCCCAATTTTTCCTATACACACTATAAATTGAGTGCTTTCTAATTTTAAAACACTTGTGAGCTTATATATTGCTATATTTTTATCAAGGAAGCCGAAAGTGTTCATCCCTTTAAAGCCATAGAAGTCTTCAAGCAGCCATCTGTAAGTTTTCTTACACACCTTAAAGCCTTTCTCTTCATCTTTGCACACATACGCTTCTTCACGCCGAGAGTCGTGGTGTGTGTAAAATTTTTTCTTGGCCTATGGTTTTTTTTTTTTTGTATAAATACATATATATATATATATATTTATATATGGACTAACATTATCGATTTACTCCTTTTGATTAAGCTCCGATCTACATCCGAGCATTTATTTTTTTTATATATATATATACTTATATATATGAACTATTGTTTAACTCTATTCGACGAGCCCCGGATTCTACATCCGAGTATTTATTTGCTTATATATATATATATATATATATATATATGACAAATCACCAAATGATAAACCGAAATGGATCGATATATATCATGTATGCTATCGCTTATATATATATATATATATATTTATATTTGTCCCTACTCGAGTTTACTTCGTATGGCTATGATCATTTTTATAGCTTTTTTATATTTCATTCCTACCGAGTTTACTTTTGTAGGCTACGATCATCTTTACAACTTTATTTAAATTTTGAATCCTCATGGAGGTTCTTCGTGGTGGTTGATCTTGTTTTTATAGCTTTATTTATATTTCCGATCCCCATGGAGGTGCTTCATGGTGATTGATCATGTCTCTATATATATATTTATCACTTTTATATATTTATATTTCGATCCCCATGGAGGTGCTTCGTGGTGGTTGTTCATCTCTCAGATATATATTTATAGCTTTTATATATATAACTACTTACTACTTTTTTCATATAAATTATGCATCATGTGAGCCTATGAATCATGTGATCACATATTCAGCCATCAATCTAGATTCGTTCCGTGATGGACATTTTCACGCAGTAGCTTTGTAAATTTTTTTCACTATGTTCGGATTTCCTTAGATGTCTCCTATGCCCATGAGGAATTCTAAGACTACTTTATACATTCTTTTTTCAAGATTCTTCACATCTCAAAATAAAAAGCAATCCAAATAACATTTAATAAAATGGAAGTTTCTTAAACGCCTCAATTATTATCGAAAGCATAAGGGTTTGAAAACCTCTTTTCACAAAACATAATCGCTATATTTGTTTAAAACCGAATTTTTACATAAATTCAAACCCGTGTATATAGCGTAACGAGGCCTCACACTACTTCCAAATAATAGCACATTGACCCCCACTACACACACACACATATTCATATAACAGCTTTCTTGTAAAGTAAGCACACCGTGGTAACACTTGGATGCCTGGGGTGCCTAACACCTTCCCTTCGTGATAATTAAGTTTGACCTTAATGAATCTCTTGCTTCACAGCACCAGAAAAGTTGTCACATCACTAGGTCAATGTGCAAACCTTTTCGTTTGTAGGTTGGTACAACCATTTAAAAAACCAATCTAAGCGACACTTACATACCAAATCATCGAAATATAAATGTCTGACCTTCTCACAACTTGTTTTTTTCAAACAACTCACTTAACATGAGAACACCAATGAACAAGAAATGTAAAAGGTTCAAATAAAACTCGAAGGTCATTGTGTGGAGACTCACCGGGGATCCCAAAGAAGAGGACTTAAGTCGCTATTACAAGCTTTTCAAAACTCATATATGCAGGTGTTGATGTTGCATTTACATTTGATGGATGTACGAATGCATTTACTTTATCGCTTACACTATATCAAGCTATGATATTAGTGCTCATAGACATATCATCATTTCCATAAACAAAGGAGCGCTTTATGTGAATGTATGTCAGGTTGTTCCTCCATCGTGAGGCTATCCTGCTTGTTTGATTATCGGACTCAGAGGGAAGAATAATTCCAACGAGGCTCGTGAAAGGCACCACCCTAATTTGCTCCAGCTTGAAAGACCAGATTAACTTCCCGTGTAGTAAATCAAGCGGCGATTTTGGAACCTTCAAGCCAAAAAGCCGCGAGAGTAGCCTAAAATAGGTCAACCTCTGATAAACCAAACACAGAGGAAAGTCTCTTCATGCTTTCTCATTTCAAATTACTCGTAAAATCAATTACTTATAATTTCATTCCACATTCATCTCCATGTAATGAGAAATATGAAGAAATATGTATACATGCATATTTACATGATATAATGTGTTACAAACAGCTAACATCCATTTTGCAGGATAAAATTCCTAAAACGAATACATCACATAGCATGTAAACATTTATGCATTCCTTAAAAACTAAACTACATCGCTTTTTCAGTAGGAAACAATCGCATATATTACCTGCTCAAGGTCCAAAAGGCAACGAGCCTACAAATACCAATTATGTCTTCATCCACCAGATAATCTTAATCTAGACCTCGCCAAGAATTCGATGGATTATAAACAAATCATGATTTGGCTTGTTCGCTTAAAGAACTACACCAATCTACTCAGGGTACAAGGATACCCGTACATGCTGAATCATCTGCACAGGGAAGAACCCAAGGTCCGGATGAGCTTCAGTTAGATCCAACCATCAAAATTCATGATACCACCCATCTCAAAGAACATATAGACGCTGGTGATAACAGAAAGAAATTCCTTCAAATGGAAGAGACCACCCGTTCTATCAAAGGAATTGGAGCACATGAGAGTGTTTCATATGTTGACCTTTGTATATTCCATGGTGTGCATTATCCAGAGAAGTTCAAGACTCCTGACTTTGAAAAGTATGACCGGTTAGGAGACCCTTACACACATTTGAAGGTATTCATTGAAGTACTCGGATCTTATGTCGTGGATGAGAAGCTTAGAATGCATCCGTTTCTGTATGACAGTTCGACCGAGAAGCCCGATCGTGGTATACCAGACAGACAATTCAAAGATCCATTGTCGGGAGGAGCTAGCTCATGCCTTCCTCACTCAAGATAGCTTCCCAGCCTCAAATGGCCCCGACTGCACTCAAATTACTAAAGCTCTGGAAAACAAACTAATGAATCTTTTGTAGAGTATGCTCAAAGGTGGAGGCGCCTTTGTTGCTCAAGTTGTTTCCTCTATGAATGAGTCGAGATGGTGATGACCTTCATACATATATACAAGAAGCCCTTTCTATGAGCTTAGTCTTAGTCGGTATTGGCTAACCATTCCAAATGATTAAACAATGGGAGACGGCGAGACGGGATTAAAGTCAGAAAATTAAAGACCTAGATGCCTTTAAAGTTGTCACGAAAGCACATCCAAAGACAAAAATTATGGAAACAACCTCAAGGGTCCATAAAAAGAAAGAGGATGATGTTTTCGATACTACAAGGTCAAAAAGGCAAATTTTAATATGACTATCCAAAGGAGAATTACACCCCTTTTCAAGCACAATACCTTCAAACCTCCATTGCCTAAGGGTGGAGAAGCCAAACGCCTCGAAAGTGTTCACACCCTTGGGGATTTACTCGAGAACATTCTCAATCTTATGACCACTCGTAAGAAAATTACGATCTTCTTCCACCAACCAACCCGAATGAGAGATGTTTAAATGCTACCAAAAGTGTGCTTATCATGTTAGTGGCTCCAGGAAATGATACTCTGTGGATTGCCGGGCCTTGAAACACAAGATCCAGGATTTAATATACAATGGTGAGATCGTGGTCACCAAACCTGATCAACCCCATGTGCAAGAAAACTCTTCCTCAACACAAAGAAGAGGAGGTTAATACGATTAATTGAGCAAAGGGAAAGAGTTCCAATTTTAAGGGTGGATCTTCCTGCATCAAGCAAGGATGATGTCATAAGTGGGACTATGCAAAAAGTTCTAGTTTATAATGTAACTAAAATGAATGCTCTACTACCTCCAACCAAAGGTACATGAAGGAAGTCAAGATGTTGATATATGAAGGAAGAATCACAACTCGCTACATTTTTTCCAAATGCTGCTCTTCAAGAAGGTTTGATTTCAATGGAATGTTCCAAAGATTACCCTAATCTCGCCAATATAAGATGTAAGAATGATGGGCACTCGCCACCTTATTCGTAATTTAATTGACAACAGGTGTCCCGTAGATGGAAGACTTACGATGATGTGGTATTAGAGAGTGGGGACGCCGCTTTTTACAAAGTGGAAGGAAGTAAGAGCAGCCATATCTTCTAAGGCATATACAACTACACCTCACATACAATCCAACTCGCTTAGCTCAAAGGTATTGACAATCCTTTGAAAGTGGCTGCGCCAGAGCCAATTATCTTGCCATTTAGACCACAATATCCTATTGTCACCTCTACTTAAAAGTTCCATGGAATTATGGAGGGGCTGAAGGATCCATATCTCATATAACTGATGCAGTGTCGAAGGATAATTCACTGTATCTTCCCCAACGGATGACGAAGCCTACCATCAAGTCAAAGGGGAAGATTCCCATGGAAAAGGTGGAAGAATTTCTCCGTACTATGGGCCATAATAAAGCCAAGGTGGTTTTAAGCTTAAAAGAAGCTCCACATCTAATTTCCATACTGGACTTGGTTTTCTCGTCTGAAGATCATAGGAAAGTATTACTCAGGGTTCTGGAAGAAGCCCAACTGCCAAGTCAATAGATGTTGAGAAATCCAAAGATCCGTGGATCACATTTTTAATAATAATGTGATATCTTTTATCGATGACGATATACCTCCAAGGGACCCGGGCCATTGCAAGCCGTCAGACATCATGGTTTTATCCTCCGGATATATGGTGAGAGGAGTCTTGATAGATGAAGGTTCGTCTGCCGAATATATGTCCTATGCTACTATGGTGAAGATGAGCATCAATCTCAATCGGATCCAAAGCAACAATGCGGTTATTAAAGATTTCGATCTTTGATCCCGATTTAAACTCGCTTGAGAGATCGAATCGCAAAGGAGATTGGTCCATACATTCCAATATCTTTCAATGTGTTCAAAATAGATACATGATACAACCTGATCTTGGGAAGACTGTGGATTCATATCGCCGGGGAAGTCCCCTCCACCCTTTATCAGCAACTTAAATACATTATCAACAATAACCTAGTCATTATCGGTTGAATCGAATATCCCCGCATAAGGTGACATACCACTCATCGCCCAATTCAAGCCGAGTCGACGGGCCATGCTCCGGAGGTGAGAAACACTCACTATCATCTCGTTGGGACGCCACCTCTCATTCCCGCATTTTGTCAAGTAATGCCCGCCACGTAAGAAATGATGGTATCGGGTTATCAACCCATACAAGGGTCAAAGACAATCGTGGCATCAAGTTCTCATTCAATGTCCTAGTCAACAGGATACCGAATCAGGCTATACCGCTAGTTCTAGTCACAGGTGAATCTCATAAGCACAATCAGATTCCTTCACCTTCACCATATGACGATTATTCCAATTCCATACGCCCCGAGCGGTACGCCTCGGAGATAAAGGTGCCTTCCCATGTAATGACCATGTTGTTTCCTAAACCGATACCGATAAAGGGGAAAGAAGTCTTGGTTCCAAATCTCGAAGTTGAAGAAGAGGAACTGAGACGTAAACAAGACATCGTTGGGATAATGTCAAACGACGATCATCGGCCCACGATGAACATACAATGATACACCCCTGCATCGATGATCGCTCAGCATAATGGGTCATCATTCTAGAAAAGGAGGATGATGATGACAAGATAGCAGCTTGTTTTGTCAAGACATGCTAATACTTTATATAATTGAACAGCTTCATATATATTAAGTGAAAGCATATTTTGTTTTCGGACTCAATTTAGATGTGCCTATACTTGTACGCATAGGTGACTTTTTCTCCACAAGGATTGTAATTTTGATGAAAAGTTGGACTCAACCTTAATGGAAATGCAATAAGACATCGAGATACCCTCGGAGATCAAAGAATGGGGTCAAGACAAACCCAAACCCAACCTCGATCAAACCACTTCCTTCAATCTCGTAACATTAGAAAGCCCTAAAATAATCCCATTGGTTCAGACTCACCCAAACCGTAGGAATGACATGGTTACACTATTCACCCAATTCCGTGGATGTGTTTGCATGGTCTCATAAAGACTTGGTGGGTTAATCCATTTTACATTGTCATTCATCGCCTGCCCATCAAAGAGGGATTCAAGCCAGTCAGGCAGAAGCTCAGGTGATTAAAACCTGAGTGAAGATTAAAGGTTAAAGAGGAAATTGTGAAACAATTTTAAGTAGGCATCATCATGGTGTCCACATACCCTGAATGGCTATCCAACATAGTCCCCTGTGTTTCAAACTAGGACGAAGGTAACGAAGTTTGGTATGGATTACCGGATTTGAATAAAGCTCATTTTAAAGATAGCTTTCCCCACATTTATCCACATTCTCATCGATAATATCGCTTCATACGTACATGTACTTTTGCCGATTGGTTCATGGGTACCATCAAATCATGGTTGCTAAAAAGGATCGCCGTAAACCCGCCTTCATCACACCTGGGGAACCTTTTGCTATAAGGAGATGGTTGTCATTTAGCCTCATCAATGCTTGAGCTACCTTACCAATGAGCCATGATGGATCTTTTTCCATGATTTAATGTACAAGGAGATAGAGATCTACGGATGACATCATCATCAAATCCTGTAAGGAGGTAGACCACCTGTAATTCATCTCAGAAAGCTCTTAAACAAAGTTGTGAAGTACAACTTGAAGTTGAATCCACCAAGCGCGCCTTTTAGTGTTAAATCACGCAAGTTGCTAGGATTCCTAGTCACCATAAGAGGATTGAGCTGGATCCCACCAAAATCAAGACCATTACGGAAATGCCTATTCCTCAGACAGAGAAGGAAATACGGGGATTTTTGGGATGAATCAACTTTATTAGCACGTTCATTTCTCAACTCACAGCAACCTGTGAGCCTATCTTCAAATTGTTAAGGAAGAACTCCTCCATGAAATGGAATGATGAATGCCAGAAGGCCTTCCTTACAATTAAAGAGTTAAATAGTCAAAGCTCCTATTTTGGTACCACCCAGGGATGATGTTCCCTTGTTCATGTACCTATCCATAAGTGACAATGCCATAGGCTGCATGCTGGGACAGAAAGACGATAGAGGCAAAGAACGAGCCATCTACTACCTCAGCAAAAGATTCAGCAGCAGTGAACACAAGTACACTCTGATTGAGAAGACTTGTTGTTCTTAAGCATGGGCTTCCATGAGTTTACATCATTATCTCCATGGTCACACAACCCATCTCATTTCAGATGGATCCTCTCAAGTATGTGTTCAATAAACCCATATTGAACTTTCGATCGCTCTAGATGGCGCTTGATCCTACAACAATTTGACATCGCTTTTACGATGATATGTAATCCATTAAATGTCAAGAAATTGTGATATCAACCGCCACCGACGCTCAGGGACTTCAAACCTTGAAACATATTTCCGATGAAGGGGTAATGGTAATTCAAAGAACACCATCAAGATGATGCTCGCCAAACATGGAAGATGTATTTTGATGGAGCTATAAATATGGAAGGTTATAGGTCGAGAGCAGCTTCTAGTATCTCACATTGGAAGCAAAGATCCCACATCGCCAAATTGTAGTTTGCCAACTCTAACAACACAACCGAGTATGAAGGCTGTGTCATGGGGTTAAAACTTGCCCAATCAATAGGCATCAAAAGGTTAACTATCTTTTAAGATTTTGAGTTGGTAATCAGACAAACCACATGAATATATCACACCAAAAGTCTACACTTGCTGCCTTACCATCGGTAGGTTCTACAGATGGCTTCGGAGTTTGAAGAAATATCCTTCCTCCACATTCCTTGAATAGAATGATTTTGAGGATGCTCTAGCAACCCTGGCCTCCTCGATCAAAATATATGACAAGGAAGACATGCTAACCTCACATTTTCCAAACAAAAGGCTCCAGCCTTACCGGAATTACATCGAGAAGTATTGAATGAGCTACCTCCTGATCCAAAGACCCTTGATATCAAGATATCAAGGAGTACTTATAAGATGGATCTACACCACCGAGGCGAGCCCAACTGAAAGAAGGAGGATTCATCGACCGACTATGAAATTTACTCGAACTGAGATGCACTCTATAAAAGAGATGCATGATTAGGTCTCCTCGTGATGTCCGGACAAGGACTAAGCTCATAGGCTCATGGATGAGATCCATGGTGGAGTATGTGGCCCACACATGAGCCGCCCCTCTACTTGTAAAGAAAATCCTCGTAATGTGGCATTATCGCTCTCTCTCAAAGTCGACCGTGATGATCACGCCAAGAGATGTTATCAAGCCAAATTCATGGAATGCTTCCACGCCTCCACGAGAGCTCCACAATATGAGTTCACCTTAGCCCTTCTCAATGTGGGGAATGGATGATTGGGCCCATCGAGCCCAAAGCCAAGAATGGGCATCGGCTTATTCACCATGATTGACTACTTCACCAAGTGGGTAGTAAGCAGCCTCCTTCCCAGAGTTAGCAAGAAAGAAGTCATCCTTGCTTTCATTAGAAACAATGTCATTTATCGATACGGACAACCAGAGGTATCAGGTCAAACAATGCTAAGATCCTCAACAACAAAATGATGGAGGAGTTGCGGCAAGAAATTCCACATCAAACATCTCAAATCCGGCTATCGACCATCCAAAGATGAATTATGATATTGAAGGTGCCTAACAAAAACATCAAGAAGATCATGCAAAAGATGTCTGCCAACCATAAAGGATGGCCTGACTTATTGTCTCTTACTCTATTAGCCTACATAATATTAATGTGCACTTCCACTGGAGCAACACCCTACGCATTAACCTATTGGATGGAAGTAGTTCTCCGCATAGAAGTGGAAATGGAATCCCTTAGAGTGTTGATAGACGCTCAGCTGGATGAAGACCAATGGGTACAAGATAGGTTTCACCAATTGTCTTTAATAGACGAAAGGCGTAGCGCTGCTATCTTCCACGGTCAGTTATATCAACAGAGGATCGCCAGGTCCTACAATAGAAAAGTTTGGCTGCCAAAGTTAGCTTTAAACAACACGACTTTGGTTTTGAAGAAGATCATCGACAACCAAGATCTGGCCCAAGGGAAAATTCACCCCTAATCTGGAAGGCGCTATTGTCAAGGGACGACGATGTGAGGTGCTCTCAGACATGTGAACTCGGATGGCTATGAATTTCCATAGCTTATCAACTCTGGACATCGTGAAACGGCATTTTATGTCCGAGGTCACCATCAATCAAACATCCTAGTTTTGGATTATCGATCCCCACCATTTCGTGTGTTTTTAGCCTTCACTACATACAACTTCTCTTCACATTCATCTCGCCTCATTGTGGACAAACACATTGTTCTAACCAAAGAACTCCGGGTTTCGCATCACTAGATCCTTTTTGCTCCATTTGGTTTTGAACCCTCATTTAACTCCAAGCTATCCCACTAGGGATTGAACCTTTCATACCTACGCTTTTACCCCACTAGGGATAAGACTTTTCACACCCAAGCAGCTTTATCCTATACATGGATTAAACTTTTCACCCGCAGCTTGTCCTCAAGACATGATCAAACTTTTTATGGCTATAAATCATCCCGAATATAAGTGAACAACGCCGACCGATCTCCTCGATACACGGAGTAACGAGGAAACCATTTTATATAGCCCCATCATAATAAAACAAAAATAACAAAATCATTTCTACACCCTTCATTACAAAAACAAAAACAACAAAAAATATTCCTACACCCTTTTTGCCAGATACAAAGATTGAACCTCTTACACCAAAGTTCAATCCACGACACCGATCTCCTCTTCAATAGAGTACATAAAGTACCATTCATGGTTTGGTCTAACCCCCGCCATAACATAAATACTTGTCAACCAGATCGGGAACATCTTTCAATCCATCACATTTCACTCCGCTTTGCATCAAAGGGATGGAACTACGTGGATCTTCCCATGTAAACTGGAGACTCATGACCATCTAAGTTAAATGGTTGATTCCTCAAAGAGAAACACCAATCCATAAGAAATGGAACTAACTGAGCTCCCCCATACAAAGGAGTACTGTCGACCATCTGTGGTGCGGTCAACCTCAGAGAGGAAAGCCACATTCCTCTCCACATTTACATACAGAAACCAGTCCCAATACACAAAAGATGGTAGGGAATACACACAGATCAACGATCCATTCTGAAATATCCAGAGACAAATCAATGTCCATCCATCAAGGAGGAATTCAGAAGACATCAAGATCACAAGCCCTAAAGAAACAGGCAAATATCAAGCAAGCAACAAGGCATAACTAAAAGGGAAGTGATCAAAACAAAAAATATTTCCCTGCTATATATAACGATGTTTGATATATACAATATGAAATGTACATGATAAAATGGCTGTTAGTCTCAAGGCAGAAAATACAAGCTCATCTACAAATCAGTGTATATGCGAGCTATCAAGCCCAACATGACATCCATCTCAGAAGAAGGAGGTAACAATGTGGTCTCCTGTACAAGGGTATCCACACGAGCTAACAGATCTACAGCCATCAGCATGGTGACTATGTGCTTGTCAATATACATGTTCATCTCTGCAATCATGCCACTCGTAAGGGACCTCACTGTGGTACTATCTTTGATGTCTATATCTCGGGCAGATATGACGCTATCCCTCTCAACTGTCACTACATCTCTGGTTGATCTGGCCTCATCCCGCTCAACAACAACGACCTCTCTATGAGCTAATGCCTCATCTCTCTCTAACAGAGTCGCAAGGCTCTCCCATCAAGAGTCACAACAACAAGGTCTAGCCTCGATCTCTCTTCAAGGTCATCAAAAGAGACTCAAGAAGTAATCGTACCGAATCAATGCCGGATCACGATAATGCTAAGATCGAGAATCTAAGGAACCGCCGGCAAAGCAAGAAATGGCCTCCTCGCAGGTGGGAATCAATGTCCTCCATGGGCTATCCACCATCTCGAATCAATACCCGACATCGGATAATGCCGATCGTAATGAAGTCTCTATTTCCATTCACGCAAAATACTCTGGCTAACAACCCGGATGACTAACAAAAAAATAAGCTATCTCACATTGATCCCAACATGTATACACCCGGGATCGGTCCTCTGCTGATAGATGGTGAGAAGCTAAACGCTGACCTAACGCCCCATCAAAAGGATGAAAGTCTTAGAACTGGTCAAACTATGACATCACGACCAATGGGTTGTAGGTAGTCATGCCCCTTAAACCAGCCAGAGGGAGATAATCCATGCCCGGAGCATGAGTAATAAAGCTATAGGGTGACCTGAGACCTATACACGGGAGGATGCCAAACGGATCTCTGATCTCCGCCAGGAATCTTGACGAAGACATAGCGTTTGTACACTCTGATGGCTAAAAGGAGTAAGACATAGCTATATCATGGGTAAAGTAGTACCCGTGTCGGTGGAAAGTCCTAATTGGTCTCAAGTGTGACATAAACCACACGTACAACATGACCGAATCCACTCAGAATACCCCCGCAGGTAGGTGCCGCAAAATGTGGTCGACCTCAACGCTTCGCCACAATCATCGTAAATAATGGCACGACCTCCTCGAGCTCTCACCGCCATGATAACACCGATGTTCAACTCATCCATAAATCATGGCATGTATACTTACGCTTACTATGCACATCACAAATACATCCACCGCCAAATGCCACCGATCCTCTCAGGTGGTAAAATCCCCGTAACGTCGTATGAATCATTCCAATGAGCCAAACCTATCTATCAGAAACACCGGATAATACATGACCGTATGTAATCTCATCCTCTACTACTTCTACCAGAATCTGCCGATGAGGTCATGAATCGCCGACGATATTCCCGACATGTACCATATGAGCGCAAGGTCTATCTAAGGGGGGGTTATCAACCGATTTCAGATTGCGCTTATGAATGTCGTCAAGGAATTCTATGCGAACGCCGAGGACAAGGCACCGTTCAATGCCTTTGTGCGAAGTCGCATGGTCTCATTCAGTGCTGATGCAATCAATATATATTATCAGTTGAGGGTGCCTCGACAGTGTCAGTACGCCCATTTGAGTGATTTTGACCCTAAGTTTGAGGAGGTTATCAAGAACATGACCAAGCCGGGTACAACATGGATAAAGGGTCAGAAGGGAGGCACATTGTTTCACAAAGAAAGACCTTAGTTCAGTAACGGAAAATCTGTACGCCTTCCTACGTGTTAAATTTGTCATCCATGAACACCGGGATAGACCAAGGAGATGGCAAAGCCCTCCCAGATGCCATCGTAAGACTTTATCATAGACATCGGGCCATTATCGCTTTTTTTTATTCAACGGCGTCTATAAGTAACTTTTCAAAGTGCTTACCACACCCATCGCCGATTTATGGGTCAGGTTGTCGCTGTCAAGTAGCATGGATGGTCCGATGATGAGCCCACCAGATGCCACCGCAACTACTATACAATAGAATGATAAAAGCAGTATTCGTGGCTCAATGCATTAATCGTGATCCTAGAGGTTTAGGATTTGTTTTTTCATCACCAGAGGACGGTTAACGCTAAAGATACCTCGTGAGGATGAGGATGAGGCTATAGGAGATCAAGGAATCGAGCAAAACCATGCACTAAAGAACTATCTAGTCCTCGCCTCGACTTTTAACGCCAAATGGATGCCCACAACAAGGTCGCACGCCTGAGAGATGAGGCTTAATTCAGAGTGAGTAAGGTGACCACATGTTCGATGCTATGAACGCCGTGCTTCGTTCACTCAACACGATGCTTCAAAGTTTAAATCCACCATTGCAGATTTTCCATATCAAAGAAATGATGCCATTATCGAGGTTTTCGCTTATGACTCGCATTTAAGACGCTCAACCACCACCTCCTCAAATTTCTTATGTTGATAGCAGGGAAGTCCTCACGCATTTAATTTTGATTATTCATCCAATGAAGATATCAGTATTACTTAAGTTTGGGGGAGCTAAATTCATATTTATATGCATATGTAGTATTTATGTTTATATTTTGTTATTTTAAATTTTAGTGTGCACAAGTTATTTTAGAAGAATTGCATGATAGGTTAGTGCATACATAGTAGCTTAGGTTATTTTTGTCATCGCATTGTTTTTAGTTTTGTAAATAGGTCATTTTGTTTATTAAAAAAAGAAAAAAAGAAATAAGTACAAAAATATTAGTTAAATATTGTGTGTGCATATGTCCAACAGTGTTGAATTTCATGTTATTTATGGGCTAATGATGAGTTTGTGAATAAGTTAACCAATACAATATTTATTATTAGAATCACAATATGATTTATGTTATGAATCAAATTCATATTGTTTAAATCGGTATACAAAAAGGTTGAAGACGCTTAATAACATCTTTGTTGACCGATCGCCCAAATTGATACATAAATAGTTTCTAAAGGATAATACTAGGTAAATGAAAAAGATAAGGATAGGCAAAGGAAGATTTACAAATGGGCAAAAACCTAAGTTTGGGGGAAAACGTAGGTGTATAAGCTTCAAATGAAAAAATTGAAAAAAAAATTAAAACATGTCGAAGTCTCAGGTGGGTCGAGGAGAAATACTCCCCATAAACACAAGTGTGAGATGGAGCGTAAAACGCACCCACCAACCATCTATCTCTAAAAAGAGAGAATAATAACGAAAAGAGCCCTAAAAAAGTCTCGGAAAAAAAATATATATATAAAATATATGAGATAAAAGAAGTATAAGCACTCCCGCATGAACCCTCGACTTTGGTACGCTTAGTTGTAGAGTTGGAACTTGTCTATTTTTGGAATTTTAAGTTTATAATTATACGATTCCTTCTAAGAAATTGCTTATGTATTCAATTTGAGTCCGACGCTTATCATAGATGTTGAATACACACGCATTAACTCATACTAGTGATAATTGTTTCCATTTGAGAATTAATAATAAATTGTGGATTGGTTTTGGTAATTCATATTGTAGAGTTGATTGTTTTCTTTGAAACCGATGGGATAATTTTGATTCTCGCGATAGTGTCGATTCAAAAGCATTTAGATTATACTTATTCCATCTCATTGCATCAATCGCATAGTATGTAGTTTGTTTCGCGTTTCGAGGACCAGCATGGTTTAAGTTTGGGGGATTTTGATAAGTGGATTTCATATCCACGAATCGATGTTCATTTCAAGCTTAAATTGCTATGTTTTTTTTTGTTTCGTGTTCGCTTTTCACTGCTTTGTGTTCTTTTTACGTGTAGGTGGTCGTTGTAGCATTTGACAAGATTTGGAGTCAATCTGATCATTTCAAGACAAATTCAGAAGGAAAGGAAAATTCACTCTAAGAACGCTTTTGGGAAAATTAGTTAGAATACACCCCTCACCGGCTGGGGTCCTCACCACCTTACTTCTCCCCTTTGTTTTGACTCGTACGCCACATGGTTTCTAAGTGTTGTATTCACATATGGACTCTAAAATATAAAGGATGTCGATCGGGACACTAGAGGGAGGCGCCCATTACCTTTAACTAACAAGGAATTGAGCAACACACAAGGGCATATTACGAAGGTTTTTTTCAGATTTTCACAAAGAATCTCTTGGGAGGAGTATTTTCAAGAGATATTCGTGATTTATTGAAATTTAGGCCACGTGAAGGGTGTTCATAACTATTTTTCTTTAGTCTTTTTTTTGTACTTGCAAGGATGTTTTTTTAGATTATTCAGCTTTTTATTTCATTCAGTTATGAACTAATTCACTTATTAGGCTTATGGTGGATCCTCGGTGAAACGATGATTTTATAATTTTGATTTCAGCTCAATAAAGTATTTTCATTATCTATGTTAATTTTAGTGAATTTATGAATTGCTTGATCAACAATTTTTGTGGATTTGTATGAAAATCGAGAGAGAGGATATTCAAATCTAGACTTAGTTAATATAAAATGACGTGTCGCTGAAATTTATTAACAATGATTCTTGATTATTATTAAGGTAGATATGCTTTTACATCGCATGTAATCTGACAGAGAACTTAATCTTAAACCTTATTTAATTTTAGTTCACATAGAGATATAGTGAGTTGGTTGATTAAGGTGTTTAACTTGTTTCTATCTAAATTGTGGATTTAAGTTAATACTAAGATTAGGCATCGAGAGGTGGCTAGTACTACATTCGTGTTCTTGATTAATAAATTGGGATATTGAGTTGAATTGAATAAAAGTTTGAAAATCGAGTGAAGCTTAAGGTGATATCATAAGTCTAATTCTCCATCAATTGTTTGAAATTCAATTTTGATATTTTGCGGATTGTTTTGTCATAGTTTATTTATTTATTAATTTAGTTTCTATAATTTTAAACCATTGAATTGAATAGTTTAATAGAATTAGGATTAATAGAAAATTGGTAATTATGAAGTTCAATCTCTGCTAATTTGTCTTCGTGGGAAAGATACTCTACTCATTACTATATTACTTGTTGACTAATGCATACATCATGTTGTTTTATGATATAGATTTTATCCAATGCTGCTTTCTCATTTTAAACACTTGTGAGCTTATATATTGCTATATTTTTACCCGCTGGAGTTGAGTGTTCATCCCTTAAAAGTCATAGAAGTATTTTTCATACCATCAGAAGCCTTCTTACACACCTTAAAGCCTTTCTCTCCATCTTTGCACATACAGCTCTTCACGCCGAGAGTCGTGGTCATGTGTGTATGCCCGTAACACTCTATGCGTGGTATTTATTTCGATTATATATATATATATAATATATATATATATATATATATATATATATATATATATATATATATATATATATATACGGGATTAACATTATCGAAGTTATGCCTCGATCGAGCCTCGGATCTACATCCCGAGCGTTTATTTGCTTATATATATATATATATATATGAATCTGCTGTCGAACTCTCGCTCGATGAGCCCGAATTTTACATCCTGAGCGTTTATTTTCTTTTTATATAGATATACTATATATATGAATCCGTCATTAACTCGGTCGATGAGTCCCGATTTTACATCTCGAGCGTTTATCGCTTATATATATATATATATATATATATATATATATATATATATATATATATATATATATATATATATATATATATATATATATATAGCGATAAATCGTTAAAATGATAAACCGAAATGGATCGATATATATATCAGCGTATGCTTATCGCTTTTATATATATTTACATTTTGTCCAAATTTCGAGTTTACTGTATGGGTTGATCGCTTTTTATGCTTTTTATTTATATTTTCATCCCCATGGAGGTGCTTCGTGGGTGGTTGATCTTATTTTTATAACTTTATTTATATTTCGATCCCATGGAGTTACTTCGTAATGATCATATATATATATATATATATATATTTACCGCTTTTTATATATTTACATTTCCGATCCCCATGGAGGTGCTTTCGTGGTGGTTGATCATATCTCAGATATTGGAGGCCCTTTAACAAGTTTCGAGTCACCGCATGATCCTGCTCAATCAAATTCTATAACTATTACTACTTTTCATAAGATATAAACATAAATTGTTTATATAATAAACTTTATACACTATTCCGCAAGGTCGAGTAACCTTCACTTAATACATAATTCATAACTTATTCGACTTACAATAACATTAATATATACAATACTATTACAAATCTAATCGCACACATTAACTTTATACTGAACCTGCTTTTAACCTTTTCCTCAGATCCGGATTTATTCGCTTTTAATTGCAATGTTTATCGCGATATAAAGTTAAGGGTGAGCATAAGATTTCCCATCAAGTTTAAGTTCAATAATTTAACGATATATCATGAATGAAATGATTTGAATAATAAGTCGGGCTATAATTCAACAATATAATTGCGTAATTCAGCACGTAACAAACTTTGATCTGAAACAAGTATATAACATGAACAAATATATCTCGACCGAAGGGTAATGAAGGTGATCACTTTTTCATACCGATCGATACATGCATTATGTACAGAGTATAATTCTACAATGGCAATCAACAATGATTATCCATAAGCATATCCGAATGAAACAACACTTAGAGAGTTAAGTAAAACATTCCCTAAATGGTTGACACAAGCTATACTGCTTATAACGCTTTATCCCAAGACGTAATATTAGTAATATAGATTCTAATATTAGAATAATATCATCACAATATAATATTATTATATATATAAATTTACATGTAATAACCTAAACACATAACACATAACCCTATCACCATAACACACATAAGATTTCTAGATCAAGTCAAACTATTGCAAATCGAGTTGAACCCAACATAACTGACATCCTGACTATCAGGCTCAATGGATAAATCTCGAAGTTTAAGTTCAATTAAACTATGTCTAAACACTTAACCATTATCTAAGATAATTTATTAACATCTAAAATTATTTTTCGTAAGTTCTCGTAATAATTTTTAAATAATTATTACTATTTATCATAATTTTTCAATAATTAAAATCGTGATTTATATAATATAAATACCACAATATTCTATTATCATTAATATCTATTTATTAGTAAATATTAATGAAATACATGTCATAATATTATAATATATTTATAATATCAAAGTATTTTTAATACCTTAAAATCACATTTATATGATTTTTAAATGCTTAAATTCATTATCCGATAATTGCTATTAATATTAAAATATTAATATTTTCATGATTAAAATATCAAAAGTTATATTCTATAACTTCAAATATTTTTATAACACTTCAATCATTTTTATTTATAAAACATTAATTCTATTTTTTCCATAATTTATTTAATATATTTAGTAAATAAATTAATTACCATTAATATTAATTTATTAATGAAATTCCACACAAAATATTAAAAGTCATTAAAATAACTTAAAAATATTTTTTTTTACCATAATATAATTTTTCATGTATTAAAATTATTTTTAAATAATTTATTTAATATTATAATTAAATAAATTAAATACCATTTATATTCCAAAAAATATTAAATATTTATGAAATATACTCAAAATAATTAAAACTAATTTTCTTTATTTTAAAATAATGTTTAAGAATTTATTTTGTATTTTTAATAATTAAAAACCATTTATTTCAATTTTTATAATTTATTTCTATTTTAATTAATTTCTCGAAAATCATAAAATAAAATAAATAGAAATCATCGCTAAAGCCTATAACTACACTATTAGACCTACCTCAAGGTGGCTCTGCTTCGACCAAAGCTTAATTCTCAATTTGTTTTGCTTCGGGTAATATTTAACAATGAACTCAGTAGTCAGATACAACACTCACAACCAGAAAGCAATATCTAGGTCATATCACACCGCACCATGAAGATCTAGGCTTTTAAACTTTCCGTCCGTGAGCAATTTAGGTTTTATGGGTAACCCGTAAACCTGCATACTTTGAGTCGACACATTCAAGCTCGATTATCTCTATATTCCGTTATCAAATGGTTCTAAGTTTCTGGCCCAAACATGTCAGGTTTCATGACAAGGAACACATAGGAATCAACACATCAATTAAACAACAACACATTTTCCGGATAAAAGCCTTACCAAAGGTTGTCGAAGTCAGGTTCGTTCCTGCTTCGGGTTTTCCTGTAAATCTGCACCCACGACGATATGCCTTGTTCGACCATCCACTACCTTCATCACGCTTCATGTTTAAGAAATATAATAGCATGGATCTATTTTTCATATGATAGCCACTAACCGATACAACAACATCACCATAACACATACAACCCCGATTTATCTATGCCTTAGAACTTTTGTCGACTTTTGCTTTTATATTTCCCAAGTTACCTGCACTTTGACTAACCAGTTTCTGGCCAACGGGTTTTGAACCGCTCATAACTACAAATCTAGACATCGAATGACACCGATTCCACTTTGCATTAAAAGATCACATGACCAGCTACAAATAACAACTTTAAAACAACAAAAATTATAAACTAGCAACGATATGTGGCCACCGACATTTTTGTCAAACCACTAAGAACGCTCAAGAACAGCTTTTGAAAACTTGAATTTTTACCGACTTTGATTCTATGGATCCATGATGGATCAACTAAAACACCATATAACACTTATATAAACAGAAAACAAATTTTTTTTTAAGCATAAAGATCTCAGTCGAGTTTAGGGTTTTATACCTTCTAGCCAAATCTTTGATTTTTGCCTCCAAATCTGATCTCAGTGATTAAGGGGGTGTTTTAGGACCCAGTAACTTGTGAATTTTGATAAGTAGAGAGAGAGGGTCAGGGAGAGTTAGATATCAAATGGGCTAAATACATGCAATTTTTCTCTCTCTTTAATCTATATATAATGTGATATAATGTAACGGCTCATAATTCAGATCGATTTAGTCGGAGATTTGAAGTCACAAAGTCAACATAGTTGGTCACCCACAACAAATATACAAAGATTTGCATTCTAGCTAATTAAAAAAATGTGACAAAGGGCATAAATGTCATTTGATTTCCAAAATTAATGGCAACATGGTCTTTGCCCTAACCCATAGGGTTTAGAGTTTGAACTCAGGTTTTAAAAATAAATTTAGAATTTCCAAATTAAGTTTTAAAAATCTAAAATTATTATTTCTAAATTATAACTAGAATTTTCTAATTATATTAAAATTTCCTAGTCATAATTTAAATCTTGCTAATTAGGATTAGTATTTCCTAAGTAAAATTGCTAATTTAGTAATTAGGTCAAAATCACGCATTAGTGGTTTACAACCCAAGAATTAGTGGTTTCTAATAGAAAATAATTTTCTAATTTAGAAATTAGATTTCGTGAATTAGATTAGGTTTTCTAATTACTTATAACTTGGAAAATTAGATTAATATTTCCTAATTAATATTAAAATTATTAAATTAACACTTAGGTTTTTTCCTAATTATAAATTAGGGTTTTAATCCCAAATTGTGGTTTAAAATTTTGAAATTAGGTTTACTAAATAATTAAGCTTTACCCTAATTAATATTATAATTAATAGCACTTGAGAATTATATTTATCCTTTAAGTTCAGATTAGGGTTTTAAATTTCCTAATTAGGTTTTGATTCCTAAACCCAAATTAGGTTTCTGTAACCCATTTTAGGTTTATTATAATTGCTAGGTTTTCTAATCGAACGTTGACGTTTTAATATATACCTAGGTTTGTTACATATATCGCTTATCCCGTCAACCTCGACCCTTAACCACATTCTCAATACATAATCACCATACTCACGTAACATATTCACGTATTCCTTAATTTTGAATAATTCACCTAAATCCTTCTGCAATTTTGAAATCCTAAAAATTCCATCTAAAATATCAAACGATACACTTATTTTTTTCTTCTAGGTTCTAATATTGAACCTTAAATCAATTAATTAAAATTTTTAAAAATTTTCTAAATTTCTGTCATTACATTCACCCATTCTTCTAAAAATTTCATTCCCCAAAATTTACCTTACACCATACACCATTCACCATTCCTTCTCATCATCACATGCCTATCTCAACATACACTCTCACAAGAGTAAAAATTTTAAACTTGTGTTGAGGGTTATACAGATTATCATTCATTGCTTTTTGCAAAGGTTATATGAAAACTCATCTCGCAAACTGGCCATAACTTACTTGACATAGTGGGTAATTAGCCCCAGATGCCCTCAGATTATATAAAGTAATCACCGGTCCGATTCCGCTTTCATATCCTCTTTGGGCGATAAACTTTTACCTCAGCCTTATTAGATTCTCGTGCACCAAAACAATTTGGTTCGGAAAGTTTTCAAAGAACTCATATTTTCATAAACTTTGTTCTAGCTAAATCAAATAAAAGAAGACTCAGATCAATAATTCAATTCAATCGAATTATTTAGGTGTAGCCAAACCTCGCTGGCAAAATTAAAATTTTGAAAAAATATTTTGAGAATGACGCCAAGGATGCCGTGCATCAGATTAACAAATTGCTTGAGGATGCCGGCCATCGATAATCTTTTGTCATAACACATCATACAATAGTGGAACAACGATTTTAGATCAAATTCACACTAAGTATTTTCAGATTTATAACTCCATTAACTTTTTATCATCTCCGCACTAGGTTACATAAGATACATTAGTGATAAATAAAATATATTTTGATATTTCAAATCATTCATGCTCTCAATCAAAAGTAGCAGTGACTATACTTTAAACCGCTTCAAAAATAATTATGAGTCTACTTTTTTAATTTTTTAGCTTGATGTCAAAATTTCAAGTCTAGTATAGCTAGAGTTTTGAAAAACTTATATCTCCACTAATAATCAGCTTGCTTAGTAATCTATCTATTCTTATTATCTTTAATACCCATTTATTAACACAACTATAACCAGCTCGTCAAACCACACCTTTATGAAGTTCATGAACTTGCTTATAATCATACGAAGTTTAAGAACTTTTCCAGTCGACCTTTACGCCCATTCGCTGAGAGGGTTCATAAACATTTCATATAACTATGGAATCAAGAATGTCATATAAGATGGTGACGCCCCAAAATTAGGTATACATCACCCATCTCGAGTCGCCAGACACATGGTATGTAATTCAAATACAACTTAATAATACAACCGTCAGGTAATAATACGACAAAACATAAACCGTGAGTTTGAATACAAATATTGTTCATTGTAGAGAGTATACAAACTCAAAAGGAGTACTCGATTATAATTATTGTCACACTATTTAATGTAATAATGGAGGACTACTAATTCCTATCATCCGTCCATCACTTTATTCCCCGACTCGTCTCAAATATATTCTCATTTCCTCAAGAGAATGTTGGAAACAAAGGGTAGCTCAACTAGCCCAAAGAAGAAATATTACGACTAAGATAATGCGTAATAAATTATCATTAGCCTTCAAATGTTGTTAAACCCGATAAAATATAACAAACATCAAGTTTAATCGCAACTTTAATAAGTACAATCCATTAGAAGAGTCAAGTAGAAAATAAAATCTACTATCTTCTATGATTTAAAAGGTTTTTCATGACTTTTTATCGCCGACTACTTTAATAAATAATTACATCATCGAATCACCCCCGCATACTACGGCCAAGGATATTCTTGAAGATTACCACCACAATTATCCATGCACCACGCGCCAAGAATATTTGTGGTATTCACTAATGGTCGCGATCATGCCAACAACCTCGGCCCATCAATGCACTACGGCCAATGAGGACTTTTTACCACATCATTTTTAACATTACATTGGCCACGATTACACCGAATAATCCTCGGTCATAATTATACCAAGTCCATCTATGCATTACATGTGCCATGTATGACTTTCAAAAACTATAAATACGAGGATGATGACAATGATATAATAATTCAATAAAACAAGTTCAAGAATTAATTTGTTCAAGAATCAATAACGCCCAAATTGTCAACATGATATCGCTTTTGTAGAGTAAAATTCAAGAATTTCAAGAATATTTCCATGAAAAGATATCGATGAAACGCAATTATCAATGATATTCCACTAATTTCATGGAGTATGTAAGTCAAAACTTTAACCAACTCGAGTATAATAAAGAATGGAATAACAAAAGAAATCACCACGCATTTATGATTTCCTTGCATGCATGTGTTATTCAATGTATCACTAAATAATCTGGAACCAAAGTCAAAGTAAATTGACCTGTATGACAAGATGGTCCAAATGTATTAATAAAGAATGGAATAACAACAGAAATCACCACGCATGCAAGATCAGATTTCAGACAAAGTTATTCCAACGTATCACTAATAATGACGGATTTTAATCAGTCCCCAGTGAAACTAATGTATGTGATATTCTAATGAATAATAATAAAGACTTTAACCAAGTCCAAAGTAGAAACGACGTACATTGTGATATTCCAATGTATTAATAAAGATGGAATCGTGTCCGGCAAGAAACGCATGCATGTATATATATTCCAACGTAATAGTAAAGACTAATAATAGAATAATGTCACCAAGTATAGGTAGTCTCATGTGACACAAAAGTTATTCCAATGTAATATTAAAGAAACGAATAACATAAGTTCTCTTCATGAATACAAAAGAACAACACTTTACGAAAGTACACAACAAATAATATTCCTACCTTAAGAAAGAAGAGTATCGATATATAAAGAAGGAAGAATGGTAATACTTTCTTTTCTCTCTATAGTTTATCTCTGCAGTTTTAGTGGAACCAGTAAGAAAATAATGAAGGAACGAAAGCCTATTTATGTAAAAATGGACCAGATAAGAATCAACTCATTGAACTCGGCCCGGGACGATTTATTTTAATCTGACGTGTCCATATTTAAAGTTAAAATTTTAAATAAAATATATATATTTTATTTATAATCTAATAAAACTAATAACTTTTATAAAAGATTTTACTATGCAAACACTACGCAGTGTACTATACAAAACACTCATGCATAATAAAATATAATATATTCTAATTATTATTTAATAAAATAGATAACTTTATAAAAGTATTCTTTGCTTTATATAAAAGATTTTTTCGTGATATTACATTAATAATACCAACAAAATCGAGTGACTTATCACGCAAGTTATCAATAATTAATACCTGCGC